>OU343224.1:334375108-334516704 GCA_910596185.1 Chrysanthemum makinoi
TGTTCAACCGCCGTAGAGTCAACTGCGGTGCATCTTCTACCAAGAGTTGTTGTCGCAGTGTATCGTATTAGAGTATTATCGTTGAGCAACGGAAATAGCGGATACACTCGAGCACGCTCATCAATATCTTCAACCAACAGAGGAGCAAATAGTCTTTCCATTTGTTGACGCAGTGTCGAGGGCTTGTTTCACCTGGATATGGGTTCGGGGAAGTTTAAACGCTATGCACCGGGTTCCAAGTCGTTATACCGTAGCGCACTTCGTTGAGTTCATCAAAATTAGCATGAATCGCTTCCATAACCTCGCTTTGTACCGATTCCGTGATCCGTAACCTTTTGAGTTCTCACAAGATCTAATAAAGACTCCAATGTCGTCCTTTGGCTTTGAGCTTTCCAAAGTCATCTTCCATCATTATTCAACATAGCAAAGTGATCCAAAGACATGAAAGTGTTTGAGATTCGGCTGCATTTGCTGCGAGGCTCCAAATGGTGTTTTGTTGCGGCGCTTAGTAATCATTGAGCTTTGAGTGTAGCATGCGCTGAGTCAGTCACACACCACAAGTAACTGAAGTTTAGCATTGATTAACATCGCTCCGGCAGCTTTCCACTAACGCAGACGCTTCTTCGCTCTTCAACAACCCGCTTTATTCGTGTGCGGGTATAGATGTTTGATGCTCAATTCCCACTTTCATAATATTCTCGGAGTTGATTCACAAATTCGCGCCTTTGTCTGCTCAATTTGTCTAACGGTGTTCCGAGTCAATTTGAATTTCGTAGAAAGGTGATGATCATCCGCTGAGCTTGATCTTTACTCAAGAAAATAAAACCCAAGTCCATCTTGAGTAGTCATCAACAATTACCAAGATGTAGCGTTTGCCATTTATCGCCCGCGACGCCAAGATTCCGCCACAAATCCATGCTAAGAAGATGAAGCACATGCCGAGAGCCGTGGTTCCACCTTTGAAGGAAAAATGAGCACAAGTGATTTTCCCTTGTTCACAAGTTGAAAGCATAGTGATCTTTAGAATACCGTAACGCTGGAGACCTTCAACGAAGCCGTTGTGTCGTAGCAAGATTGGTGATGGTTTGAAAATTTAGATGCAGATGACCACGTGCTATAGCCAAGATTTTGTAGATGTAGCCTTGAGAGTGCAAATGGGAGATGAAGTTATCATGGTCTTGCATGGAGATAGTGTAGAGACTGATGAGCGCTACGTGACATAAGATCATTTCCTTGAAGATCACGTAATGAAACAAGTTTTCTCCTCGAATCTACTTCCAAGTCTCCATCACAAAATTGACCAACTGAGAATAGATTTCATAATCCAGGCCTTCCACATAATAAACCCCGCATTTCGATGTTGTTATTGATGTAGTCTCCGAGCTCCATGATAGCTGCGCGGTGATCATTCTCAACCGACAAGGCCAATGAACTTTGAAACAAAGTTTGATAACAGCTTAAGATTCGTCATGTGTCCGGAACATCCGCTATCAACAATCCAAAGGATGATTCAGACACCGTGATACAATACGCATCTACTAATGCATGGAATAGAAGTAGATGTGGAACCCAAATGTTATAGGGTTCCAAAGCGCTTATAGTAGAAATACACACATCAATAACTTTATGCATCCATTTAAATCCTAGTGTATTATGTATCCATTTCCGCCATCTCCAACTAGTCTTAGCTTTAGTCTTAGTGAATGCACTAGGTGGTACAAACTTCCTTGGAGGTGATATCGAACTGGGACATCAATGTGGTTCTTAGAATCAAAGAGGTCTACCAAGCATAGCCTGAAGGTGGGCTAGAGGTATTCCGGGTCTTAGGATTCCTTAAACGAGACAAGATAGCCTTTTAACACATTTATCATGACAATCGAACGCATACTTTTACCACATATAACACAAGAAGCATCGATCAATATCAAAAGTACTCAAAGGTTCAACATTAGTTACAACACTTTTTCCATTACATTTGCCAGACGCAATATCTAAAGGGTGCAATCAAGTCTTATTCAAAGTCCTACGGTGTTCTTCTACTTCAACATTGTTTATTTGTCTTTTCTTAGGTCGCAACTTCCTATTCTTCTTTGTATTGCTCCTAGGTCAGAAGTGCGCTTGGAAAAGAAAACTAGTCCCGTTTTTCGTAGAGGGAAGCACATTAGTAACTTGTGTTTTGTCGAAGGGTATTCTGGGGACATGATTTATCAGTGGTTGTGTGCAACTCTCTTTAATGATGCTAGGTCAACTTGTTCATACTTTCCTAACATTTCCAGTAACTTAATGATAGTGTGCACCAAATCTTGATTTTTAAAACTAAGATTTCCAAAGAAAATTCATGACTTCTTTAGTGTGTGCAAGATAATGATCAAGTTCGCTGATGCTTCATCAATTTAGCCTGCTTGAGTAAATCAAATATGACACCATATTCCTTTTAACTTTTGCAAGTTCTTGTTCATATTTTGAGATTTGACACTTAAAAGACACGCTTTGATCATCTAATTGCTCAATTTTAGGATCGTATGTGCAACATGTATTTTGTTGAAAAGCAAGTTGTTGATCGTGAATATCTTTTTGACACCAATAAGACGACGTGATTGTATTTGAAAGTCTATTTGACAATCGCTTATTTTCAATCCTAAAGACTCTCCATGCACCATATCAAGATTCACACCCATTATCAACGTAATCAACATAATCGATAGATAACATCTTCCAAGAGTCAATCAACATCTTTTCAATAGTTTCTTTTTACGCTTAGTGTTTGAAATCGATGTTTCTCGCTTTCTAAAACCTTTCATGAGACCAAATTCCTTGTGAAAATCCTTTTTCCAATATAGTGCACAATTTTTCAAATTTTTGACATGGGGTAAAATTCTTTTCTAAAGAATATCTCTATGTTCTCGCGCCATTGGCGAGGTAAAATGTTGAACTTTTATTTTAGAATGAAATTCAATCTCACGTTCCAAAATTTTGAGGTCGATAAGAAAGTGTCAAAGTATTTGATAACGCTACTTCGCATTAGTTTTACTTCACTAAGTGAGGTAAAGGACCATTAATTTGTGCACCTTTTGGTTGAGAATTAAAATGGTGTGATAACCAAAGGGTTGTTAGAAGTATCTTGTTGTGTGACAAAAATACGGCTTTGAATAGTTAAATGGTTTGTTGTAAATGAAATTTTCCATTTTGACCGACTTCCTCTCAGCATCTAATTCCTCCATCCTATATTCAAAACAACAATAATTGAATCATCATTCCTCAGCGTTCAAGACTGTGAAACCGGATTTGGTTTGAATGCTCGTGAAAACTTAGGTTTATAATCGCTAAGATTCGGTCCATATCCATTTGGATTAGGTTTGAAAGAAAACTTTTGAATCGCTGTGATTGATTCACCATGTTTATAACAAACAGCTTTTAAACTCTTTGATTTTGGTTTTTAAGTCGACAATTTCCTCAAGATAGTCATCTATTCGTTTCGTTGAATGCTTTTTGTACTCTAGAAACTTGACAAGTTAACAACTCAACATTGGCTTTTGAGTTTCCAAAGTAAGAGCTGCTAGTTGTTGTTTATGTTCATGTTTCATTTGTTCTATTTGAGACAACAAAGCATTCTTTGAAGCAGCTAGATCACAAATCCATTCCAAATATTTTTCATTTTGGTGTGATTTGGCAAAAGCGCTTCAAAACCTTTTTTTCATGGTTTCTTGAAGTTTTGAAAAATTGAGTTGTCGATTAAACATTCATTATCCCCGTTAATGCAGCATTTTTCTCTTTAATTTCGTAAATTTCCAAACGAATGTTGGTCTTAATTAAGGTCAAGAGCTCCGTCATTTAAAAGTCATTTTGTTCAACATAAGTCTCAACATTATCATTATTTAGATCCTCAAATATAACCACTGAGTCAACTTGATTGTCAATATTAACCATATGTCAATTTGATCATCAAATATAACCACGGATCTATTTGATAATCATCGGAATGAGATGGGAGGACTCATGTTGAACACTCGATCCTTGTCGATAGAGAAAGTGGCGAGATATCGATCATTGATGATAATTGTTTGTTCAGTACCGAGACAAGCCGCCGCTGTCATACACCGGGCATGTATCACTCATGTGTAGTGCTTGCATTTGTGCCATCAACATCATCAGCCAGATTAGCTCTGCAAGTCCTCCATATCATCATCTCAATCAGACCGCCATAAAGCTCGCTCCTTCCTGTTGGTAAGAGTTCCACCAGCCTTCATCCTTAGATCCAAGAGCAGCCTCTTTGAAATAAGCATCGCTTCTTGTCCTTGGTTTAGGAAATGCATTAGCCAGATGACCCTTCACTACAGCGCTATAGCATCAAGACCATTAATCCCATTCCCGAAATTTCCTTGTTCAACCACTTGAGCCCTTTTCTCGCCGCGAGCACCCATGTTATTCCTACCCATAGCATTTGATGTAGATTAAATAACGAGATAACACAAACCGACCTCGCTGATTCACACGTAATACTGTGAACGATCCTACCAATAATCGCTGATTCACACCTTAATGCCGATTATAGGGAATTCTTAGCAAAAGCTGCCAAAAATAGACTTTTGGTATTTCATAAAACTCATTCTTCCACATTACAAAGGAAGTCTTAAATAGGACTACAAAATGTAAACGCCCTAGAAGACAAACGGCGAAAGTTATTACATAAACAAAGTCCAAAAACCCTAAAAACACTAAAATGCAAATAACTCATAAAATAAAGTGTTTCGGTTCGAAGTTCGAAACCGACGGTCAGCTTCCCACCACGCGCTCCTCGCTCCAAGTTATGCCCATTTTAGTGAGGCCCCTTTGTCACACGCATCTTGGGCCCGTAAACATCATGCGCCGACCATCAACACTTGGGCCCACATCATTCCCCTGGTAGACTAAATTCGCCCTAATTCACAAACAGATCATCATCAAGAATCACCATAGTAAGGCAACAAGTGTTTCACATTAAACACATCCAACATCGGATATGGTTCCTAACTTCAAACGGAAGCATTGAGTTAATTTTGTCAAAATTTCAATGGGCCAATTTTCTTAGCGGACAATTTATTATACTCACCCCGACCGAAACGATCCTAGTTAAAATGCCCATACAAAGTCACCTACTTCAAAATCCACATGCCTCCGCTTTGATCAAGATCTTGTTTGTACTTTAAGTTAGCTCGAACCAAGTTGTCATGAATGTTTTTATGAACTTCATGTAACCCTTCAACAAAATCCCGCGACTTTCTTTGGAATAGAACCGTAAATGTGAAGAGACATTAATCAAGAGGTCCACGGGTTGTGCGTAATAAAACCACCGAACGGACTAAACCCAAAGGTTCTCCAACAAAGATGATTATGAGCAAACGCCTTTGACATAACTTCGATCCCATGCCTTCACATGATCACCTACTAAACACCTCAACAGATTACCAAGAGACCGTTAACAACTTCACCGCCCATCATTGGGATGATAAGCACTACTAAAATTGAGTTGAGTATTCACCATCTTCCACAAACTACGCCAAAAATGACTTAGAAACCGAAAGTGTCACGACGTAAACAGATAGTAAACCATGTAAACTATATACATTCGAAGAAAAGTCACACATTAATCAGACTGCTGTCTTCTTGCAAGCAATAAAGTGTACCATCTAAGAGAAACGATCAACAACAACAAATATTGAGTCATTACCCTTGAGTAATGAGGTAACCGACGTGGTCCCAACCGCCAAGTTATCTCACGCAAGCCACCACTCGTGAATGGCCAACCGTAAGAAACTCAAAACAAATGTAAAACCAATGCAATTTAGATCGAGGAATATAGTGTATTCCTCGGTCGTTAAGTCCCACCTGAGGATGAATTGGTGTTAAAACAACTTCAGATGATAGAATGATCACTATGATAGACGTAAGAAGGATATTGATGGAAAATTACCTAAAGAAAAGATCTACAAATTAAAGTTTAATTTAAATACAAATTAAAAGAAATTAAAAAATTAAAATCTATTAAATAAACGCTATCACTATTTTTACAATGATGTTTTAATGATTTTATAAAACAAAATATCTTAAATAAACTATATTAACTAAAACTTAATCCTAAATTATCTAGAAACGTAGTTTAAAATGAAAACGAAGCATGCTTTAAAAATTATCACTGAAAGCTAAGCAAAACGTAAAATTTATGAAATAAAAGGCCTACTTAATGTAAAACTAATTTTATTACTGCACTATATGATAAAAGAAAATTTTAGAAAAAGATTTATATTTTTAGACTTTCATATTTTTTATTATGATTTAAATAAGATTTTACACTAACTAAATGATTAAAAATACTAAAACTTATGAGAAAAATCAAACTTTCACAGTAAAATACTTTAAACAATGCTGGTCTTAAGAAAAATAAAAACTTGAGGTTGCTTTGGAAATAAGCTCAAAATAAGCTAAAGAAAGCTAATAAGCAAACCGCTTAAACACCCTTAAGTATTAAATGTTGCAAACATTGACAAGAAAGACCCAAGGGCGCTTATTGGTATGTACACACTCCTATCACCTCTCTTAAGGGAGAGGTCTCGTTCGACCCGCTCTCCCTTTTTGTGAAACATTTTATTTTTGGAAAATTTTGCACTTTTATTAAGAACAATGAAATAAGCAAAATTTAAACTACAACTTTTATAAAAAGTACTAATAAGCTCGAATGCCTTATTATTCTCAACAAAGGCTATAAAGAGAAATAAGCACAAGGATTAAGCCTAATTGGCTTATGAGCTAGAAAATAAGCAACATTGAAATTGAAATAAGCTAAGAACTTTTAATAAGCTAATTTAATAACCTAAAAAGCAAAATTTATTAGAAATAAGCACACCTAAAAGCTAAATTAAGCAAATAAGCATTTAAGCTAAACTAACTAACCAACAGCCTCTGGGTTTTTCAAACCAATTTAAGCTTATCAAATAAGCTCACAAGCTTAAAACAAAAACTGAGGGCACAAGATTAACTGGTTATTATCCAAAAGACAAAACTCACAAGCTATGATCCACTATTAAGCTTTGTGTGAGCTTGAGAAAATGACTAGATCATACGCTATGCGCTTTTATTAATCAAATGGGACAAACAAAAGCTATAAGCGCTCTAGTAAACAAGCTACAAATTGGAAAAATAAGCTTGGAATCTCAAGATTGCTTGGTTAGCTTCCCAAATAACTAAATTTTACAAACTATGGTTATCTTATGAGCTTTTTAGAAGCTTATGAACATGGTCCCAAATGCGTAATGTGGCACAATTTGAAAAGGGGACTTGAAAGGAAGTCGAGAATAAGCTATCTATAAGCTAATTTTATGAAAGCAAGTATTTTTATATTTTTATTTAGCAATTAAATATTATTTTCCCAAAAGGAATTGAGCTAATTCTAAGTATTAAATACACAAGAAAAATATTAATTTTATTCAAAAACTGCTATAAGGAAATTTTGACTTTTTGATAGAAAACTAATAAGTCTCCTTTTATGAACTTGTGGTTATCCTAGATGACTAAATATGTTATATTAAGCTATGTTAAAATGATATTAAGCTATACTATCAAGTTTTAAGCTAATATGATGATGTATTTCAAACCCTAACAATGAACTCACAAGGATGAAATCAAGAGGAATTTGACTTTTTAATGAACAAGGACAGAGTTTTATGGTTTCATTGAACTAGTAAGAACCAAAATGACTTAGAACAATAACAAGTTACAACACAAGAAGGCTCTAGATGCTTTATAAGCACAATCCAAACACCACTTTTGAGACTGCTAATAAGCTTTTCAAAGGTTAACAAAGATTTAGACCATAAACTAGATTGCAGACCTCATATAATCATAAATTAGAACTAAATAAATATAAAATAACAAAGATAGCAACATAAAACTTAGGTTTGAGAATTATGCTAAGATAACTGTGAAAATGAATTTCTTATTAACTATCAATTAAAAAGAACAAGCTACCGGGTTTAAGGACTTAATTATATTCAACTATGACTGATAAACATGGAAACACAAGGATACAAGCTAATTAACAACTTAACAAGTGCCAAATTGAGTAAAAGCTTACAAATGGCTTTGAGTCAAAACGAGAACTTAGGCTCAAAGATCACCCCTATTGCTTCCCATGAAGCTTCTAAACCAATAAGAAATCCAAATTCAACCTTGCTTCAATCTCTCTGCATTCTCTCCATGGCATTTTTATTTTTAACTAATTTATTGGTGATTTTTGGTATTTTTCTCTTTTGACTACTACATCGATTTTAAGGGTTCTAAAAGCTTTGATAAGCTTCCTAGGATCCTATATGTGCTTAAGGATCCAAAACAAATGCCTACTAACATCATTCACAACATATTAAAAATTTTGAACTTGAAATTTGCATCAACCGAATTGAAATCGAAAACTTGAAATTGCTTATCAAAAAGATTCACAATACATTAAGATTGATTAAAACAAGACTTGGAAGATTAAAATTACACCGAATTTAAAAATTTATTAAAACGACATAAACTAAAACTAAGCTACACTACTTGGCCTTCTCCTCGCTCTATCTCTTGTTTTATAGCTTTTTCAAACTCTATGTCTCTACCTCTCGTCATTTCACTGATTGCACCTTTGATTTCATCCTCATCGCCCATGTGTAAAATTTATGGAAAAGTCATGAAGTGTAGTAGCATTTAAATGGGTGGGGGGTTGGTTTGCAAGGTGGAAAGGTTGAGTGAAAGGTGGTGCGCGCCGGAGAGATGGGTGGTATGGTGGTAGTGAAACAAAGTGGCTATGGAGGAATGTGGATCGGGAGAGGGGATGAACAAGGTCGGGCGTAATCTCGTTTTAAAATCGGGTTGTGTTGGACCGTTGGGCCTCGTAATGGATTGTAATATATAAGGTCCTATTGGTAAGTAGTTATCACAAGGACCATACTTGTAACTTTCTCAAAAACCGAGGTCAAACTGTACTTCTCTCCAAACTTTCTGAGGACCAAACCGCCATAACACAATTATACAAGGACCAAAGTTGTATTTTATTTCATTTTTAAACTTTAAGGACCTTTTATGTAAATTTGATATCGAGGGACTAAAGTTAAATTCCCAAAAGTTTATCATAAGGACCAATTTTGTCATTTATTAATAGTACAAGGTTTATTTTGATCAATTTCCAATTTTAAAACCTTAAAGACTATTTTTGACACTTTTGCAAAGTTGAGGGACCAAAGTTGTAATTTTGTGATTTTAAACTTCAAAGGATTATTTTGAACAACTTATGAATCCCAAGGACCTAAAATGATATTTTACAAGTTTTTGAATTACTGTGGACTAGATTTGACAACTTTGTAACTTGGGGACTAAACCGCCAATTATGCAAACTTGATAATGCTTTTCATCGATTTTGGTATTTTTGCATTTAAAACATATAAAACACTTGTTTGTGATATTTTTATCATTTTGAAGCATTTCTCAGTGTTTCGATGATTTGCGCCTATACAGCATAAAAATGATGAGTAATTAGAGACTCATCATAACCCCAACACAAAATCCATGCTTATATCAACCCATGGGTCGCGAAAGGAACCGTAAAGGCATATAGAGTCCCCGTGATTAGTAGTAAATTCTTTGAAACTTGGCAAATACGACACCGCTGACATAATAATGCTCCACTTCTTTCCTCATAGTAGGCCAAAAATAAGAAGCTTGCACCAACCGTAGAAGTGCGATCAATGACCAACATGCCCCTCACCATGTAATTCCTTAATAATTTTCAAGCGAAGGCTAGAATTAGGAATGCATAGTTGATTCCCTTGAAAAGAAAAACCATCATGTAGAAGGAAACTGGTTTTGGCCGATTGCACACCCCAGAACAACGTAGAAAAATATGGGTCAATGTTTAACGCCGCGAATGACATCCAAATTCCGGGTACATCAAATCTCATAGATACAAGAAGATTACTCCTCCCGCTTAAGGCATCATGATCCATTCCTAACACCAGCCTTGTGTTTGACCACAAAGTAAACTTTTCAAGAAATGCCAACCAACGCCCATGCTTATGTGACACCTTATCTTGAGTGCGAATATGCCTTAAAGAATCATGATCAATGAACAAAACAAACTCCTTATGAAACAGATAATGGCGCCAATGCTTTATAGCTTGAACAATAGCATAAAATTCCAAGTCATAAGTAGTGTACCTAGACTTTGGCTCATCAATTTCTCACTAAAATAGGCAAATGTGCTCCACCACCTTGACCGAGAACCCCGCCAATTGCAACCTTGAGGCATCAAGATGAAGCTCAAAAACTTGAGAAAAATCAGCAATACCGAATTGTGTCAGAGTGAGTTTTCTTTGATAATCTGAAAAGCTTAATTCTCGCTCCTCCGGCCCACACAAATGACTTTCCTTCATGCAATCAACAATGGAGCCATAATGGAACTAAAATTTGGGATGAACCGCCTATAAAAGGAAGCAAGCCCATGAAAACTACGAACTTCAGTGATGGTAGTTGGAGTTGGCCACCCTTGAACAACTGCTACTTTAGACTCATCCACTTGTATTCCATCACCGGAAATAACATACCCCAAAAACAGAACCTTAGGGGTCATGAACACACATTTTCATGCGATAGAAACTATCCTCATAAGTAATGTCAAGACTGCCTTCACATGGATGAGATGTTCACTGAAAGAAGTACTATAAATGAGAATATCATCAAAATAAACAACCACGAACTTCCCAATGAAAGGTTCCAATTGGTTCATCACACGCATAAATGTACTAGGTGCGTTTGACAAACCAAAAGGCATCACCAACCATTCATACAACCCTTCACGAAGTCTTGAAGGCGCCTTCCATTCATCACCGTGTCTAGACGGATCCGTAATATCCACTCTTCAAATCTAACTTTGTGAAAATAGTGGCACCACTAATCTGATCAAGCAAATCATCAAACCGAGGGATAGGAAACCCGTACTTCACAAGTAATCTTGTTGATGGCTCGACTATCAACACACATACGCCATGTTCCATCCTTCTTCGGAGTCAATAAGGCAGCACAAAGACAAGGGCTCATACTCTCGAACGTGACCCTTAGAAACAAGTTCCTCTACCTGCCGTCGCAATTCCTCATGCTCTACCGGACTCATCCTCGTAATGTGGCCCTGTTAGGCAATTGTAACCAGCTCTAAATCAATATGATGTTGGATGTCACGCAGCGGGGCAAACCCATCGTGCAAATCATCGAAACATCGTAAAATTCCTTAAGTAAAGGAATCATAGCTTCAAGAATTTTGCTATCTTTAGTCACTTCCTTCCCTATTAGTACAAAAACTTCCTCTCCAATCTCTAACTCGTCCTCAAACTGGGAAAGGGTTAGTAAAGTACCAATGGGCTTGTTAACTAGCTCTTTGGGCTTATTCGGCATCAATGTTATCTTCACACCATCAAATAGGAAACTATAAGTATTAGTTTTCCCATTATGATTTGTTTGTATCATACTCCCAAGGTCTACCAAAGTATAAGTGACAAGCATCCATGGGCACCACATCACACCAAACATTATCTTTATAGGTTGTCCCAACAGAAAATAGAACAAGGACACGCTGGAAACAAGAATCCACCACTTTCTTAAGCCAATCGTAATTTGTAAGGTTTGGAACGGGTCTCTCGCTCTTCACCCCACCGACCGCTTCTTCGATATCAAATTATCACAACTACCCGTCAACCACAAAGCACACCTTACCCGAGATAGTACAAGTCGAGTGAAAGATGTTGTGCTCGAAGCATCATCGCCAAATTTTGGTGTTAAGCAAGAGCTTTACCACCAAAGCTACCCCTACATCTCCATTCACAACTTCCTCTTCATACTCAACATCTTCATCAAAAATTGGGGCTTCTTCATAACCCTCATTAGCCACGCTATCAACTTCCAAGTATACATATTGCCATCTGGATCGCGAATAGGTGCCTTTTCCCTCTTTCTTACATTCGGATCGCCGGTGACCGGGTTTCCAAGCTTAAAACACTTCAAGGTACTACTTCCAACCCTTTAGAAACCGGTCCAAGATTGCTACCACCCCGTCTCGCCTCGATTAGGAACAAAAACGTGATGTTACTACGTACCAACCGTAACTACCTCCTATTGTAGCAGACAAGAGGAACCTCCCACACGCCTGCTTCGCTTTTCAAAAGATAATGCACGTTGGTATGCATCCAAAGTGTCACCGATCAAATATGTTAATGTAATCCATGATCCGACTCTTAAACCACCAATGTAACGAGACTAGTTGTTCATCGCCTCTTTGAATATCATTCCTTGCAATTAATTGGTAAAATCGTTGTGTAATCTTCAAATGCATTTGCCCCCTCGCTTCGACATTCTCAGAACTGCTACATATCAACCGCTGGTAATTATGAGGAATAAAGTTGGCTCTCATGCACTTTTTCATCTTCCTCCAAGTCGTGACTCTTGGCTTTCCAACTCTCCCGTCGGGCCAGCTTGCCGCCACCATGCGATGCCCTACCACGAACCTAGTAGGCATCGCTGAAACCTTCTTGTTTTCGTGAATCTCTTTGAATTCAAACACTTCTTCAACCGCAACAAGCCAATCACGAAACCCTCGATTCAAAGTATCCCCATCAAACTCGTGAATATTGACCCTCACCCGCATTCCCAACGCCTATTATCCTCCCTTTCATTTCGCTTTGTCGCTTTTCTTGTTGTTCATCAAGATGAACCGTCACCATCACCGAACGGATTTTTCCGATCGTCGCCTTCACTTTCCCGACGGTTATGATTACGAGGCCTTCTTTGATTCATTAAGTCCGCCATATCGCTTAATTGATCAACGAACGACCATTCGCCTCCATTCTTGCCATACGCGGCGCTCAATTTTTGTTCATAGACGCCATTAGTATTCCTATTCCTCCTCGAGGCATAACGATCGTGAATTTTAGCTCAAACCAACTGATGTAGACTAAATAACGAGATAACACAAACCGACCTCGTTGATTCACACAAATACCAGAACGATCCTACCAATAATCGCTGATTCACACGTAATGCCGCATTATAGGGAATTCTTAGCAAAAGTCGCCAAAATAGACTTTTGGTATTTCATAAAACTGATTCTTCCACATTACAAAGGAAGTCTTAAATAGGACTACAAAATAGAAACGGGCCCTAGAAGACAAACGGGCTGAAAGTTATTACATAAACAAAGTCCAAAAAAAAACCCGAAAAACACTAAAATGCAAATAACTCATAAAATAAAGTGTTTCGGGCTCGAAAGTTCTCGAAACCGACGAAGTCAGTTTCCCACCACATGCTCCTCGTTCCAAGTTATGCCCATTTTAGTGAGGCCCCTTTTGTCACACGATCTTGGGCCTCCAGAAACATCATGGCCTGATCATCAACACTTGGGCCCACATCAGCATTGAACCCTTGACCACCTCCCATCTGACGACCATAACCACGATTTTGAACTTCAACGGGTCCATTTTTCACAACAGCCTGATTCCTTGTATTAGATGAAGAACGAATGCGATTGTTGGATTTGTTTGTATAACGGCCAAATGCTTTAGCAATCATAACAAATCCTTGTTGCAATTCATCGAAGGTATTGGAGTCCTCATCCGCCTTCAATCTGTTAAAGAGCTTGAGCAGTGTTGTTGTTGTATGGAACCAATTGATTTTGTTGAGGTTGTTGCCGTGATGAATCGTAAGGTTTGATGGTGAGTGCGCTTGTTTGAGGAGGCGCGTTGAAGAGCTTGTTGAGGAGAGAATATTTGTTGAGCCCACAAAGCAAGTTGTTGATTGTCCGAAAGTGATGGTGAAACAGTTTGTCCACGAAAAATCCTTTCCTTATCAACTTCTTTTTGGTGAGGCTTCAGATAGTCGCACAACAATCCGTAGGTAGCATGATGCATATCTTTAGCTTGACGGAGAAAAATGACATACTTCTCCCATTCCCGACCAAGACTACTTAGGAACTTTGTGTTGACAGCAATTCGTGGCATGATGATATTGTGTTTGTCCAAATCATTAATGATGTCTTAAAAGCGATGATGATAAGATTCTAATGACTTTCTCCGGTTCAATCATGAAGTGTTCATAAGCCAAGTAGATTTTGGATTCCATGTCTTCCTGATTGAGTGTTGTGCCTTTTATAAGAAGATGAATTGCTTCCACATTGCTTTGCAGTCTTTTGAGCATCAACACTTCTAAGGATTGGATTGGGTAATCCTAAAAGGATGTATTGCATTGCAAGTTCGTCGGCTTCAAAGTGTAGAAGTTTATCACCCGTGAGTTCTCAGTAACAGCTTCAATGTTGGTGACGCCATCTCTTGGTGGAATAGTATTAGGATCTCCTGTGTAACGACAGAGGCATCCTCAAATGGACCTTCCATAATGACCTTCTTTAAAAACTTTCCATGTGGCTTCTTTAGATCACAAAACCTCAAGAACCGAATCACCCATTGATCATAATTACCGTGAGTGAGCATTGGAGGTCTATCAAGTGATCCAGCTTCATGAATTGATTGTTGGCTACTCAAGGCTTCACACATCTTGCCAAACCATGCTGGTTCCTTCATAGTATTCCTGGATGGATGTTGATTGTAGAAGTTTGTGTAAGGTTGTACTTGAATACTAGGTTGTGGTTGAATTATATGAGGTTGTGGAATTGCTGCAAGTAGTGGAGTATGTTGTTGATTAAATTGTTGTTGATAAACTGCTTGTTGTTGATTCCATTGTTGATGTTGGGGACTTAGTTGTTGTTGTTGTTGTTGTTAATTATAAGTGTAAGGAAAATAGTTAGAGTATGGTGGTTGTGACATGTTGAAAACTTGTGTTGGTAAAATGGATCTTTGTAGTCGAATGAACCTTTGTTGATGAAGTATTCTTAGGCGTAGAAATCACAATAGCCAAGTAGCACTTATGTGTAAAAACACCAAAGTTACGCGTAATGAAAGAGTTACGCTGGGTTTAGCTTATGCGTAAGAAAGGAACAAACACTAAAGTTAAGCGTAAAACAAGAAGTTAGGCGTAGAAAACTTAGGCGTAGGATTACCTTATGCGTAAGACTAATCTTAGGCGTAAGATAAATCTTATGCGTAGGATTTTCTACGCGCGAAGCTTTATGATTATGCGTAATTTTAGGGTTTTGTTTAACTCGATCTTTTACACTATCACAAAGGCAAAGATATCCAAAGTCGACGTGTTTTCGTGCTTATCCAAGCAAGAAACCACGGAGTAAACCACTAAACTAAGATCAAACCAAGGAGCAAGTTACGCCGAGAACTAGGGTTTTGATACGCGTAGTTCTACTCGTAAGGTGACTTTTTCCCAAAGATGTTTCTAAACCAGATTTTTGTGATGAAATAGCTTCAATATCACCAAAATAGCACAAAAGTGTGAGACTTGATGATCCAAAGCGCCTAAAAAGTTAAGCGTAGAATGAAACCCTCGCTCAAAACCAAGTTCAAAACAAAGATCTACGCCAGAAGGTTGAAACTTTTTGCCAAAAACAGTTATTTTAACACCTTAAAACATTGAAAGTACAAGAATCTTGGATTAAAAATGTAAAAAAACGTGTTTTTAAGCGAACCAAAGTATCACGTATGCTTTACGCGTAGGACCAAAACCTACTTCAAAAACAATACGATTCACCCAACTAGTAGGCGATTGATACCACTGTTAGGTTCCCAAATATGCAACATAAGTATCAATAGAAGAGATAAGATGAAGAAGAGATTGGTTGAACAATATCCAAACACACACACACACGATATAAAGAAAGGTTAGGCGTAGGAGTATGTGAAAGAGATAAATAGAACAACCAACCCTCAAGTGAGGGTTATTACAATGTATTTATAGGAGGGAAGCTAGGGCAACACTCCTAGTTCCTATCCTTTTCCTTATTGGACTAGGCCTAGGCTTATGGGCCTTCTACATAAGCCTAAGGCTAATAACTAACATAAAGGCCATATTAAGCTAACTATTACATATGAATCACTAACACTTGATTTAGGTTTAGGAGTGATTCCAACACGGTTTTTGATGATCATTACGTCTTGCATAATGTCATAAAATTTATGATTTCAATTCATAAAAGGATTTCGTAAAAGAATTTCATTAGTGGACCATGAAAACAGTATATGTACATTACAACGAATATAATGTCATATATTGAGTTTATTACGCTAGCACTAAGTTCATGCAACCGGCTACGACTGTATGTATGCACAAAGAAGTCATACAAATAAGGAGCCCATGGCGAGTGTTTATCCCAATACACTCTGGCCCGAAATGTATATGTTTCGCTTGACCCAAGCGGGTCAAACGAACATGGGAGTCACCCCAATAGATCTATTTATAACATTCTGCGCTTCCCAGCAGAATTGACTGCTCATGAAAATGGCAATTTGGGATCTAAAGTCTTAGGCTAAGCTGCGTAATTTTCTAGGTCAAAGGTTTTGGTGTGGTCCTTAAAGCATCTAGGTATGATGTATCTTAAAACATATCAATCAAAGGCATAGTATGCATGGAAATGTACCATTTAAATTATTTAAGTAAAATGAGCATGTATCTTCCCCCAAAACAGTTATAAAACAAGTAAAAGTAGAGGCTATGAAACTCACATTGGCAATGTGCAATATGAAGTCTAAAGGGAATTAAATCAAGGAATGATAGTGCACGGCTCTGACACGCAACCTAATTAATACGGCAATTTATTCTTTATGTTTACGACTCGATAAAGTTTAACTAACTTTTTAATTTTTTCAATGTTTATATGGTTGTTGTTGCTGTTGCTTATGTGGCATCATTTGTCTTCGAACAATTTACAAGGAATTGAGTGGATTTGGCTTTGGAAGGATGACATGGAAGGAATCTCGAAGAAGGAATTACGATTTTGGTTTAATGATGACCAATGATAATACTTGAAAGGGTACACGCAGAAGAGATATCAAGGGTGAACAAGACTTCGGTTTGTTGATAACCGGATGACGATGTACGAAAAGTATGTACATTTGTTATGAGACATTATCGGACTAAGGGGACATCATGAATGAAGGAAGTATATTTATACCCATATATAATTCACATATATATGTTTATGTCGTTACTAATAATTGAATAACGAAAAGTCTCAAGTACAATATAACTTGTATATATATTAGTAAATCCCTTTCATGTGTTATTAATATAAAGAGTAAATTACATAAATGGTCACTGTGGTTTGTCCATTTTTACACATTTAGTCACTGAACTTTTTTTTGACAAAGTCAGTCATTAAGGTTTCAAATCGTTACAAATCCAAATACTAAGGTTTCAATTTCGTTACATAAATGGTCACTGTGGTTTGAAACTTCAATGACCATTTCTCAGAATCAAATGGACTGAATCTATAACGATTTGAAACTTCAAAGGACCATGTATGCCAAAAAAAAAGTTCAGTGACTATATGTGAAAAAATGGACAAACCGTAGTGACCATTTATGTAATTTACTCTAATATAAATGTATACACTTTTAAAAGAGTGGTTAAGCAAAAATGATCAAGTTTGTACTTTAAAAAAAATGAAGTAAGGGTCAACATAATCATTCCAATTGTTATTGAAAATATATAATATAGTTTTAGAAAATTTGGCTTAAATAACGTTTAAAGTAAGGTAAATATTTACTCATGATATTACATGTATATACGTGTCCTCCGATGGTCTTCATTAAGGTTTATAAAAATATCGAGTCGTGATCATTTTAGAAACAATAACACTTATGTTTTATCGTTATGAGTAAAGTGTATGTATACTTATATATATCTACAAGTATATACAACATTTTTATAATCGCCTTTAAAGTAAAATAATATGTTTATAATATATTTGAACTAAGGTTTATAAGAATAGTTTCGTACGTATAGTTTAACTTGTTTCAATGCTTTCGTGTTCAAACATTATCACGTATTAATTATTAATGTCACCAAATTTTGTACGTTGTATTTGCAAATGGAAATGTCGATGACGAGTAGATCCTAATAGATGGCAAGTCGAATCAAGTGGGATTTGGGTTGAATGAAAACTCGAGACATCGCGGAGTTTAACGCGGGTGGGCTGACGAAACCAAACGGACCTTTACCTGGGTAAATAAGCTCAAACAATCGCATCCTTTTATACCCGTGATGGGCTTGTAGCCCGTGAGGAGTAACATGACTACTTATAAATTTGGGCTTTGAGGCCCATGTTTACTACTAATGAACTGTATTTTGTTTGTACCATGTTTGACGTGAGAATGTTTCACCCAACATAACAAATAAGTTATATTATCTAATTTTACGGTTTTAGGAACTAATACGTGAACTTTTCCCCGACCATCTCGTGGTCTTGAGGCAGTCTCGACAGCAAGCACCCTTCGGGGCTATTTCCCTTGTGACTCGAAGCTAAAACAGCCCCCTAGGGAGTTCACACAACTACACCATCCACTAAAATATTACTTACTACGCGAGGCTTTGACTGGCCCTAAAGGAAATGCACAAAACCATTGTAACTCGAATGACACTAGAAACTACGACTGAGTTCCGCCTTATGTCAACCGGTACGACCCGAAGCTGATCAAGAGGTCTCGCTACATCACTCTTTACGAGTTTAGGGGATGAGAGAGTCATACCGGGACTAGCTACCAACAGATTTCCAAAATAAGCCGAAATAGCCATTATCTATTTAGCCGAAAATTAAGACATCCAAGTTTTACTCTTTTTGTTTCTTTCTCCTTGATCTACGACAGCCACACAACAACAACAAAGACAACATTATTTTAATTTACCCATTTTATTACCAACATTGTAATATTATTATAACACCTAATAATTAATTTCAATCGACACAAATAAATAATGTAAATTCGAATTACAAGTTAATGTAATTACAAATCATTAGACAATAAAACAATGATGAGGAATGTGTTCTTACTATGTACACAATTAGTGGTTGAGTAGCTATGAACACCAAAACTCACGTGCTCAATTGGAAGGGACTTGGGGACTAATGAGAGAAATTGACGAGTGAATAGCTTCTTTATGCATCCGGTAACAAAACCCCTCTATTAATTTTCAAAAGCCCCTTCATTCAAGAAACCCTAATTTTTTGGATGTGATAAGAATAATGATGAAGTCAGAACAAACTTGACCCTTGTATAGATGAAGGAGAGGAAAGGGATCCTCCTAATCTTCTGGCCCTCATGCCTAGGGTGATACCCTTTTCTAGCTCTCGTCTTTCTTCCATAGCCACGCCACAAAAATCATGTGATGTCTAGGAGGATAGGTAGCTATTTGGAGTATGATAGAGGTGAGGCTTTTGAGCTTGACTTTTTAAAATGAAGATGAAGTCACCATTTTTATGTTTGTTGTTCTGGTTTTTGTCGACAAAGGAGAGAGAGGGACAGCATGACAGAAACGTGGGTGAGAGAGAGAGGGAGAGATAGGAGTGTTATCTCTTTTGTTTTATTATACAAACAGTACAATCGGTACCCCGTGTTTTGTCGAATCCTCGAGTAAACGTATCTTCCCTAATTCGAAAGATATAGAAATTATATTTTTAGAAGCGTTTTGTAAGTGTAATAATATATTTTTATTATTACGTAGAAATTTGATTATAAATGTTTGCCGTTATTAATTTGGTGTCGGTCTGCGGTGTCAGTGACTTCTAAATTCACGAGATAATCTCTCGTTTTCTTTAGTGAATTATCCTTGAATGATAAAATGGGTATATTTCACTTATCTTATTATTTATTTTTAGTTTTGTATGCTACTGCCGCAAAAGATGCGTAATAACTATTAGATTAAGCTTATGTATGCTTAAATTTTAACTTGGAAAATAATAAATTTCACTTTTATTATACGGATACTTAGTGGACCCAGATCGCTGCGTGCGGAGTTGGGTTTTAAGGAAACGAGATGACCTCTTGTTTTTAAATTTAAATATTGACATCCGGTCAGAAAATAACCGATTTGAATTTTCTCGACGCGGATAAATATTATTATAATAATCTGAAATTTTACGGGTTGTTATATTCTACCCACCTTATAGGAGATCCGTCCTGGATCTCAGTTTACGTTACCCGATAGAGTGTCGGGAATGAGGTGATGGTATTTGGAACAAGTTTTGAATTTTCCCTAGGTTGTTCTAGGGTTTCCCCTTTGGGTATGGGTACCTAGGTGTTATGCCGGTAGCACATCCTCTATCTGAGGAGTCATGATCTTCTGGGGTAGGTTCTTTGAGTGAGAGGTATAGATCTTGATGCTATGAGGTTTCATTATTTTGTTAGTGTGGGCACCTCTAACTTCTCATGGTTTTATCAAAACGTACCCATTTCTGGTGTTTAATGGTCCTAAAGTATATAGGTTGATGCTTAAGGTTCGCTATGGGTTTGTGTATTTTCTTCTTTAAAGGGTGAAGAAACATTTCATTTAAATTTTCTCTTTCGACTAAATGTTTACACAAGTTTTGACTAAGACCAGATTTCAAAATCAATAATGTGTAAAAATGACACATTTGTAAAAGATTGTAAAACCGGTTCTTAATTATGGGGTGTACAGGGAAGTTTGCGAAACTTTTAGTGTTTCAAAGATTTTGTCTCATTTTAACGAAGGATTTAGAAAGTATTATTGTTGGATTCTAAAGGGGAATCCTCCAATTTGGAAACTATATTGTAGTAAGGATGTGAAGTGTGGTATAACGCTTACCCATAGCTATGAGTAGGGTTTAGTTGTCTAAGTTGGGTAGGGTTAGAGGTTTAATGGTTGGTGAACCTCGTTGTTTTCTATGGTTTTAGGTGGAGGTGTGGGATACATCCCTAGGTTAGGCTTAGTCACCAAGGAGGACATTGGTGATTTCTGTTTATGGGGTATTAACTTAAAACACTTTTCGAGAAAGTAAGTAACTAATAGAGTGGTTCTAGAATACCTTTCAAAGTATTAAGAAACCATTTATTCTTGTGAGGTAGCAGTAAAATTGTAGTTTACTTTATGGTGAAATGGTAGGGTGGTAGTTTGGTTTGTAGAATAATTCATGAAGTGGTTCATAAGGTATAATGGTCTGTGGGATAATCGAAAACAGTTTGTATCTCAATTCATTTATTTAGTTTATAGGAGTGTAACAAGGTGGGCACTGTTATTCTTAAAAGGTGGGTGGAGCTTCTAGGTATCAAATTTTCAAGGTAAAATTTTCAAGTTTTGTGGGATTATAGGTCATTTATCATGTCTTTCTAGATTTTGTCAGAGGTTTATTGTTCTTTTGGTTGCCTATTCTCACTAGGAAATCTTTCTCATAGATTTTTTTGGAAGGTTGCTCCTAGAATGGCTTGGTTCGTCCACGGAGTGTAAGGTTTGGGGTAGGAGTGACTATAACATAACCCGATTGTGATATGGAATTATAAAGTTTATGATTAAGAAGTAGGATGACGCCAGTGAGTGGCTTATGATTAAGGAATATTGTGATGCCAGTGAGTGGCTTATGATAGGGTGATGCCAGTGAGTGTTTTATGACTAAGGAATGCCAGTGAGTGGTTTGTGATTAAGGAATAGGGTGATGCCAGTGGGTGGCTTGTGATTAGGGTATGCCAGTGAGTGGCTTGTGATCAGGGAATGCCAGTGAGTGGTTTGTGATTAAGGAATAAAGTGATGCCAGTGGGTGGCTTGTGATTAGGGTATGCCAGAGAGTGGCTTGTGATCATGGAATGCCAGTGAGTGGCTTGTGATTAAGGGATGCAAGTGAGTGACTTATGATTAAGGAATAGTGTGACGCTAATGTGTGGCTTTAGTGTAACCTCAATGTGTGGCATATTAAAATGTTACATGTTTATTAAAATATTATCATTTTCTCACTGGACATAAAGCTATTATAATTATCCTAAGTACTGCGAAATTCACCTCTGAGTTGGACATAGGTGATCAGGCTATGTCCCATCGTCCCCGGTTGAATATAGGTGATCAGCCTATATTCACCCGAGGTTCAATGAATTTTGAAATACTTAGCTTAGTTACGCTAGTAATATGTCACAATACTTTTAAAGGTTGTCTTGAAGGATTAGAACAATTATTCTCTTTATGTGAGGGAAAGATGTAATGATGTGATACGTAACTATACGTATAGGGAAGGTAATTATAACCTATAATGAAATTAGGTGAGCAGTGATAAAACATGTATCTTATCAAGTATGATCTCAGCAGGATCATAAGTGAGGCATTAGCTTGGCAAAGTGCACGCCGTTCGGTCATAGGGTTTAGTTTTTGTAAAAGTGGTTATAGTCTAGGTTTTAAAAATATACCAGTTCTTTATAACCTAGGCTCTGATGCCAATCTGTAACACCCCCAAAATGTCTCAGCGGAAGCATACAAGTATTGGGGTGCTACTAAATTGATATCACAACATAAGCATAGAACAATTGGTTTTTCATAAATAAACTTTTATTCATTTCTTAAAAACAATGTTTACATTTTTGATTTGGTGCGGAAAATGACCCATTATAAAGAGGTGGTCCCAATACATAAATCAGAGTCGTCTATAACCATGCCATGCCTTTGCCTTGTGCCTCCAAAGATAAGCTATCACTTCAAAACCTGAAGATACATGCTAAAGGGGTAATTACTACGGTGAGTTCATAGGTTTATTTAAAAAGGGATTTCAAGACACCGCTTCAAATTTGGTTTTTATGATCATTACGTCTTGCATAATGTCATAAAATTTATGATTTCAATTCATAAAAGGATTTCGTAAAAGAATTTCATAATGACCATGAAAAGAGTATATGTACATTACAAGGAATATAATGTCATATATTGAGTTTATCACGCTAGCACTAAGTTCATGCAACCGGTTACGCAGTGTATGTATGCACAAAGATGTCATACAAATAAGAGCCCATGGCGAGTGTTTATCCCAATACACTCTGTCCCGACATGCTATATGTTTCGCCTTGACCCAAGCGGGGTCAACCGAATAGGAGTCACCCCAATAGATCTATTTATAACATTCGCTTCCCATCGAATTGACGGTTCATGAAAAGGGCAATTTGGGATCTAAAGTCTTAGGCTAAGATGCATAATATTCTAGGTCAAAGGTTTTGGTGTGGTCCTTAAAGCATCTAGGTATGATGTATCTTAAAACATATCAATCAAAGGCATAGTATACATGGAAATGTATCATTAAAATTGTTTAAGTAAAATGAGCATGTATCTTCCCCAAAACAGCTTATAAAACAAGTAAGTAGGGGCTATGAAACTCACCTTGGCAATGTGCAATATGAATTCTAAAGGGAATTAAATCAAGGAGTGATAGTCCACGGCTCCGACACGCAACCTAATTAATACGGCAATTTAGTCTTTATGTTTACGACTCGATAAAGTTTAACTAACTTTGTAAATTTTTCAATGTTTATATTGTTGTTGTTGCTTATGTGGCATCATTTGTCTTCGAACAAATTTTACAAGGAATTGAGTGGATTTGGCTTAGGAAGGATGACATGGAAGGAATCTCGAAGAAGGAATTACGATTTTGGTTTAATGATGACCAATGATAATACTTGGAAGGGTACACGCAGAAGAGATGTCAAGGGTGAACAAGACTTCGGTTTGTTGATAACCGGATGACGATGTACGAAAAGTATGTACATTTGTTATGAGACATTATCGGACTAAGGGGACATCATGAATGAAGGAAGTATATTTATACCCATATATAATTCACATATATATGTTTATGTCGTTACTAATAATTGAATAACGAAAAGTCTCAAGTACAATATAACTTGTATATATATTAGTAAATCCCTTTCATGTGTTATTAATATAAATGTATACACTTTTAAAAGAGTGGTTAAGCAAAAATGATCAAGTTTGTACTTTAAAAAAAATGAAGTAAGGGTCAACATAATCATTCCAATTGTTATTGAAAATATATAATATAGTTTTAGAAAATTTGGCTTAAATAACGTTTGAAGTAAGGTAAATATTTACTCATGATATTACATGTATATATGTTTCCTCCGATGGTCTTCATTAAGGTTTATAAAAATATCGAGTCGTGGTCATTTTAGAAATAATAACACTTATGTTTTATCGTTATGAGTAAAGTGTATGTATATTTATATATATCTACAAGTATATACAACATTTTTATTATCGCCTTTAAAGTAAAATAGTATGTTTATAATATATTTGAACCAAGGTTTATAAGAATAGTTTCGTACGTATAGTTTAACTTGTTTCAATGCTTTTGTGTTCAAACATTATCACGTATTAATTATTAATGTCGCTGAAATTTTGTACGTTGTATTTGCAAATGGAAATTTCGTATGACTAGTAGATCCGGAATAGATGGCAGTCGAATCAAGTGGGATTTGGGTTGAATGAAAACTCGAGACATCGCGGAGTTTAACGCCCGGGTGGGCTGATCAGAAACCAAACGGACCTTTACTGCTGGTAAATAAGCTCAAACAATCGCATCCTTTTAGACCCAGATGGGCTTGTAGCCCAAAGGAGTAACATGCCTACTTATAAATTTGGGCTTTGAGGCCCATGTTTACTACTAATGAATTGTATTTTGTTTGTACCATGTTTGACTTGAGAATGTTTCACCCAACATAACAACGTTATATTATCGACTCCCTTACGGATTTTAGGGAACTAATACGTGAACTTTTCCCCGACCATCTCGTGGTCTTGAGGCAGTCTCGACAGCAAGCACCCTTCGGGGCGATTTCTCTTGTGACTCAAAGCTAAAACAGCCCCCTAGGGAGTTCACACAACTACACCATCCATGAAAATATTACTTACTACGTGAGGCTTTGACTGGCCCTAAAGGAAATGCACAAAACCATTGTAACTCGAATGACACTAGAAACTACGACTTGAGTTCCGTCTTATGTCAACCGGGTACGACCGAAGTTGATCAAGAGGTCTCGTTACATCACTCTTACGAAGTTTAGGGATGAGTGAGTCATACCGGGACTAGCTACCAATAGATTTCCAAAATAAGCCGAAATAGCCATTATCTATTTAGCCGAAAATTTAGACATCCAAGTTTTACTCTTTTTGTTTCTTTCTCCTTGATCCACTGTACCACACAACAACAACAAAGACAACATTATTTTAATTTACCCACTTTATTACCAACATTGTAATATCATTATAACACCCAATAATTTATTTCAATCGACACAAATAAATAATGTAAATTCGAATTACAACTTAATGTAATTACAAATCATTAGACAATAAAACAATGATGAGGAATGTGTTCTTACTATGTACACAATTAGTGGTTGAGTAGCTATGAACACCAAAACTCACGAGCTCAATTGGAGGGGACTTGGGACGAATGAGAGCAATTGACGAGTGGAATAGCTTCCTTATGCATCCGGTAACAAAACCCCTCTATCAATTTTCAAAAGCCCCTTCATTCAAGAAACCTTAATTTTTCGGATGTGATAAGAATAATGATGAAGTCAGAACAAACTTGACCCTTGTATAGATGAAGGAGAGGAAAGGGAGCCTCCTAATCTTCTTGGCCTCATGCCTAGGGTGATACCCTTTTCTAGCTCTCGTCTTTCTTCCACAGCCACGCCACAAAACTCATGTGATGTCTAGGAGGATAGGTAGCTATTTGGAGGATGATAGAGGTGAGGCTTTTGAGCTTGGCTTTCAAAATGAAGATGAAGTTACCATTTTTATGTTTGTTGTTCTGGTTTGAGTCGACAATGGAGAGAGAGGGACATCATGACAGAAAAGTGGGTGAGAGAGAGAGAGGGAGAGATAAGAGTGTTATCTCTTTTGTTTTATTATACAAACAGTACAATCGGTACCCCGTGTTTTGTCGAATCCACGAGTAAACGTACCTTCCCGGTACCCGAAAGATATAGAAATTATATTTTTAGAAGCGTTTTTGTAAGTGTAATAATATATTTTTATTATTACGTAGAAATTTGATTATAAATGTTTGCCGTTATTAATTTGGTGTCGGTCTGTGTGCGGTGCCGTGACTTCTAAATTCACGAGATAATCTCTCGTTTTCTTTAGTGAATTATCCTTGAATGATAAAATGGGTATATTTCACTTATCTTATTATTTATTTTTAGTTTTGTATGCTATGCTACCGCAAAGATGTAATAACTATTGATTAAGCTTATGTATGCTTAAATTTTAACTTGGAAAATAATAAATTTCACTTATATTATACGGATACTTAGTGGACCAGTTTCGCGTGTGCGGAGTTGGGTTTTTAAGGAAACGAGATGACCTCTTGTTTTTAAATTTAAATATTGACATCTGTCAGAAAATAACCGATTTGAATTTTCTGACGTGATAAATATTATTATAATAATCCGAAATTTTACGGGTTGTTATACTTACTCCCATCTCTAAAAGATGAGTGTAAACACTCTTTCTGTACTTCCAGAACACCCAAATTTCCTTGTAACTCATCAGTTTAGTACGAATGTTAAGTCAGAAACTCTTAAGTAGGATGATTTACAATGTCTTTATTTGAATGGATTGGGACGCCTTTTTATTTAAATAAAGAAATTGTGAATCACCGAACCATAAGTTTATATTCTTTTATTTACATTGTTTGGGACGCCTCTCTATGTAAGTAATGGATTATAAATGAGTGGGCTTATTTGTATCTAAAACGACATGAGTATGAACTCGAAGATCACAAACTGATTCATAATCTACAAAAGCTAAAGTTTAGCAACTTTCCCTACAATCATCAAATTCTCATCCGAAATCTTCATTATTTAAGAAAGTTTTCAACGAAATCTTCAAAAACTAATAATAATCTTCATTCAAAATAAAATTTTCTTAAGTTTATATGGCCTTCGGAATAATGTTATTCACATGTAAAAACAATAAGTTCTAAAGTGAAACAACATTTCATCCTCATTACTTCAACATCTATCACGAACTAAATCTCGAGACGAGATTCAATTTAAGAGGGTGAGACTGTAACCACCGGTAAATTTCACCTCGTATTAAACTAATATAATATTTTAACAAAAGAATACTTATCCATTTTCCATGTCCATTTTTTTAAGAAACGATATCCATTTATTTGATCACAACAACTAGCCAATGTGATGAAACTCACATCTTTAATAAACATAAACATTTTTATATGTTAAACTATAAAAGTTTTCAACTTTTATTTACCACTTTACGTTATTTTGTTAACGTTCAATTATTAAACGTTCAAACAAAACGTTTTCAACCTATTAGAGTTTTACTTAAACCCTAAATTATTATAATCATGATTTTGCACAACTAAATTATAAATGCTAAAGTACAATATTTTATAGCTAATGTACAAGTTTTTAAAGCACGAAAACCTAACTTCACGTTATTACCCGTAACAAGCCCTAATTTACAATTCCATGATTTTATGTAGATAAAATCACAAACCCTAATTAAAATGTACATAATATTTTTAAAATACTCGTGTATAAGTCTTTCAAGCACATGTACAAGTCTTTAATGCATACAAGCTTAATACTTATATAAATCATATTATAAACCTCAATGTACCTATTTTAAGCACAAGGTACAACCCTATAATGCACAAGCCTTTAAATTTGATTTTCTTATAATTTACAAGTATAAGGTACAACTCTCCAATGCTTGTGGTACATCTATCTTATGCATGTATATTAAATATGTCATTTACTTAAACTAAACTAACTTATTTTCTAGTTCAATCCTAACTAAATCCCTAACTAAACTAGTTCTAAGCAACTACATGTTAAATCCCTAACCACAAACTTTCTACTAGTCCCATATGAAGCAACATCAACTCCTCTTCTTCTTCCTTTGGCCAAAAATTGCGACACATAGCCTCATTTCAAGCCACTTGAACCAAACTTAAACCTTATGGCTATAAAATCGAACACATGGTGTTTTCCTTCTAAACCATTCAAATCCCATGTCAACCTAAGTAGACACATCACCTTGTCTTCAAGAATGTCTAGCTAAGCATATGTGGTTCATTCTAAAACCATTCGATCCACATGGTTAGTGAATGAACACATCATCATGTTTTTCTACCCTTGGCCTATAAATACCAACCTCCTTCCATTCATTTCTTCTCATTCCTCGCTAAGCCTAAAAACACATTCACACTCCCACATTCTGAGGTATAAGGTCTAAGAAGAAGGATAAAAGCTTAGGTGCAAAGCTTTGAAGCCTCGTTTCCATTTAGAAGCCTCATTGAGCATTTTGCTACCAAATCAAGTACTATAAAGTTGTAAGTCTTTTAAACTCATTTCAATTTCTTTAATACTCCTAATATCAAGTACATACTGTTAAAAATGATTTTATAAGGAAAACGTAGCAATTTGAATCACCTAAAACGAGTACACGAGTCAAAAGATACGGCCAAATGAAGTTATCGAAAAGTTGTCCAAAACTTTTCAGTAACAGAAGATCGGGCACGCAATTCGAGGCACTTCTGGTCCGTTTCATCCAAAAGTTAAAGCACGAAAGTTGTCCGGAACGACATTTTCTTCAGAAACTCGGGTGCACGGGTCCAGAAAACGGATAACGAAGTCATAATTTAATAAAAATCCCAACAGCTGTGTTGATTTTATAAAAACCAAATGCCCCTACTTGTGCCTCATTTTTCTACATTAGGTTGAAGGTATTAGGGCCAACCAAAGGACATTTGTAAACACCACCTAGGACACTCTAAAACGCCCCATAACCTGGTTGAAAAACCTAGTTTTCATGCATAAAAACGGCACTTCTTTCGGGCCATAAGTCCTAAAAACCAAAAGTATTTTACAACAGGTCTTTGGGAAAAACATGGAATTTTTGATAAATTCAAATTTGAACTATCTTAGAAATATTAAAAATGAGTCAAACAACATTTCACAAGGTCGCATGCAAAGGATATGAAGTTTTATGGTTGGAAAACGAGAATTTCAATTTGTTAAAACTAGCCTAAGTAGCCCTTTTCAATAATTGATATCTCGTTAATTAAAGAGTTGTTAAGTATGAGAGTTACACCATTTTAAAGAGCTCGCTGCAAGGATTTTAAAGCCCCAATAACGTCTTTAAAAACTCTTATGGTCTCTTTTATAATTAACCAAAAAGTAGGTGATTCGTGAACTTTTCATAAAAAGACCTTGCATGCATTTTACAAAATTTGAGTCGTAAGAGTTATAGAATGTTAGATAATAACTTAAAAAGGGTTAATTAACATATTACGATGTCCCTAGGTGACACCGTAAAAGTTAATGAGTCAAAAATGAAATTTCATTAAACGCCGCCGTGGCCATGTGGCCATGTTCACGGACTTGTTTCTCCCTAACCAAAGATGACTAGGATATGAGACTTATACCATTTAGAAGAGCTTACAGCAAAGTGTTTAAAGGATCAATTGCGTTGTAAAAACTCTAGCTTGCCTCGTGTAAAATCTGTCCTCGTTTGGCCCTGTTATCGCCCAAAACCAACATTTTTCACAAAAGGTAAGAGCTTAATACTTCTAGTTTGAACCATTAGAAAGACCGCCGGACAAACTCTTGAAGGGATCAAGAACGTAGTAAAAACCTTTTAAGGCCTCGCTTATATTTACCGTTACTTTTGTCGATTTTGGCCTAAAACAAGTAAATTTTTCTTATAAAACTACAAGGATAAAAATTGTAATTTTTTAAAGATAAATTTTTCTTGGGCTAAAAATGTAATTTCTTCAAAGGTAATTGTACAAGGGCTGATTTTGTCAATAACCCATAGTTGAGGGTATAAAGTGTCACTTTTGAAAGTGCAAGGGTAAAAACAGAATATTCAAAATTGTAAAAATATAACATTTTGGAATCATATCATATTTAACAACTTGGGTTTCGATAAAACTTATAAACAATAATCCGAGCCATAAAAAAATAAGTATGATAAGTATTACTAATTTTTTAAGAGACTTCATGTTACCTAATTATCGATAAAGCATCGTAATCACATAAACTTGAACTCGAATACTAAAAACATGACATACTAACTCAGTCACTTAGCCGGAGCAGCTTTATTCACATTACTTAATTTGTTTTCCATCCAGATCACAGTAACATCGAGGTGAGTCATAGTCCCTCTTTTCCTTATTTTGAACGTTTTAGGGGAGATACGTGCTCAAATATTTCTTGATATTTTTACATTTATTTTAAACTCTTACGAATTACTGTGAGTTTCATAGCCCTACTTTTATGCGTTTTATACTATTTTTGGGGGAGATACATGCTCAATTACCTATTTTTACTTTCGCAAGTATTCTAAACTTTTTCATATTACTGTGAGTTTCATAGCCCCTACTTTTATGTGTTTTATAATATTTTTGGGGGAGATACATGCTCAATTACCTATTTTTACTTTCACAAGTATTCTAAACTTTTTCATATTACCATGAGTTCGTAGCCCCATTTTTATACTTGTTTATTAATGCTTTGGGGGAGATACATGCTCAACTAATTGCTTTCACTTTTATAAGTACTCTAAAAACTTTTTCATATTACTGTGAGTTCATAGTCCCACTTTTTACTTGTTTTTCAAACTCGTGGGGGGATGCATGCTACAAAATCGAACACAAGTATTTTTCTATGCTACACCTACATCTGATTGCTATTACTTAAGTTACTTATACTATTGCCACTAAAAGTCCCTCATATCATGAACCATTAATCACTTGTGAGTGAACGCGAATATAGTGAATAGATCTATTGGCAGTTGACGCCCCATTTGTGTTAGCCGGATAGGTAACCAAATGCACTTTATTTGAGAATACTAGGAGAATGGCAAACTCCTACCAGAGGGCATTGTTGCTCACATCATTATTATGATGTTTGTAACTTACGCCATTATTATGACGCGTTCGTGTTAAGGTTTATGCTCATGAGACTTAAGGCAATATATACTATGTTGCAATGATACAAATGCTGCAACTACTAAATTTATGGGTGCAATAACGCTGCCCAACCTTGAAACTTGTGTTCAACTGATTACTAAACAAACGAACTATGGGTGGATAACAACGTAACCCACTACTTATTTCATCGATATTGGTATTTATTACAATAATCGCTCAAACTTGAAACTATTGAACTCAACTGTTTTAATCATAAACTCTATGAACTCACCAACCTTTGTGTTGACACTTTTAGCATGTTTATCTCAAGTTCATAATTTACGAGGATGGCATGGAAGGGCACGGATACTCAAGAAGGCTATATTATCATTCAAAAACTTATTTAATAAACTATAAAACCACTGGGACCTCATTTTGTAAACTCTGATATTTATATAAATCGAATGATAAATCTTTTAAAACGACTCAATTAGGGTTCGTTTTCTATTGATATAACTGTTGTGCCATGAAGTAACACCCAGCTTGAATTCCGCTGCGTATCACGAAATTTGGGGGTGTTACATGGTGTATCACCATTCCAGGTGTCCTTCCAAAATCGTACCTTCGTACCACAACCTAGTTTATAATGCTAGGTATGTTTTGGAACAATGCCGCTTGAGTGTAGCTGGTTAATAGAGCCAACGATTTTTGACCAAACACCATTACTTTTACATCTATTTTTATCGATACCAGCTTCCTCCCCATGTATAGCTTTGATAACTTTAGCCCATAACGAATTCGAGTTAGAAGCCAACCTCCACCGCCATTTCTGGAGAAGTGCAAGGTTGAAAGCCTTCAAGCTTCCAATGCCCAAACCCCCCTTTTCGAGAGAAGCTAACACAGTTTCCCACTTGATCCAAATCATCATTTTCGAATCTAGATCCCCACCCCAAAGAAATTTGGCTCATAACCTTTCAATATCCGATAGAATACTCTCCGGAACTTTAAACAACGACATGTAATAGATCCCTACGCTCCCCAAAACCGCCTTAACAAGAGTTGATCGACCTCCTATTGAGAGTAACTTGACTTTCCATTTGGATAACCGGATTTGAATTCTCAATGAATCCTGCCGCTGAGTTAAACGACTCATATTGGAACCAATCGAAGTCCAAGGTATGTGAATGGAAGGGATCCCGACAAACAACCAGTTAACCGTGCCATATCCTCTACCTCTTCATTAGCAACCCCAACACCATATACATTTGATTTATTGATATTAATGCGTAGACCTAATGCCAGGTAGAAAACATTTAGGACACGAAGAATATTATCCATTTGAGCCCGGTTCCACTCGGTCACTAACAGAACGTCATCCGCATAGAAAAAATGAGACACCCGAATACTTGGATTACCGACTTGAACTCCACGAATTAGATTATTATGCAAGGCATCTTTTAGCGCAATGTGGAGACCCTCCATAATAAGGATGAAGAGGAAAGGAGACAGTGGATCTCCTTGGCGAAGTCCTCTTTTTAAAGAGAATTCCGATGTTGGACTAACGTTTATAAGAATAGACGTCCGGGCAGATTTTAAGCACTCGAAAATCCAACCACGCCACTTTTGACCGAACCCACATTGCTCAAGGACATAATCCAAGTACTTCCAATTTACAGAGTCGTATGCCTTTTCGAAATCGACTTTAAAGATCAACAACTTCTTTTTTTGTTGTTTAAACCAATCAATCGTCTCACTTAACATCAAAGGGACATCAAGGATTTGATGACCCGAAATAAACGCCGATTGTTCTTGACTTACGAGATTACCGATCACAGAGGCTAGCCGATTTGCAAGAATTTTTGAAATGATCTTGTAATATAATCCAATTAAAGATATAGGTCGATAATCTTTAACCAAAGACGGATTACATACCTTGGGGATAAGAGTTATAAAAGCGGAATTAGTACCTGGTGGCATTTTTGAAGATGAGAAAAATTCTGAGACAAAGAACTCCACATCACCTTTCAAAATATCCCAATAACGTTTCAGGAAAAGAAAGGTAAAACCATCCGGGCCCGGGGCTTTATCGTTACCACAATCCCAAACCGCCTTTCTAATTTCGTCACTTGAAACCGATTTCTCCATATCAATCCTCTGTGCCGTACTTAGAGATGCAAAAGACGAATGAGAAGTATAATTTACCTGAGGAACATATGATTGAAACTTATCTTTGTAAAACTGAAGAAATCCCTCTTTGACATGAACCGGATTCGATATCCATTCACCATTTAGCATAACTCCCTGAATAGATTGTTTACTTGTCTTTTGTTTAAGCAAACCATGGAAGAATTTAGTATTCTCATCGCCTTCCACGTCCCATTTAAGCCGAGCTTTTTGGACAAGGTCTAAAGATTCAATTCGATCGATATCGTTAAGCTGATGAAGAATCTGAATTTGCTCCTCTTTTTCTTCTTCCGATGCCCTTGTTGAATCTATTTTTAGTTCAAGGTCTACTAAATTGTTTGTGAGTTCACGTTTACGAGCCCCATCAACCTTCTTATTTTCAGTATGCCAACTTTTTAGATGATTTTTAATAAATTTTAGCTTATCATGCAAAAACAGAGTATGGCCTGCTTCACCATTTGAACAATCTTCATATGCTTTTTTTATCACCTCATCAATATATTTCCTTTGTAACCACGAGGAGAAGAATTTAAATGGAATTGGACCGTAATCTGTCTTTGAAGAATGCAACAATATTGGATTATGATCAGACCATAAGCGGTCCAAGACTAATGCCTTCAAATCGTTATTATCATCTAAAACGTCTTCCGATATCAAGAAACGATCAAGCTTACTCATTTTTGTGCCACCCTTATTCATCCATGTAAATTTCCGCCCCCCATTTGCATTTCCAGCAACCTCGATTCATCAATAAACTCGTTAAAAGATTTAGCTTCCGTGCTAGAAAACACATAACCAAATCGCTCTCCTTCATTCCAAACTACATTTAAATCACCAAAAATAACATACCTGCCACTATGGTTCTTGATAAAGTGAAGAAGCTTGTTCCATAACGTATTTTTTGCCATTGAATCTTGCGGACCATACACATTTACCATATAATATGTTTCTGATGCATTTACCCAATTGCCTTGAACAATAATGTAGTTTTCATCACACCAAATCTCTTGTTTTACAAACGAAGCCGGATCCCATATTGAGATTAAACCACCCGAAAAACCTCTAGCCATACTACAAGCATAATCAAATGAAAATTTTCCCCACATCGATTTTAATCGGAATAGTTCTAAGCGTGTCATTTTAGATTCTTGCACGCCAAGGAAACTAATATGATGTTTAAAGCACAACTCTTTGATCCACGTTCGTTTCCTTCGTTTCTTGGTACCACAAATATTAATTGATAGAATATTCATCTATCAAAAATGGCTACCCCTGATCCGCTCAACATATGTTTGAAAGTTTTTTGGCAACCCCTAACATCGTACCCCAAAGCCCCCCTAACTTCAATCAAACGGTTTATTTCATAAAGTAACGATGTCCCTTTGAAATCCTTCTTGCGGTATCTAGCAAAAGAAGTAGAACAATTACTAATTGTTGGGGAAGATGGAACTTGTTGTTGTTGCTTCTGTTTTTGCATTTTAAGAAATTCAAAACCAGGTGGACAACTAGTATCCGATTGAGTTGCATCACCATTTGAGTCTTCATGTTTCTGATTTTCATCGTCAATCTTCTCATGAGTGACGACATGTTCCTGTTGGTTAACCGTATCTATATCATCCTTAACCACATGTTCTTGTTGATCATGAGAACCGACATGTTCGTGTTGGTTAACAGTATTTGTATCATCCTTAATAATCATATCATCTTCATGGTCACTGATACTCACATTATCACACTCCTTTTCCTGTCTGCAAGGTTCATCAGAATGTGACCTGTTTTCCACTTCATCATTGTCACTTAATCCACAGTCCGACTCATTTTCCTCCTCAATTTTGATACTTCAGTTGGATAGTTCGCGAACATAGACAGCAAATGATTCACCATTTATCTCTACTGAAATCTCTTCATCAATAAATTTCTTGTATTTTGTGGCAATACACACCCTCCCAATACTCATATTTTGTGCATGATCATACTCAAAGAACATAAATTTGCCAAATACATTAGCTACCTTTTTAAGAGCAGCCGAACCCCACGCACATAATGGTAGCTCATTGATTTCAATCCAAATCACTCTTTCATCAAGAACAAAGTTACTTAGGACAGCTTTTATGGAAGCAAACATTTGTTTCAAGCTGTTGTTAGTTTTGAATGCCAAACATGCATTAGAAGTTTGAAACTCTAACCACGTCCATAAACCCCCAACATGATGCACTTTCACATTAGAAAATCCTTCACTTCTACACATACGATGCATATTAATCATAGAACCTACTTCCTTCACCTTAACCAAAACAGTTTTTGTAGTGTCCTCAACTGAAATCAACTCCGGGTCATTCAATTTCACTGTTTTTTTCTCATCAGGCTTCTTAATTGAATTAGTTGAGGAAACATCCCCATGAACAATAGAAGCATATGATCGAGGGAAATTATTAGCACATGTATTCGGGTGATTAGGTTGAAACGTACCTGTTTTTTGTTCCATTTTTTTATGCACAAAATCTTGTTTTTGCACACCCTTTTGACTCTGAGATCTCTGAAATCGAGCAACCGCTGCGTAGATATGATGATTACCAATCCAGATATTTGCGAGCGATTGAGCAAACACTTCCTCATTTTCGATACCCATAAAGCTAACAAAACCGAATCGTTTTCCCATCTTCCATAGTTTATTTGCGATATAAGAATCAACAATACGACCGTATGGTTCACATGTTTTCCATAAACCTCGAGCATCAATGTGATCTGGGAAATTTGTTATGTAGAACGTTGATGCAATCTTCTCCACCTTCCTGTCATAAGGATTCTCAATACGTTTTTCCGATCGTTTATTGTTACCACGAAACACCCAGGTCCATCCATCAGCAGTCTCGTGCCTAAATTACTTTCCCATCGTTTTAAATTCCTCCCGTCACCACACTTGTGTTGATCTTGAAACCCTAGATTTGTTGGATGAAAATTGGGGAAAATTAATGTATAGTGTAATTGAGGTGATTTTGAAAGTGGGTTTGGGTTTGATTGGATTATGGTTGGTTAATTTGATGTAACTGGGGTTGTGATTTCATGGTTCTGGGAAAATAGGTGAACTCTTGTAAACCTTTTAAGATGATTTTGTTATAATACCTAAATCGTTATCTACATCATTGATAACTATATCATCTAATTCTGTAAAGTATTAACACAAAATATGGACTTTGAATACTTTTATAATTGTATTGTACATTACCAATCCTAAAAGCCAATATGCTCAATTACATATTCATCATTAGACCGCAGCTTTGCAAGCAAGTTAAGCTGAGCCGAGCCGAGCCGAGCTAACCTTTCAACATGTAGGTTCAACTTCAGCTCCCACTTGAACGTTCAAGACCCCCATCAAGCTCTGCTTAAATAGTTCAAAGATACATATAACTTACTAATAACCAAACTCAACTTATACACACAAGAAGGGTACCCGCACAATGCGGCGGTGGGTACCCGATAACTATTTTTGTGGCTAGCAAATGTTTTTTATTTTAAACTTCCTTATTATAAAGTAGTAGATAAATGTTTTTCAAAAGCAGATAGTCTAAATTATTAATAGTGTAAATGGTAAACATTTTAATTTTTCAAATTTTAGCATTAAATTGGTGGTTTAACTATAGTGAGCTTTTCTTATAAACAATTCCATTAAAATGTATCATTATTGGAGGGCGGTTACATATGGTTTTAATGAGACTTAAATTTTTAGATTTTACATTCATTTTCTACTTTTCCTTTTATAGTAATGTTTTTGGTCTTAAAATTTTAAGACTTCCTTTAATAGAAAGTCCCAAATGCTTTATAATGTAGTATAGATAACTCAGATCAAATAAATCAGAAACATACTCGAGTAAAACCCGACTCGTTATAATCTAACTAAAGTTTCTTGGTTTGAGTGAAACTCAACTAGCGGGGATAGCTCAGTTGGGAGAGCGTCAGACTGAAGATCTGAAGGTCACGTGTTCGATCCACGTTCACCGCATTAAACCTTCTTTTTTTTCACTTTACTAACCACTTTTTAACTGTTGGACAAAGAGCAAACTATAATAGTTACCTGAATAACATAATCACAGGAGGCAATGTGAAGGGAATTTGTGCTTCGATTTCTCAAACATGGAAGATTTTCTATGTGAATCATCGGTTAAAACTACAGCATTAGTTGTATCAAGCGACATAGATTTTGTTTTGTGTAGTGATACAGTACACCAAACGATGCTGCAAGACTGGATGAGCTAGAGATCTTGTTTCATTTGTAGTAGACGGTAAAGAAGCTGGAATTATGAAGAACTATGGACCACTTACGTTTCTTGCTGGATCGATGTACTCTAACCAAACTAACTTAAATAACTTGTTAAGGGTTTAATACCCTCGGATAAATCCTAAGTTATTAACAATGAAAACACTGAGTAATCTCTATTAAGTACGCGGAATTTACTTAACAAAGCTAAGAAGATTTAACTTTATTAATAACTCTAAAACTGCTTATTATGCAGATTCTTTAACAACTCTAAAACTCTAAATAATGATCGTACTTTAGGATTCTAAAACATATATCTCTAATACCAATCTAGGGATCCTTTTATAGGATTAAGGATAACCCTAATCGATTTACAATTCTTATCCTTGTACGTCAAGTAAACAATACTTAGAAAGTTCTATATAAACATTACTTTCTATCTATTAATCAATTACAACCGACTTTAAGCTTTGCAGTACTTTGATAAATAAGCAAGACTTTGAATTTTACTTAGCAAGATTCTTTGACTTCTTCAAAGACTTTATCTTTCTGCAGTACTTTATTAATCTTCAAAGACTTTAACTCTTCAGCACTTTGACTTTCTATATCCCAACAATCCTCCCCTAACTTGAATTCTACTTGTTTGACTTCAACTTTCTTTGTGAAATTATCTTTAACATTTGTTAGCCTCTTGGAAAGATTGTCTTTTTGTCTTTGAATTTTATCTTTATAGATTCTGTGCTTATATCATCATCAAAGTATTCTTGAAAAAATATTCTTTACAACATCATTCAACAATCTATTTCTTTTCAAAGAACATTCAGCAAGCTCCATCTTTTAAGCAACATAAGACATTTTGTACATTAATTCAGTTTAAGTTTCAGACTATTCTCATCACTTCCAGGTGTGTAAACTCTTGTGAGAGGTGAATCATTGAAAATTTAATGGATTTAATGTCTCTTTACCAAAGCCATTAACTCTAGAGTAGCCAAATGTTTTGATGTGTAAGATCATGGTACACTGATAACCATATGATTTTTAGCAAATCATCAGCTATCAACAGATTTGATTTGTCTTTACCAAAAGTTGTACCCTTTTGGACTAGTTAGTTCTTTCATCATGGTGAACTAACTACCATATAATGGTTTTTCCACAGCCTTTACCACAAGCCATTTTCTTGTGGGCTAGCCAACTCTTCACATTTACTGATATGGTGAGTTGATTACCATACAACTTATTAGCAAGTTGTCAACTATAAAACGGATTTGAGATATATTTACCAGAGCCGTTTGCTCATGGATTAGCCAATCCTTTTGTAACCATGGTGGATTGATAACCTATTGTTGTTATCATCTCAAAAACCATTTATTTCTTTTAATCTTTTGTTTCAAAATATTTATCACTTAGCAAAACTTTTCTAAAAATCATTAACTGGTTTAAAGCTGCAAGCAGTACTTTGATGAAAGTACTGTTTGATCGCCAGGCACTTTGAATAAAGTACTGATATTTCAAAAATAATTTATTCAATTAAGATTCATACCAGTTATTCATCATCATCAGCAATTGTAGTCCATCTGATAAACAATTTGATGACCAAAAGTGCAGTTTCATTATCTTTTTCAACTTCCATCCCATGCTCCAAAGATCCTCCTCATGAGATCTGATGTAAGAGGATATCTTTTATCTGCTAACATGTGAATCATAGTCCTATCTTCTAACTCTAAAACATGCACTCCAGATTCTTCAAAGAATCTCCAACAAGTAATCTCTCAATCTTCTTGGTTTTTCCAAATCTCAGCAGTACTTGTTTCTTCAGTTTCCCAAACAGTTGTGAGATCTCCAAGCAAGATTAAACCAAATCCTTCTATTGGATTGTGTTCAAAATATTCTCGCACCACATGATATAAATGAAATAAATCCACTCTATCTATTATATGCAATAAATCCCATAGCATATTGAACACCCTGAAGCTTTCATCTTCTCTGTGAAACATCAGATAACTTCCATCCTTTGACTCTACAACTTCAAAAGTAGTTATTTGAGATTTGTTCATCTTCATTTCAAAGATCATCTTTAGAATACTCAAAATCTACAATCCTTAAGTAATTCTTCAGTTCATCATTTGTTTCATATCTTAATTCAACTTTCATTTGTAGTAGACGGTAAAAAAGATGGAATTATGAAGAACTATGGACCACTTACGTTTCTTGTTGGATCGATGTACTCTAACCAAACTAACTTAAATAGCTTGTTAAGGGTTTAATAACCTCGGATAAATCCTAAGTTATTAACAATGAAAACACTGAGTAATCTCTATTAAGTACGCGGAATTTACTTAACAAAGCTAAGAAGATTTAACTTTATTAATAACTCTAAAGCTGCTTATTATGCAGATTCTTTAACAACTCTAAAACTCTAAATAATGATCGTACTTTAGGATTCTAAAACATATATCTCTAATACCAATCTAGGGGTCCTTTTATAGGCTTAAGGATAACCCTAATCGATTTACAATTCTTATCCTTGTACGGCAAGTAAACAATACTTAGAAAGTTCTAGATAAAAATTACTTTCTATCTATTAATCAATTACAACCGACTTTAAGCTTTGCAGTACTTTGATAAAAAAGCAGTACTTTGAATTTTACTTAGCAGTACTTTGACTTCTTCAACACTTTATCTTTCTGCAGTACTTTATTAATCTTTAGCACTTTAACTCTTCAAAGACTTTGACTTTCTGTATCCCAACAATCCTCCCCTAACTTGAATTCTACTTGTTTGACTTCAAGTTTCTTTGTGAAATTATCTTTAACATCTGTTAGCCTCTTGGAAAGATTGTCTTTTTGTCTTTGAATTTTATCTTTGTAGATTCTGTGCTTATATCATCATCAAAGTATTCTTGAAAAAATATTCTTTACAACATCATTCAACAATCTATTTCTTTTCAGCAACATTCAGCAAGCTCCATCTTTTCAGCAACATAAGATAATTTGTACATTAATTCAGTTTAAGTTTCAGTCTATTCTCATCACTTCCAGGTGTGTAAACTCCTGTGAGAGGTGAATCATTGAAAATTTAATGGATTTAATGTCTCTTTACCAAAGCCATTAACTCTGGAGTAGCCAAATGTTTTGATGTGTAAGATCATGGTACACTGATAACCATATGATTTTTAGCAAATCATCAGCTATCAACATATTTGATTTGTCTTTACCAAATGTTGTACCCTTTTGGACTAGTTAGTTCTTTCATCATGGTGAACTAATTACCATATAATGGTTTTTCCACAGCCTTTACCACAAGCCATTTTCTTGTGGGCTAGCCAACTCTTCACATTTACTGATATGGTGAGTTGATTACCATACAACTTATTAGCAAGTTGTCAACTATAAAACGGATTTGAGATATCTTTACCAGAGCCGTTTGCTCATGGATTAGCCAATCCTTTTGTAACCATGGTGGATTGATAACCTATTGTTGTTATCATCTCAAAAACCATTTATTTCTTTTAATCTTTTGTTTCAAAATATTTATCACTTAACAAAAGTTTTCTAAAAATCATTAACTGGTTTAAAGCTGCAAGCAGTACTTTGATGAAAGTACTGTTTGATCAGCAGTACTTTGAATAAAGTACTGATATTTCAAAAATAATTTATTCAATTAAGATTCATACCAGTTATTCATCATCATCAGCAATAGTAGTCCATCTGATAAACAATTTGATGACCAAAAGTGCATTTTCATTATCTTTTTCAACTTCCATCCCATGCTCCAAAGATCCTCCTCATGAGATCTGATGTAAGAGGATATCTTTTATCTGCTAACATGTGAATCATAGTCCCATCTTCTAACTCTAAAACATGCACTCCAGATTCTTCAAAGAATCTCCAGCAAGTAATCTCCCAATCTTCTTGGTTTTTCCAAATCTCGGCAGTACTTGTTTCTTCAGTTTCCCAAACAGTTGTGAGATTTCCAAGCAAGATTAAACCAAATCCTTCTGATGGATTGTGTTCAAAATATTCTCGCACCACATGATATAAATGAAATAAATCCACTCTATCTATTATATGCAATAAATCCCATAGCATATTGAACACCTTGAAGCTTTCATCTTCTCTGTGAAACATCAGATAACTTCCATCCTTTGACTCTACAACTTCAAAAGTAGTTATTGGAGATTTTTTCATCTTCATTTCAACATCATCTTTAGAATACTCAAAATCTACAATCCTTAAGTAATTCTTCAGTTCATCATTTGTTTCAGATCTTAATTCAACTTTCTTTGATGACTGTTGATCTTCAACTTTAGTTGTTCTTTTTCTTTTTAAGCTTCCTTTTCTTTCTTCTTCTTTCTGAGCATCATCATCTTTATAATCTTTGATACTATCAACTTGTTTTTGATAATTTTCTCTAAACATCATACAAACCTTTCATCTCAACATACTTCAACTTATTCAATCCAATATATCCTTGCTTCTTTAAATAAGCCATCATTGCATTCCTTTCCTTAGCAAGATTTGGTCTTCTTGGTAGAGCAGAAATAGGAATAGGTGACTGTAATATTTCAGCAGCTTCAGCATTCAATTCTTCTTGCAATTTCTTAGCTGCTTCTCTATTCTTAGCTTCTTCAATTTCCTTAGCTTCTCTATCCTCAGAGATTCAATTCAGCTTGAAATTTTTTAGTTGCTTCCTCATTCATGGCAACTTGAGCAGCCCTTATTTGTGCTAAAGTAGGTTTCTTTTTCTTCTATGTTTCTACCAACTTACCTTTTCCTTTATCTTTTGGATCTATAGAAGGTTGAGAAGTTCTTGGTTGTTCTTCTGTAATTCTTGGAATGCTAACACCCCTTGTCTTTGATAAATCATGTAAAATTTCAGCAATGGTTTCATTATCACTTGCAGTATGTATAGGTTTGGGTGTATTAGCTTCCTTTTCTGGTATGACAGTTGAAGGACCAGCTTCCTCTTCAAAATCTAACAACCTTGGTGTAATTAACCCTTGTCTGTAGGTTCCTTGAAAAGTAGTACTTTGATAAGCAGTACCTTGATCATCAGTACTTTTAACTTTAGTGCTTTCTTCCTTAGTACTTTCAATATTAACCGCTTCCTTCAAGACTTGAGATTGAACATCAGTACCTTGAGGTTTATCAGTACCTTGAGATTCATTAGTACCTTGAGATTCAGCTTCTTCATTCAAATTCTTATCTTCCTAATTCCTCCCCAATTGGAATGAAGATTGCTTTTGAACCTTTTTTCCTTTGGTTGTCTTCTTAAATTGTCTAACTGGCTTGCCTTGCTTTCTTTGAGACTTGACCCATAGACGATGATGTTGAACCAATGGCCAGACAAAATTCTTGAGTCTTCTAAACTTAAGCTTCAACTTCTTAATCTGTGTAGCTTGAGCCTCAGTTTTTTTCTTCAATCTGACTAATTCCCTTGTCGTAACATAATTATCCAACACCAAACCTTCAGGGGTATATAGTAGGATCTTTTTCGAAGATGATGAGAGAATAGGTACATCTTGTTCTGGTGATGCCATAGGAGGAGTAGTATGGTGGGATGAGGTGGGAGAAACTTCAGTACCTTCATTAACATCATACCTTGGGAAGCAGTACCTTGTGTTGAAGTTTCTCGAGAGGCAGACTAGGAGAAGCAGTACCTTTCGAGGCAGTACCTGAGTAGCAATTCCTTCGAAGCAGATCTTCTCTATCTTCACTAGCTTCAGCCTCATCTCTAATAGCTTGAACAATCTCCATCATTGAAGTAGTTAATGGAGTGTTCCTTCCAAAGGAATAAGTCACTCTTCCTTGCCATAAAAGTAAAAATCTTGGCTGGTTGCACCACAACAGGTAGTAGATCAGTAGGATTTGGTACATCAGCAATTTGTTTGTTCAGGAACACTTGAATAAACCTTGGATACATCAACCATTTTGAACCATGTGAGATGTGTGAGAGCATTCCATCTAGGATTAGTCTTGAAAAGTTGAAAATTCGATTTGTAGCCAATCCCACTATAGCAGATGCTATGTTAGACCCAAATTGCTCCTATGATGTACTTTTAGCACTAATACAATGAATCAAAACATGAACTAAATACTTCCGGTGGGGACAAAATAAGGGTTTCTTGAATGTTTGTTCAGTTAAGGACCCTTCATACCCAATGTCTCTGAATGTATCCCAAATCAATTGCTTATCAAAACGAACAACCCCTTCTTCATCATCAAACAATAAATCCTCACGAATTGAGGCTTCAGTAACCTTCACAGTTCTCCCAGCAACTCTAGCTTGAATATACAAATCATCATTCTCCATATGAACCCTAGCAGTTGCCCAAAATTGTTGAATCCAGGGCTCAATGAGATCTGGTTCCACTAAAAGCGCATAACTAATCGGTGACCCAGTGAGAAAATCAATGATATCATGAAAGATCACATTAGCTTCAGTCTTGTCTAAATTCGCCACCATGTTGTGTTTTGAAACTGTATCACGATTTTGCCATTGATGATATGTGTACACAGAAAGTGATATGATGAATAATATGGGTGAAAGAGAGAGAAATATGGAAAAGATTATAAGGTAGTAATATGAGAGGGAAATTCGGAGAGTAGTTATTTGTAGGTGAGATTTAAAAAAGTTACAGCCATTAATAACAAAGTTACTGTTAGTAGTAGTTACCCCTCAATATTACCGTTGGAACAGTACGTTGATAAGACAAACAGTTCTTTCCACGTGGGCAGTACTTTCCAAGCAGTACTTTCATAAAACCAAAAAGCAGTACTTTCCCATTCTCCTCTTTACAATAGCAAATACAACAAATAAACATGAATATCCTCCCCTTAAGCAATGCATAGGACTATACATAGACTAAATAGTCCTCCCCTCAAATATAGCTTAATAATTAATCATGCCAATACTCACCACCAAGTGATTAAATCTTGAAACATCAAATCCTTTGGTGAGTAAATTAGCTACATTATCATCTCAGATGCACCATGACAACATTAATGAGCCTATGCTCATAACAATCTCTAATGAATTGGTGCCGAATCTGAATGTGTTTAGTTTTGGAGTGATAAACTGGATTCTTCACAATGCAAATGGTACTCTCATTATCAATATTTATAGGAGTATTCTTGAAATTGAACCCATAATCCAAGAGTTGATTCTGCATCCACAAAACTTGTCCACAACAGCTTGCAGCAGCCACATATTCTGCTTCAGTAGAGGATGTTGCTGCAATAGTCTGTTTCTTGCATTGCCATGAAACTAATCTTCTTCCAAGATATTGGCATCCTCTAGTGGTTGATCTTCTATCATAGTTGTCACCTGCATAATCACTGTCTGAAAAAGCTTCCAAGTGAAAAGGTGAATCCTTTGGATACCACAACCCCAACTTAGGTTGTTGTTTCAAATAACTAAAAATTGTCTTCACTGCATTCATATGAGAGATCTTTGGTGAGACTTGATATCTTGCACATAAACAAATAGCAAACATGATATCAGGCCTAGATGCAGTAAGATACATAAGACAGCCAATCATTGATCTATATAACTTGACTTCAACTGGTTGTCCATCTTCATCCTTGCCCAATGAGTTGATAGATTTAATAGGTGTAGTAACAGGCTCCATTTCATCAAAAGTGAACTCCTTTTCTCCTGTCATGCTTCCAGAGCAACCACTATCCACAATAAGATGATCTTTAAGCTCCTCTTCTGGGTTGCCCTGCACAAAGATAAAAAAAGTTAGTGTCTTTTAGGAACCCAAGCCATTATGACTTGTGTTCCCCTTGTGGAGTAACATACTCAAATTCCTTGAGTATGTAATCTTCACAGTTTTGTAGACAGAATCAAGCATTATCTTTTGTTTCAACATTTGTGGTGGATTTTCAGCAAAACTTTCTTTTTCAACAAAAACCTCCTTTTCTTTTTCAACAAAATCATCTTTATCAAAAATTATTGTTTCAGCAGTACTTGTTGAAAGTACTGTTTGTTCATTATCAGTACTTTCTTTCTTAACCCATTGAGTTTTAACTTCTGGTGAAGAGTCTCTAGATCTAACTACTTTCTTGGAGTTGTAACGCCTTCTAGATTGATAGTAATTAGATCTCCTAGGGTTCCTATTCCAAGAGGTGTTTGGTGAAAACTTAGCAGTACTTTGAGAAAGTACTGTTTTTGGCTTAATAGTACCTTGGAAAGTATTTGAAGGTACTGAGGTTTTGAAAAAGGTCTTCTCTGATGAGGGTACCTATAGTCTGGTGAGAAGTTTCTATGGTTAACCCTATGTGAATGATTCCAAGCTGGGCTAGTCTCCCTTGGTTTTGGTTGTCGGTTCGCTTCTTTGGGAACTTACTTAAGTACTCTGAATGTAAGTCACAGTCCTTAATCAAATGGTTAGGACAAAAACAAACAAAACATAGTTTTTGATCTGTAATTCCAAAATTTCTTCTTCTATGTGTATGACCAAACCTATCCTGTCTTCTAGGTGAATGATGAAAACTGTTTTGACCAAAATTATCCCAAAAAGGTTTAGCAGTATGTTGAAAAGGTTTTCTTAAAGGTACTGCTGAAGGTGTAGCAGTACTTTGAGGTGTAGCAGTACTTTGGGGTGAAAGTACTGCTTGGCTTTTAACATCATCTACCTTAGGTGTTTCAACAGTTTCTTTTGAGGTTTCAGACCTAGATTGACCTTTAAGTTTCTTCCTAAACTCTAAGCTGTCTACTCCAAAACGAGAAACATCAGGCCTAAGAGGTTGATGACTACCAGTGGGATGAGGGACTGCATGATAGGCATTATCTTTCTTAAACTCAGGAGGTGTTTCACTAACTGATTCCTCATTACTAGATGTGTCTACATAATTAATGAGTTCATCATCACTAGTGGTTATATCCTCAAAGTCACATTCATCCTGATCACTAGGTGGGTTTTCTATGCTATTAAAGTCCATACCAAAACCTAGGCCAGTTTTAATATAAGCTCTTCTCTGTTTTTCAACATAAGTGACATGAGAAAGACCTGATTGTCCCCAAGCAGCAAACTTTTCTAGCAATTCATCTCTCTCCTTAGTTAGTTTCTTAATTTCAGAGATCTTACAATTTAACTTCCATTCACTTAATTTTAACTGATAATCCGTTGTTCATACTACGCCCAAGCCATTTCATTATTTTCATGTGTTATGATTTTGGCTTCCATTGACTCTAAGGTTATTTGATAACCTGCTACCTCAGCACCTAGCCTTATACAGTTATCTCTTTCATCCACATAACTATTTAGTACTTTTTGATAAAAGTCATGATAATTGGAACATACCTCAGAGATAGGGGGTGAACTTGGTGAAGTAGCCATCATAGCAAGTAGAACTGGATCATCTTCACTCTCAAGGATCCAATCAAAGCTTCCTAGACCATCTCTGGATTCCAAAGCAGCATGTTCAGATTCCTCATCAAAAGTTGTGCTCAATCAAACTCTTTACGACTCCTCCACAGCTACCATACAGTAGGTTACTGGTTCATCATCAAACTCAGCACTCCAGTCAACCTCTGATAAACTCTCTTGAGCAACCAAATCTTTTGTTTCAGTAATAGGAATTTCTTTAAGCTCTAGCTTTGGTTTCTCAGTTATCCTATTTGCTTGATAATTAGCAAACCTGCATTCTCTTGCAAAGTGTCCAGTCTTTTGACAATTGAAGCATTCAATTCTGGATTTGTCAAAAGTAATTCCCTGTTTTGGTTTGAAGTCAATGCTTTTTCCTGTCTTTTTCATATACTTCTTGATCCTTGCAGTGATCATAGCAACTTGCCACCTGATATCAATTTCTTCAAGAGCATCCTCTTCAATTTGTGAGAGATCCTCTTCATAAGTGACAGGTAAAGAAGCTTGTTGTGCAAAGAAGGAGCATACGACTTCATCTGAGTGGATGGTATGTGTTGGTGTGGCTTCTTGAGCAAAGGTGGGAGTAGGATAAACAACAGTAATTTGAGCAACAGTACTTTGAGTAGGAGAAGCAGTACTTTTAGTTGAAGTACTGCCTCTCTTTTCAGATGACAAAAAAGCTATACTGTGAGACTTTGAACTAGTTTGGCCATTAATCTCATGTTCATACACCTTCAGATGATTGTAAAGATCATCAAAGTCCATGACATCCAAATCAGGTTGTCCTCTGATCATTGTAGCAATCACATGCCATGACGATGGCAAACTCCTTAAGAACTTAAGATTAGCATCTTCAACTGAAACCTCTGCTTTGTATAACTCCAGCATACTGAGAAGGTTTTGGAATCTGTCATAAGCAGCATCAAGGCCTTCTCTTTCTCCAACAGTAAAAGTTTCAAACTGCTGCTTCAACAGATTTCTGTGCATCTTTTTGGAAGCATCATTACCTCCAAATCTAGTCTTGAGAGCAGCCCAGAGTTGCTTTGCATCTTTAGCATCATGGAACTTGAGTAGATGACCATCTGGAATGGCAGACAAGAGAATGTTGAGTGCCTTCTCTTGATTCCTTATTGTTGCTGCTGGTAAGACTGCCTTAGGTGCTTTGGGTTGTCCAGGAATATCAATAGGTTCTGGAACGACTTCATTACCATTGACAATCACATTCCACAGTGCATGGTCTGTGATTGCAATATACTGCCTCATCTTCATGCTCCATAGATCGTATTCGCCCTTCTTAATGATAGGAATCCTTAGTGAGGTGATGGATGGTGGTGGAATAGCTTCAGTCGACATCTTTAGGTTTTTGTTGTTTAACTAGGTTTAACAGTTTCTTCTTAGTCAGAGTTTCCACACAAGCTCTGATACCACTTGTTGGATCGATGTACTCTATCCAAACTAACTTAAATAGCTTGTTAAGGGTTTAATAACCTCGGATAAATCCTAAGTTATTAACAATGAAAACATTGAGTAATCTCTATTAAGTACGCGGAATTTACTTAACAAAGCTAAGAAGATTTAACTTTATTAATAACTCTAAAACTGCTTATTATGCAGATTCTTTAACAACTCTAAAACTCTAAATAAAGATCGTACTTTAGGATTCTAAAACATATATCTCTAATACCAATCTAGGGGTCCTTTTATAGGCTTAAGGATAACCCTAATCGATTTACAATTCTTATCCTTGTACGTCAAGTAAACAATACTTAAAAAGTTCTAGATAAACATTACTTTCTATCTATTAATCAATTACAACCGACTTTAAGCTTTGCAGTACTTTGATAAATAAGCAGTACTTTGACTTTTACTTAGCAGTACTTTGACTTCTTCAGCACTTTATCTTTCTGCAGTACTTTATTAATCTTCAGCACTTTAACTCTTCAGCACTTTGACTTTCTATATCCCAACATTTCTTAAGGTTCACAGAGCTGGACATATGGTTCCTATTGATCAACCAAGCGTTGCACTACAAATGCTGCAACTCTGGACAATGGGCAAACTTACTCCACCAAAGAGAAAGTGAATGATTGATCTAAGAGAAAGGCATTGAACATGGAAAGATTCATACATGTAAATGTCTTAAATTATTTGCTTTTGTTTTCATGCATATTATTCCATAGAAAAACACATTTACTTGTAACTAAACAGCAATTTACGGTTTTCCTATTGCAGTGTTTTTGCATATGAAACTAATGATAAAGTTAACACAATGTTGAAATTTTGTTAGCAAACACCCTTGTGATATTGGAGTTAATTACTTATATCAGGTGATGTTACAATTATTCGATAACAAAGGCATCAAAACTTTATGTATGTAGTGCCGCATTAAGAGTTTTGTTACTAAATGTTTCCCTAGTAATGCAAAACTTATGCACGTGTATACCCTGATAAGGTGATACCTTAGAGAGGCATGTAGGCTTCACTTCCTTTAGCTCGAATAGCTCAGCTCGGATATATACATTATATTATTACATAAATCTTGATTAATAATCAAATTAAAGCAACCTCTCTTACACTTAAGCTCCACTCATTCTATATTTTTAAGGCTCATTATTTTGGTTCAAGTCAATTCAAATGTACTCATATATAGAAAGATTAATCAAAGTAATAAAAGAAAAAAGTGCAGACAGCTTAGATGGTGTAGCATAGAATGAAGATCTGAAGGTCATGTTTGATGATACTGAAATTCAGATCGGCATATAATATTATGCAACAGAAAAAGTAATGTTCAGTAGCATGAATTTTAACCACAATGAGCAATCTAATGTGTAGTACGACTTGTCACTACCAGCAAAAATTATTTAGTACAAGAATTATCATAAACTTCAATTATATATAACAAGGCAGATGTATTTCATTAGTATATACTATGTGACGCTATGAAATAAGAGAACATGAAAAGATATGATAATAAGAAGCCACGTATTCATTGTGTGCTTAAAGATGAGGAGATACAAGGCTCTCCACAATAGTGTTAGGGACATCCGTAAATTTCTGATTCTTGAAAAAACAAGTCTTTCTGAGTCGACCTTCCATTAGGATCATCATCCTCCAATTCTGTCAATCTGTCTACAGATTGAATCTTTACTCTGCAGTTACGCTCCATCATTTTCCAAGACTGGTTTACATTGTATTTCTGCATTACCCAAATGTTGTACTTGTTTTCAGTAGATAAGTCAACACCGAATATGCAGACATTCTTCCATAATCCCGACTAGAATTCTGTTATTTGCATCGAAGGGTTGAGGGATTTCTTTAAATTCCTCATGTGATAAATCCAAAGAAAGAATTATTGCCCTCGTATCTTGATTTGGCGTATACATAGCCCAATGTAGTGCCCCATTGCATAAGATACCAACCCTTTGATTGCAGAAAAACATATAGTTCACCTTGTTGGTTTGTGGGAGTTATTAACACACGTAAACGACTAGAAGTGTGTGAGCCGATGGGGGCACACACGATAAACATGAGTATACGTGTCGAACGTATAATTACTTGAATATATATAAACCCGTCTATGCATGAAATTGACCCGATCCTTACACATTAATGAATGAGAATACTTTACACTTTTAGAAATTGTAAAGATGACTGTCAGTATGTCGTTGATTTCTAATACCTCATGCAAGGTAGGGCGACATCTCCATACTATAATCTTATATTTCAAATCACTCGCTATATGTGAAATTTGAAACAAGTATTCGGAAAGTTTACCCAGATAACTTTTTAGTTTTTCTTTTAAAGAAAGGTTGAGAATGTTGGAAACATTAGGCTTCAACTTACTAAATGAGTTTCATGCATATCTGTTTTAGTATTTGGATAATTGGGATTGATAGACAATTTTTACTTTATGATGAATAAAGATACTAGGTATTTGTTATTTATTCATATAATAATTGTTATCCAATATTTGCATGTTTAATCCTTGAATGATTTTATCATTCTAAATATGTCCATAGTTGGTTAACAATATGGGAATATTGTTATGTAAGGCAAATGTGAGTGTTGGTTATATTCTAACGAGAATTTGGATTGTTCCCACCAAACTCATATGTATTCACTAGAGATGCATATTGGATTCCCCAACTTTCAAACATTTACTTTTGGATCCTTGTCATAAGTAAAATACTGAAAATGGTTTGTTATCTTCATCCTTAGACTTGAGATACAAGCAAGTTCTGTTATGTGTGGATATCATTTTTTGTGAGTATACGCAAAACGCTATCTAAACAAGGTAGTTATAAAAGCTATATTTCGGAGTGCTGTGAAGCAGCATCCACAACACTTGTAGTCAATAAAGGATTTGTTACTCCACTTGATATGTGTAGAAAGATACCATGGCGCCTCTCCAGATTTAATAAGATAATTGTTCGACCGAACCCAAAGGGTAATGCAAGATGATACTTGATTACATTTGGTATTTCTAATTAAATTCTATAACGAGATTCTAAATGGTTAAACTATATGGAATGATTTGAGATCCATAATCCATGGTTTAACGGTATCTATAACAAAGGATGATTAGAGCAAGACATTGAATGACCATGCTACTGAGAAACTTTTACGAAACTATTCTCTCAGACACTTTTAGTTAAAAAGCGAGTGAGAGCGTTTGCTAGCGTTTCCGTCGTTAGTTTTGTGTGCCATTCGACTCACCAACTCCCAAGTGGGAGCTGTTGGTTTGTGGGAGTTATTAACACACGTAAACGACTAGAAGTGTGTGAGCCGATGGGGCACATACGATAAACACGAGTATATGTGTTGAACGTATAATTACTTGAATATATATAAACCCGTCTATGCATGAAATTGACCCGATCCTTTTGTTTGACCCATGGGCTGTTTTAAGCTTTCTAAATGGGTCGAATTGGTATAGCCTTGGGCCTTGATACATTGTGGACGATCGGGGCTATAAGGGGTGTTTGTTTTGTTACTTGTTGAACAAGATTAAAGCCCATATGTGAGTTGGTTTAAGCACTATATAAACAAACACACCTAGCATCAATTCATGCGACATCATATATCCCTAAAACTCTGAAACAAAGTAATCAATCCATCTAGTTGGTTTTCCTACCTGATCGGTGTCCTCTTTTAGAACCGATTAGGGTTGTTTGGTATAAAGAATTCTAGAGCTTGCATCGAATAGATCCAAGAAGATTTTAGAATTTTTCCTCCTGCTTGCTTCTGGTTCTCGAACAGCAGCAACAAAATACAAAGAGTTTTGTTTTCATGTTTTTTTTATTTTCTCGGATAGAACATGATAAGATATCGGACACGTCTTGTCCGATATCGGGTATTGGTTATTGCTACTGTTCATCGAGCAGTAAGGGTATTTGGATAAGAAGCAAGTTTTGATTCCTTTGGTGATTTTCTTGTTCAAGCAATATTCAAGTGGTTACTTGTTGATGGGTTTTTATATTACGTTCTCGACTAGCGTTTTAATCGAACGTATATGTTAATCGGGTTTGTGTGTGATACTCTTCGAGGTATCTATTTTAGATTCTTAAAATTTCGTTTTGGTTTCTTGTTCCGTTACTAAAGATCAATTGCCAAACAAGGTTAGGGTTTCTTTTATCCCTTTTATTAATTAATTATTGTATTAATTAATTGTTTATTAATTACGTGGTTAACCTAATTGCAATTACTAGATCCTTATCCGCTGCGTACTCGTAGAGGTTAATGGTTAACTGGTTCTAAAATCCCAACACACCTGTCCAATAAGTTTCCAAACATTTGATTTCAAAGACAACACTTGAAAACATGTATTTTTCTCATGGTTTATGACCCGTAATACAACTTTATAATCATCTGTAACTGAATCGTAACCAAAACCCCAACATGTTTCGTACACATTTTCATGAAGTAATCCAAACTTTGGCAGCATCTTCTCTTCTCGAGTCGCAGGATTTATTACTAGAGTTTCATCACTACAGAAATTTTGGATACATACCAAGCCATTCAAATAACCAAGAATATAGTATATACGATCATCTTTAATTAAACTACTTGGAGTAATACAACATGGAAAAACAACATGGAAAAACTACTATATACTATATGATCGTATATAGTATATACGATCATCTTTAATTAAACAACATGGAAAAACAGCTCCATGGATCGTGCTATGTCCATTAACATTATTGTTGTAACTATAGTTCAAATGAGCTTTAATGAAATGAGGGTCAGAGATCAAGAACTTCCATGACTTGCACACACTCTTGCATCTAACGAGATTCTTGTTGCATAGGTCTTGCATCTCTCCAGGATCGAATTCATCAAACAAGAATCATGTATGTACAATCTAGAATACAAAAGGAAACAAAAGAAGATGGGTTTGAACCCTTTATAACTGATATATAAAACTGAATTGGGTTGATGAATGATTACAGACTCAAACCTATATATACTTACTGAAGCAGTGCCTTCATGAAGAGACATACCGGTTCTCTAAAAGTAATCGACACAACTTTTCCTAAACGTTATAACCTAACTAAGCGTTTATAACCGTTTCTAATAAACCCAACCCATATACAAGTTTACACGCTTTTACATAAAATACATAATACATACATATACTTTTCTAACTTGAAAATTTCTAACCAAACTATAATAAGTTTAGTTTAACATCCAATACTCCCCCTTAAACTAAACTTGTCCAAGGTGAGACTTCAACTTTCTTGACTTGTCTTCACAGTAACGTTGCATCTTCATCGGAGTAATAAGCGAGAAGAGATTCTTCCTTCTTGTCTTTCTTCTTCCATTTGGTGCACTCATATCCAAGGTGTCCATAGTTGTTACATCTATAACATTTCATGTCTTTCTTGTCTTGCTCTCCTTGATGTATGTCTCTTCCTCGACTTCTTTCTCCCTTTTCCATGCTATGTTGCTTTATTATTTATGTTCTTTATTACTTGCGTCCCTTTGCTTTCTTACATGCATACTTCCTTACTTGCTTGCTTCTGTACCTTGCTTATATAGAAACTATGAAGTTTCTCTTGCTTGCTTTCTTAGAATCTATGATCAAATTCCTTGTTGTTTGGGATACTTGCTACCCAATAAACTTGCTATCTAGGCTACTTGCTACCTAGTTTCTTGCTGTTTGGGCTACTTGTTACCCAATAAACTTGCTATCTAGGCTACTTGCTACCTAGTACGAACATTGACCAACTTACTAATAAACCTTCGCGCTCCTAACCAAGTCGCTAATTAGGGCTTTAACTTGCTTGCTTTTACCAAAGTAATTGATCATTTCTTTCTGATAATGAACCACGTCTATCCTACTTGCTTGCTGGTTTGAATCAAGGGTTCTTCTTGCTATTTGAATCTTAAGGTTCGGAACTTGCTATAAACCTAAGGATTCGATTTAACTTGCTATGAACCACAAGGGTTTGGATTAACTTGCTATTTGCTGAAACGAATTTTTTTAAAGAATTCATTTGTCTTACTATGAATCTAAATATATATATATATATATATATATAAATATATATATATATATATGTCTTTGCTACTCTAATCAATCGGCGTTTTTTTTCTTACTAATGGGAATTTCTATCTTACTAACAATCAATAAAAACTTTTCCTAATTTATATGGAGTAGTAAAAAGTAAAAAGGTTGAAAGAATTAAAAAACCGGTCGATTAGGGGAAACACCAGATGTGCGTTCCTTTCACAGATTCGTGATGCTTTTCCTGATTCGTGATTCCAATATCCTTCCCTCTGATCAAGTTATGTGTTGTTCTTTTTTTTTTGGTTCGGTAAATAGATTTCCAAAACAGAAACCGTTTTTCTTCTTTCTTGCTTCTGAAATCAATGGTTATAGGTTTTGTTGTTTTCATCTTTCCCTAGGTCGATTAACCTTTATCTCTGATGCCAATGTTGCATAGGTCTTGCATCTCTCCAGGATCGAATTCATCAAACAAGAATCATGTATGTACAATCAAGAATACAAAAGGAAACAAAGAAGATGGGTTTGAACCCTTAATAACTGATATATAAAACTGAATTGGGTTGATGAATGATTACAGACTCAAACCTATATATACTTACTAAATCAGTGCCTTCGTGAAGAGACATACCGGTTCTCTAAAAGTAATCGACACAACTTTTCCTAAACGTTATAACCTAACTAAATGATTTATAACCGTTTCTAATAAACCCAGCCCATATACAAGTTTACAGGTTTTTACATAAAATACATAATACATACATATACTTTTCTAACTTGACAATTTCTAACTAAACTATAATAAGTTTAGTTTAACATCCAGTAATTCTTCACATCCAATGTTACCAGTATTTTCTCGCAGACATCAGGGATAAGCTTTTCCATTAAAATCAGTTTGGCAAGCTGAAATTATAAGTACATATGCATTTCACATAAGTTCCATCAACTATCAATAGCGAATACATAATAACTACACAAAATGAAACATGAATGGTAATTATAGGGAGGGCCAAATATTAAGTTATCTTTTGTTATATATTAGGTCATGGTCGCTAAGATCTCGATCTTGAAGTTGATTTTAGGATCTTATAATTTAATGATAACATAAAGCATAAACGTGTTGATCCTGCTTAGGATGTTTGCAAGATCTCTATAAGATCGCACGATCTCAATTTGATCCGGTCTTACTTTTCTTGGAATCCAAAAAACTTCAAACTTAGAGATTTCATTTTTTTAAATTTTGAGCACAAGAGATTAATCTACTTTTACATCTCATAATAAATAATTTCTTTAGCTATTCCATGACTATAATCCATCGCCTGAAATTCTAATAACCTAATTTAGTTCTCTAAGTTCCTTAATGAGTAGTATTTAACTATTGGGTGCTATCATGGTTATACCTTTATATCATTCATAATTTGGGTTTCAATACGAATTACAACACATATGACATATTACGACATTAGAGTAGAATCTTTCGATCCCGATCCAATCCTACTATTCCGCTCTTTCAAACACAAAAACGATCCACAAGAAGAACTCGATTTTTTCAACTTAGCTATTTATCATAGTGATGGTATGTAACATGCATGCATAAATACACAAACACATAAATTATAAATTCAAAAGCACCTCACACTGCAGATCTACAATAAGGACTAACAAATTAAATTCGAAAAAAATGCTAGTGCTATGCATATATTGCCCTAATAACTAATTCATATCAAAAACTTATAATATAAATTCATAGTTACTAACTAACTCATATAATTATGCCCTAATAACATAAGCATAAGAGCATTAGGTACCCTTCAAGCCGCCCCGTTCGTGTTATGGGAAAAGTGTTGCCACATCAGCACATTTTCCTATAACACCAGAATTTACCACAACACAAAAAACACCACTCCCTCCTATAACACCATATTCCGATGTCGTCGCACACCCCTGGACACCACATATTTTATTTTATTTTCTATTTATTTAAATAAAATAAAATATTTAACTAAAATTAAAACTTTATTAATTAAAAAATACATTAAATAAAATAAAAAAGGTATAAAAATATATGAATCTTGTCCAAAAAAACGTAAGTTATAAGGGCCCAAAATTAATATTTTGTCCAACTTGAATATAGGAGACTCAACATTAAACCCGAGGTAAAGTGAGTAGGGGTGTTTATAGGGTTTAGGTTAGAGGTTTTTTCCTTCGGATTGCTCGGATTATTCTTTTCTTAAGCAAAACAAAAAACTGACCAACCTAAAAACCAAATTTGAATTTGGTTTGGTTTGGTTTTCAAATTGACCTGAAAACCCTAACGACATAGCATGCATTTTTTTCTTTTCTTTTAATTATATAGAATTTTGACACCAAATATATTTAATTCTAAAATTTGACAATGGATACTCATATTTATATAGTAAAATATATGAATTACTAATAAAGAAAATGATTTAGCTTAAAAGAATGTTATATTTGTACTATAAAAGGTTTTAATGGTTTTCTTATCTGTATAAATATTTATATTTATATGAATTCGGTTTACGGTTCGGTTTAGTTTACGTTTTGTCAAACCAAACCCAAACCAAAAATTTAATTTTGCTCGGTTTTACATGAGTTCGGTTTTCGGTGTACGATTGTAGGTCATAATGGTACATTAACCAATCTTAATGTCAAAAAACTCAATTAAAAATTCATCAAGTTGACGTAAGCGAGGCCAAACTAACCTTTCAAGATGTAGGTTCAACTATTAAACACCGCTTCCAAGCTCTCCTCAGAATAGCTCAAAGATACATGTAACTAACTAACTAACGATCAAGCTCAATTTTTATATATGCAAAGGTAAATATGAATTTTGTTATCCAGGTCCACCCACCGTTACACTAGTAAAATACTAATATATTATCCCATAAACATAATTTATTAACCACTAATACATATAAATCACACTAACACAATTTTTATTGCGTGAATTGTATTGTATACACGTATTATCCTAAACCCCATTACAAATTCACCACTTTATACATGTGGAGTTCTCCTTAACTCGAATAGCTCAGAAACACCCACATTACATTAATCAAAGCAATCATCTTTCAAACATAAGCTAGACTTGCTATACACTTAAACTCCATTTTCTTGGTCAACTCAACTAAAAGTAACCAAGACTTTCGGTCTATTGATATAGGAGTGACTTATCAACCTAGGCAGTGGCGGACTCAGGATTTTAAAGAGCGGGGGGCAAAAAAAAATTTTTGATAAAATTTGTGATGAACTTTAATAAAAAGGTCATAATTTTTTTTTACACTAAAAACTAATATTTTTTTAGATTAAGATAGAGATATATGGTTTTTACATTGTTTTGATCTTAAGGTGGGGGGCAATTTGATTTTATAACGGGATGCACTTTAATAAAATGGTCTTAAAAAAAATTTACAATAAAAATTGATACTTTTTAGCGAACCATGGAGGGCACCGCCCCCCTAACCTCCATGTAGTTCCTCCCCTGAACCAAGAGTTTGTCTGTTCAAATCTCGTTGTAAATACTGTGAGGTAATTCGTGTGAGATTATAAAAGCTCTAACTAAATATAAATAATTAGTTTTAATAAATAAGCTAAACAAGAAAGCGGGGATAGCTCAGTTGGGAGAGCGTCAGACTGAAGATCTGAAGGTCACGTGTTCGATCCATGTTCACCGCATTTAATTACAATATGATTCTGATTGAATTAAGATATCTCTTGAGTATATCTGACATTGAGTGGGAGCATTGTGTTTTTCCTCTAAATTTATATGTTGAAGATACCATTCTATTTAAGCTAGATATTGATCCTTAAGCTTGGAATGAAACTTCACTTGGAATTTACGGAATAAAACAAACAACCTCGGAATAAATGTGTATCTGGAATAAACAAATGCGGAAAATTAAGTCTGACACAAATGCAATATATCATTCAAGCAAGACTTCAATGATATATTTCACTTGGAATAATTTACATGGATGGAAACCTTGTGTTTTTATACTAAGGGTTTATCATGTATATATTATATTGTGTATAATACTAGTTTTTGCTTTTGTACAAGAACAATATCTAATTGAGAGAGTTTAGATTATTGTTAATATAGATGTTTACGAATTATAAAGCATAGTGTTTTATAAGTACAAATGATGCTAGAGGATTATTAATACTAGTTGTAGTAGGATTTTATCATAAATCTACTAACTGGTTATGCTCAACATAGAGCATTGTTGCATTACACATTAATGAATGAGAATACTTTACACTTTTAGAAATTGTAAAGATGACTGTCAGTATGTCGTTGATTTTTAATACCTCATGCAAGGTAGGGCGACATCTACATACTATAATCTTATATTTCAAATCACTCGCTATATGTGAAATTTGAAACAAGTATTCGGAAAGTTTACTCAGATAACTTTGTAGTTTTTCTTTTAATGTTGGAAACATTAGGCTTCAACTTACTAAATGAGTTTCATGCATATCTGTTTAAGTATTTGGATAATTGGGATTGATAGACAATTTTTACTTTATGATGAATAAAGATACTAGGTATTTGTTATTCATTCATATAATAATTGTTATCCTATATTTGCATGTTTAATCCTTGAATGATTTTACCATTCTAAATATGTCCATTGTCGGTTAACAATATGGGAATATTGTTATGTAAGGCAAATGTGAGTGTTGGTTATATTCTAACGAGAATTTGGATTGTTCCCACCAAACTCATATGTATTCACTAGAGATGCATATTGGATTCCCCAACTTTCAAACATTTACTTTTGGATCCTTGTCATAAGTAAAATATTGAAAATGGTTTGTTATCTTCATCCTTAGACTTGAGATACAAGCAAGTTCTGTTATGTGTGGATATCATTTTTTTTAGTATACACAAAACGCTATCTGAACAAGGTAGTTATAAAAGCTATATTTCGGAGTGATGTGAAGCAGCATCCACAACACTTGTAGTCAATAAAGGATTTCTTACTCCACTTGATATGTGTAGAAAGATACAATGGCGCCTCTCCAGATTTAATAAGATAATTGTTCGACCGAACCCAAAGGGTAATGCAAGATGATACTTGATTACATTTGGTATTTCTAATTAAATTCTATAACGAGATTCTAAATGGTTAAACTATATGGAATGATTTGAGATCCATAATCCATGGTTTAACGATATCTGTAACAAAGGATGATTAGAGCAAGACATTGGATGACCATGCTACTGAGAAACTTTTACGAAACTATTCTCTCAGACACTTTTTGTTAAAAAGCGAGTGAGAGCGTTTGCTATGCGTTTCCGTCGTTAGTTTGTGTGCCATTCGACACACCAACTCCCAAGTGGGAGCTGTTGGTTTGTAGGAGTTATTAACACACGTAAAAGACTAGAAGTGTGTGAGCCGATGGGGGCACACACGATAAACACGAGTATACGTGTCGAACGTATAATTACTTGAATATATATAAACCCGTCTATGCATGAAATTGACCCGATCCTTTTGTTTGACCCATGGGCTGTTTTAAGCTTTCTAAATGGATCGAATTGGTATAGCCTTGGGCCTTGATACACTGTGGACGATCGGGGCTATAAGGGGTGTTTGTTTTGTTACTTGTTGAACAAGATTAAAGCCCATATGTGAGTTGGTTTAAGCACTATATAAACAAACACACCTAGAATCAATTCATGCGACATCATATATCCCTAAAACTTTGAAACAAAGTAATCGATCCATCTAGTTGGTTTTCCTACCTGATCGGTGTCCTCTTTTAGAACCGATTAGGGTTGTTTGGTATAAAGAATTTTAGAGCTTGCATCGAATAGATCCAATAAGATTTTAGAATTTTTCCTCCTGCTTGCTTCTGGTTCTCAAACAGCAGCAGCAAAATACAAAGAGTTTTGTTTTCATGTTTTGTTTATTTTCTCGGATAGAACATGATAGGATATCGGACACGTCTTGTCCGATATCGGGTATTGGTTATTGCTACTGTTCATCGAGCAGTAAGGGTATTTGGATAAGAAGCAAGTTTTGATTCCTTGGGTGATTTTCTTGTTCAAGCAATATTCAAGTGGTCACTTGTTGATGTGTTTTTATATTACGTTCTCGACTAGCGTTTTAATCGAACGTATATGTTAATCGGGTTTGTGTGTGATACTCTTCGAGGTATCTATTTTAGATACTTAACGTTTCGTATTGGTTTCTTGTTCCGTTAATAGAGATCAATTGCCAAACAAGGTTAGGGTTTCTTTTATCCCTTTAATTAATTAATTATTGTATTAATTAATTGTTTATTAATTACGTGGTTAACCTAATTTCAATTGCTAGATCCTTATCCGCTGCGTACTCGTAGAGGTTAATGATTAACTGGTTCTAAAATCCCAACAGTGGCATCACGATTCAACTCGTTTTTGCGATTATGGGTTACACGTTTCTGATATTAATAAACATGTTTTAAAAGGCTGCATGAAACCTAGTTTAGTTATTTTGTTTTATTTTAATTTTGACAATTACATGCAATACTTGTCAATTTTTAATAAATAATAACTATTCACACACAAATTAAAATTATATTGATAATTATAATTAATTTGTTAATTAGAATTAATTTGTTAATTGGAATTAATTTGTTAATTAGAATTTAAAATTTACATGTTAATTATAATTACCTTGTTAATTAAAATTAAATTGTTAATTAAGAATTAGATGTTAAATTAAAATTACTTGTTAATTAGAATTAAAAGTTAATTAGTATTAATTAATTGTTAATTAGAATTATTATGATAATTAGAATTACATATTGTTTATTAAATACATAAAATTGCGTAATTACTTGATAATTGAGATTGCCATGCGTTTTTATGTGTTTTCCGGCCACAAGACCCACTCAATTGCTTTTGCGATGTATGGGGCGATCTAGGTATTACATCCTAGTGACGGTCTTATGGTTCTCCGTTTGGGGAAGACTCGCAAGAGTACTCGGAACAATATGTTGTTATATATTAATGTTTATGTTTAATATGTTTGTGATTCCTATATGTGCATTATTACTTGCTTTGACACCTAATTGTATGCAATATGGAATAATACATATCATAACCATAACATTAATATTGGTCTTTATTTACACGCCTAAATAACATGCTCATTGTGTCCTGCTATTTGATTCGTGGAAAATTGTTTTTGTAAAATAAAGTGACCTAATATATGAAACACGTTTTCAAGAATTTAAAAACTAGACGCTATGGACACTTGGGATGTACGGCTCACCCACTATAACAAACTCAAAAGGGGGTTCAAAGAGGTGCGCACAGTCGCACCGAAAGGATGTCTAGGTTATGCTTCAGCGCTTACCTGGTCCTCTGCCTCCCTGTGTGTTCGATTGGAGCTACCGTGAACCATGATGATCACTATAGTGTCATTACCAAAAGTTTTTAAAATTAGTGTTACAAAGTAGTTTTGCATGCTTCTTTGTACACGACTTTTACCACATTTATATGTGCATACCTATTTTTAATTTTAAGTCTATGTCATCCAACTATGAACACGTGCACTTGGATTGACTTCTCTGGTCAGACCTAAGGGCCTTTCCAACCCATGGTAATTATTTCTCACTGGTCAGACCTCTGGTTATTTTTACACGTTCATACTTGGTCGACTTATCTCGAGTTAACTTGGTCAGACCTCGAACCCGAGACATAAGATGAGAACTAAACATGCTTTTTACATTATTACTTGATACTAATGCCTTAAACAGTCTCATAAATCTAAGAGTTGCATTATGCAATTAACGCTCGTCGCTAACCTCTTGTCCTATTTTTTTATACACTGGTCAGACCTATGGTAATTAAGTGGGGTTGCAAGATGGATCTTAGTCTTAATTAGTAATTAATTGGGTAGTTAATTCTTTTAAGAATGAAATTATCGAAAATACTATAATTGAACTTTTTATGTTCTTGTTAATTGTGTTATTGCAACATAATTCGTAAACAAAGTTGTTTTTCTTCGAAAGAGAAACTTAGTCTCTTTTCCTAGTAAGAAGAGTGAGACTTATTCCTATCTTTTCTCCTTAGTTGACTAACTAAGATAGGATTCCAAAATTGATAAACTCGTTTATGATCTTTCATTACCCTTTCGTGGTCTAGAGTTAATTGAAAGACAAAATATTTTGTGTAACTGGAAACATTGTGTTTAGAGCTACCAAAATAAATAACATCCTGCACTTGTTACGATGTATGAGTTTAAACTGCAAAGAGTAAAGAAATTACTAGGATATTCGCTAGGTAATTTTCTTGGACTCTTATTATTCCTAAAGTGATAATTACCTTTGGGGCCATGTAGACGATAAAGGAGGAATTGCATGCTAAAGATTCAAGTTAATTGAATAAATGAATGGTTAGTCCATTGTCTACATAAGTAAAACTTCATATAATCTGCTCAATACCTAAGTACATGCTACTAGTAGGCAATTGTAAAGAATAGGAAAGTATATAAAACTGCTATATGCTTTCTACTGGAAATGTAACACTTGTAATGTTGAGAAATCCAGTGAGAGCAATTGCATTTTATTACTGAAATATCATTCATGTAATGTTGTCAATTTCAGTGGGAGCTACGAGATTTATTTCCTGTTAGTCACCCATATCATTTCAAACTTGCTTTGAAATAATCCATTACTTTCCGAATATGAACAACCATTGCTTAAAGAAAAATTGCATTTTATTTTATAAGATAACACGTTGCTTTCCTGCTGTCGCTTCCTGAAGTGTTATCTATAGAATAATAATCCACAATTCCTTATTAAAGTTTATGGTTCTAAAACTACTTATGATATCTATGACATTATCATATCGTTTGAACAATCAATCACGTGTTGTTTGTTTTCATAATATGATGTTGTACCTTTCACAAGTGGGAGAAATCTCAAAGTGTGTGCAAGGAACAACACTATTATTGGTATCTCTTGACCGCAAGGTAAAGGAAACTAATAATTCTACTAGGACTTAAACACGTTAGATGTTTAATGCCCTACTACATGTAAATAAAATTCTACTAGGACTTAAACACATGAGATGTTTATTGCCCTACTACATTCTAATAATGATTCTACTAGGACTTGAACACACTAGATGTTTGTTGCCCTACTACATTCAAATGTCATGATATAATAAAAATATACTTCAACATTAGACTACATGTTTTAGTCAACATAATTATGGTTATATGGTAATGATCATAATTCTAAAGTGTAAAATTAACTTGAAATTACTATAGAACTCAAGAGTTTGCGTTCATGATTACTTTTGTTAGTATAATTATGCTTACATGTTAAGACATAATTATAAAGTCCTTGAATTTTTCAATGACTTATAACATAAAGTATATATAGTAAAAGTGTTATGTCTTCTAGTTAACACATAAACATAAGGCTTTTGAATTATTCAAAGACTTATAATGTATTATTGAAATGTTCTGTTTTCTTGTTAACATATGAACATATAATCCTTGAACAGTTCTGTCTTCTTGTGAACACGTGAACATAAGGTTCTTGTATTGTTCAATGAATATACATTATTGCATGCACTTGGTTCGTAAATACTTTATATGCAATTTGGCTCGACCCAATTGACAAGTATTTGGTACAAAGAGAATTAAGTTATCTCTAGAATTCTGATATAGTTTCACAATTCTAATAACTCATAGGATACCACTTCATTATAGTATGTCTAATGTGTTGGATCAAACTTTATTCATATTGTTTGGTTCCTGATAGCTTTAATTGCTCTACCTCCAAAACATATCAAGGTTAGAAATTGCGTGTGTCATGGATACACTCAATAGAGTTCAAACCTAGAAGGTATTCAAGACAACCTATAACTGAAAACCCTAATTCATTAGGGATTTGAGGTTTTACCACTCAAACCAATTGAATCATAAACCCTTTTGGATTTTTGATTTTTCTACACTTCCTAGCTTGAAGATTTTAGTTTTGGTGTTCTTCCTAGCTTGACGAAACATAAAACTGTTGCTAGAGCTTTTGGTTAAAGAGTGATACTAAATTAGAGTTTTTCTATAAACCCTAATTTTAGTTGATGGAAGGAATTTCATTGTGTCTTGATTTAAGTTCTGAATTTGTTAAAATCTTATGAAGCATTTTATTAACAAATCTTGAGATGAGAACTTAAAATGTATTTTGTGATTCTCCATAAAGAACAATTTATTGTTGCTTAAATACTTAGTATTTAGAGAATTGTCTCTACTTACAAAAGTAAGTGGGAGCATATACAAATCTCAAAGTTATTTGAGAACAAAATACTTAACCTTCTAAAATCCACTTATTAATGTCATACTAAGGTTAAACATGAAAATTTCTACCGAAGTATAATGATTACTCTCATTCATAAATCCGAAAGGATGCCTCATCACTTGAGTGATATTTTATATCAATGCTGAGGGATATAAGTCAGAAGATTATTGTAAATCAGCTGACTACTAAAATATATTATCACATCTTGAATCTGATAAATGTTTTAGAACTATGAATGATAAGATGCAGTCCTTAAAAGACAAATCAAGTTTTGAGCTTGATTGTTATTTCGCCTAACAGTTAACCTATGAGGTTGAAATGAGTTTCTTTTGAAGAAAGACTCACAAGGACAAAATTGTATACATATTAATGTTTGGCATTTAATAAGAAGTTTTTAATCATACTTATGCAATTGACTGTGATTAAATTTTCTTATATAATACATGCATTAACTATATAAAGATATTTAATTGTCATACATGTGATTTGTATGTTGAATATGACAATTAGATTTTATAACTCTTTCTTTATGATTACCTTTTGCGAGGACGGTGTGTAATCAAAAGGGTTATGAATCTATATTATCTTTATGTAGTATACAAAATTTGAGCAATCCATATTTTGGATTGGATCATGCATCTAAGAGCTGAGATCTTGAATTTAATTACAATATGATTCTGATTGAATTAAGATATCTCTTGAGTATATCTGACATTGAGTGGGAGCATTGTGTTTTTCCTCTAAATTTATATGTTGAAGATATCATTCTATTTAAGCTAGATATTGATCCTTAAGCTTGGAATGAAACTTCACTTGGAATTTAGGGAATAAAACAAACAACCCTGGAATAAATGTGTATCTGGAATAAACAAATGCGGAAAATTAAGTCTGACACAAATGCAATATATCATTCAAGCAAGACTTCAATGATATATTTCACTTGGAATAATTTACATGGATGGAAACCTTGTGTTTTTATACTAAGGGTTTATCATGTATATATTATATTTTGTATAAGACTAGTTGTTGCTTTTGTACAAGAAAAAAATGAGCTGACAACAACAATATCTAATTGAGAGAGTTTAGATTATTGTTAATATAGATGTTTACGAAATATAAAGCATAGTGTTTTATAAGTACAAATGACGCTAGAGGATTATTAATACTAGTTGTAGTAGGATTTTATCATAAATCTACTAACTAGTTATGCTCAACATAGAGCATTGTTGCATTACACATTAATGAATGAGAATACTTTACACTTTTAGAAATTGTAAAGATGACTGTCAGTATGTCGTTGATTTCTAATACCTCATGCAAGGTAGGGCGACATCTCTATACTATAATCTTATATTTCAAATCACTCGCTATATGTGAAATTTGAAACAAGTATTCGGAAAGTTTACTCAGATAACTTTTTAGTTTTTCTTTAAAAGAAAGGTTGAGAATGTTGGAAACATTAGGCTTCAACTTACTAAATGAGTTTCATGCATATCTGTTTTAGTATTTGGATAATTGGGATTGATAGACAATTTTTACTTTATGATGAATAAAGATACTAGGTATTTGTTATTCATTCATATAATAATTGTTATCCTATATTTGCATGTTTAATCCTTGAATGATTTTATCATTCTAAATATGTCCATTGTCGGTTAATAATATGAGAATATTGTTATGTAAGGCAAATGTGAGTGTTGGTTATATTCTAACGAGAATTTGGATTGTTCCCACCAAACTCATATGTATTCACTAGAGATGCATATTGGATTCCCCAACTTTCAAACATTTAATTTTGGATCCTTGTCATAAGTAAAATATTGAAAATGGTTTGTTATCTTCATCCTTAGACTTGAGATACAAGCAAGTTCTGTTATGTGTGGATATCATTTTTTGTGAGTATACGCAAAACGCTATCTGAACAAGGTAGTTATAAAAGCTATATTTCGGAGTGATGTGAAGCAGCATCCACAACACTTGTAGTCAATAAAGGATTTGTTACTCCACTTGATATGTGTAGAAAGATACCATGGCGCCTCTCCAGATTTAATAAGATAATTGTTCGACCGAACCCAAAGGGTAATGCAAGATGATACTTGATTACATTTGGTATTTCTATTTAAATTCTATAACGAGATTCTAAATGGTTAAACTATATGGAATGATTTGAGATCCATAATCCATGGTTTAACGGTATCTATAACAAAGGATGATTAGAGCAAGACATTGAATGACCATGCTACTGAGAAACTTTTACGAAACTATTCTCTCAGACACTTTTAGTTAAAAAGCGAGTGAGAGCGTTTGCTAGCGTTTCCGTCGTTAGTTTTGTGTGCCATTCGACACACCAACTCCCAAGTGGGAGCTGTTGGTTTGTGGGAGTTATTAACACACGTAAACGACTAGAAGTGTGTGAGCCGATGGGGGCACACACGATAAACACGAGTATACGTGTCGAACGTATAATTACTTGAATATATATAAACCCGTCTATGCATGAAATTGACCCGATCCTTTTGTTTGACCCATGGGCTGTTTTAAGCTTTCTAAATGGGTTGAATTGGTATAGCCTTGGGCCTTGATACACTGTGGACGATCGGGGCTATAAGGGGTGTTTGTTTTGTTACTTGTTGAACAAGATTAAAGCCCATATGGGAGTTGGTTTAAGCACTATATAAACAAACACACCTAGCATCAATTCATGCGACATCATATATCCCTAATACTCTGAAACAAAGTAATCGATCCATCTAGTTGGTTTTCCTACCTGATTGGTGTCCTCTTTTAGAACCGATTAGGGTTGTTTGGTATAAAGAATTCTAGAGCTTGCATCGAATAGATCCAAGAAGATTTTAGAATTTTTCCTCCTGCTTGCTTCTGGTTCTCGAACAACAACAGCAAAATACAAAGAGTTTTGTTTTCATGTTTTGTTTATTTTCTCGGATAGAACATGATAGGATATCGGACACGTCTTGTCCGATATCGGGTATTGGTTATTGCTACTGTTCATCGAGCAGTAAGGGTATTTGGATAAGAAGCAAGTTTTGATTCCTTGGGTGATTTTCTTGTTCAAGCAATATTCAAGTGGTCACTTGTTGATGGGTTTTTATATTACGTTCTCGACTAGCGTTTTAATCGAACGTATATGCTAACCGGGTTTGTGTGTGATACTCTTCGAGGTATCTATTTTAGATACTTAAAGTTTCGTTTTGGTTTCTTGTTCCGTTACTAAAGATCAATTACCTAACAAGGTTAGGGTTTCTTTTATCCCTTTTAATAATTAATTATTGTATTAATTAATTGTTTATTAATTACATGGTTAACCTAATTGCAATTACTAGATCCTTATCCGCTGCGTACTCGTAGAGGTTAATGGTTAACTGGTTCGAAAATCCCAACACACCTGTCCAATAAGTTTTCAAACATTTGATTTCAAAGACAACACTTGAAAACATGTATTTTTCTCATGGTTTATGACCCCTAATACAACTTTATAATCATCTATAACTGAATCGTAACCAAAACCCCAACAGGTTTCGTACAAATTTTCATGAAGTAATCCAGACTTTGGCAGCATCTTCTCTTATCGAGTCGCAGGATTTATTACTAGAGTTTCATCACTACAGAAATTTTGGATACATACCAAGCCATTCAAATAACCAAGAATATAGTATATACGATCATCTTTAATTAAACTACTTGGAGTAATACAACATGGAAAAACAACATGGAAAAACTACTATATACTATATGATCGTATATAGTATATACGATCATCTTTAATTAAACAACATGGAAAAACAGCTCCATGGATCGTGCTATGTCCATTAACATTATTGTTGTAACTATAGTTCAAATGAGCTTTAATGAAATGAGGGTCAGAGATCAAGAACTTCCATGACTTGCACACACCCTTGCATCTAACGAGATTCTTGTTGCATAGGTCTTGCATCTCTCCAGGATCGAATTCATCAAACAAGAATCATGTATGTACAATCAAGATTACAAAAGGAAACAAAAGAAGATGGGTTTGAACCCTTTATAAATGATATATAAAACTGAATTGGGTTGATGAATGATTACAGACTGAAACCTATATATACTTACTGAAGCAGTGCCTTCATGAAGAGACATACCAGTTCTCTAAAAGTAATAGACATAACTTTTCCTAAACGTTATAACCTAACTAAACGATTTATAACCGTTTCTAATAAACCCAACCCATATACAAGTTTACACGCTTTTACATAAAATACATAATACATACATATAATTTTCTAACTTGACAATTTCTAAGCAAACTATAATAAGTTTAGTTTAACATCAAATACTCCCCCTTAAACTAAACTTGTCCAAGGTGAGACTTCAACTTTCTTGACTTGTCTTCACAGTAACGTTGCATCTTCATCGGAGTAATATGCGAGAAGAGATTCTTCCTTCTTGTCTTTCTTCTTCCATTTGGTGCACTCATATCCAAGGTGTCCATAGTTGTTACATCTATAACATTTCATGTCTTTCTTGTCTTGCTCTCCTTGATGTATGTCTCTTCCTCGACTTCTTTCTCCCTTTTCCATGCTATGTTGCTTTATTATTTACGTGCTTTATTACTTGCGTTACTTTGCTTTCTTACATGCATACTTCCTTACTTGCTTGCTTCTGTACCTTGCTTATATTGAAACTATGAAGTTTCTCTTGCTTGCTTTCTTAGAATCTATGATCAAATTCCTTGTTGTTTGGGATACTTGCTACCCAATAAACTTGCTATCTAGGCTACTTGCTACCTAGTTTCTTGCTGTTTGGGCTACTTGCTACCCAATAAACTTGCTATCTAGGCTACTTGCTACCTAGTACGAACATTGTCCACCTTGCTAATCAACCTTCGCGCTCCTAACCAAGTCGCTAATTAGGGCTTTAACTTGCTTGCTTTGACCAAAGTAATTGATCATTTCTTTCTGATAATGAACCACGATGATCCTACTTGCTTGCTGGTTTGAATCAAGGGTTCTTCTTGCTATTTGAATCTTAAGGTTCGGAACTTGCTATAAACCTAAGGATTCGATTTAACTTGCTATTTGCTGAAACGAATTTTTTTAAAGAATTCATTTGTCTTACTATGAATCTATATATATATATATATATGTCTTTGCTACTCTAATCAATCGGCGTTTTTTTTCTTGCTAATGGGAATTTCTATCTTACTAACAATCAATAAAAACTTTTCCTAATTTATATGGAGTAGTAAAAAGTAAAAAGGTTGAAAGAATTAAAAAATCGGTCGATTAGGGGAAACACCAGGTGTGCGTTCCTTTCACAGATTCGTGATGCTTTTCCTGATTCGTGATTCCAATATCCTTCCCTCTGATCAAGTTATGTGTTGTTCTTTTTTTTTGGTTCGGTAAATAGATTTCCAAAACAGAAATCGTTTTTCTTCTTTCTTGCTTCTGAAATCAATGGTTATAGGTTTTGTTGTTTTCATCTTTCCCTAGGTCGATTAACCTTTATCTCTGATGCCAATGTTGCATAGGTCTTGCATCTCTCCAGGAAAGAATTCATCAAACAAGAATCATGTATGTACAATCAAGAATACAAAAGGAAACAAAGAAGATGGGTTTGAACCCTTAATAACTGATATATAAAACTGAATTGGGTTGATGAATGATTACAGACTCAAACCTATATATACTTACTAAATCAGTGCCTTCATGAAGAGACATACCGGTTCTCTAAAAGTAATCGACACAGCTTTTCCTAAACGTTATAACCTAACTAAATGATTTATAACCGTTTCTAATAAACCCGGCCCATATACAAGTTTACAGGCTTTTACATAAAATACATAATACATACATATACTTTTCTAACTTGACAATTTCTAACTAAACTATAATAAGTTTAGTTTAACATCCAGTAATTCTTCACATCCAATGTTACCAGTATTTTCTCGCAGACATCAGGGATAAGCTTTTCCATTAAAATCAGTTTGGCAAGCTGAAATTATAAGTACATATGCATTTCACATAAGTTCCCTCAACTATCAATAGCCAATACATAATAACTACACAAAATGAAATATGAATGGTAATTATAGGGAGGGCCAAATATTAAGTTATCTTTTGTTATATATTAGGTCATGGTCGCTAAGATCTCGATCTTGAAGTTGATTTTAGGATCTTATAATTTTATGATAACATAAAGCATAAACGTGTTGATCATGTTTAGGATGTTTGCAAGATCCCTATAAGATCGTACGATCTCAATTTGATCCGGTCTTACTTTGCTTGGAATCCAAAAAACTTCAAACTTAGAGATTTCATTTTATAAAATTTTGAGCACAAGAGATTAATCTACTTTTACATCTCATAATAAATAATTTCTTTAGCTATTCCATGACGATAATCCATCGCCTGAAATTCTAATAACCTAATTTAGTTCTCTAAGTTCTTTAATGAGTAGTATTTAACTATTGGGTGCTATCATGGTTATACCTTTATATCATTCATAATTTAGGTTTCAATACGAATTACAACACATATGACATATTACGACATTAGAGTAGAATCTTTCGATCCCAATCCAATCCTACTATTCCGCTCTTTCAAACACAAAAACGATCCACAGGAAGAACTCGATTTTTTCAAATTTGCTATTTATCATAGTGATGGTATGTAACATGCATGCATAAATACACAAACACATAAATTATAAATTCAAAAGCACCTCACATTGCAGATCTACAATAAGGACTAACAAATTAAATTCGAAAAAAATGCTAGTGCTATGCATATATTGCCCTAATAACTAATTCATATCAAAAACTTATAATATAAATTCATAGTTACTAACTAACTCATATAATTATGCCCTAATAACATAAGCATAAGAGCATTAGGTACCCTTCAAGCCGCCCCGTTCGTGTTATGGGAAAAGTGTTGTCACATCAGCACATTTTCCTATAACACCAGAATTTACCACAACACAAAAAACACCACTCCCTCCTATAACACCATATTCCGATGTCGTCGCACACCCCTGGACACCACATATTTTATTTTATTTTCTATTTATTTAAATAAAATAAAATATTTAACTAAAATTAAAACTTTATTAATTAAAAAATACATTAAATAAAATAAAAAAGGTATAAAAAATATGTATCTTGTCCAAAAAAACGTAAGTTATAGGGGCCCAAAATTAATATTTTGTCCAACTTGAATATAGGAGACTCAACATTAAACCCGAGGTAGAGTGTGTAGGGGTGTTTATAGGGTTTAGGTTAGAGGTTTTTTCCTTCGGATTGCTCGGATTATTCTTTTCTTAAGCAAAACAAAAAACTGACCAACCTAAAAACCAAATTTGAATTTGGTTTGGTTTGGTTTTCAAATTGACCTGAAAACCCTAATGACATAGCATGCATTTTTTTCTTTTCTTTTAATTATACTAGGAAGCGTATAGCACGGCCCATGACGTTTATATATGAGGTCTTCGAAAATGTACAAATGATAAGTTTTAAGAAACCTTTTTTCTAAATAATAGAAGTGAAACATGATATGCTATTTTGTATCGAGCCAAATCACACACAGAGTAATACATTTAAGGGAACTGACCTACATGAGATCTTAATAATAACGTATTTTTTTTACGTAAACCGTGCTCCGCAGCAAAACATTGGTAAAAAATACGCAAAGCATTGGTAAAAAACCGTGCTTCGTTAATATTTTTTACTAACGACTGTTTGTAATTAATTAAAAAATATATAGTTTATCAATCACGTAGATATTAAAATGATAAACACGAGCTATACAACTCTCTTATGATTTTTTTGATTGGCAATTGAAAAAAAAAACATTAGTAGTCAAGTAATTAAAAAAGAAAATTCATAATCCGTAAAATTCAAAACATCAATTTATTCCCTTAAGAGACAAATACGGATAAAACATGCACCTTGCAAGTCTTTTTAAAGTTGGGTGAAAATCATAAAATAATAAGCAACTTTCAATTTTGTTTCAATTTAGTCACTGTAATCTCTTTTTTTTAATTATAAAATAATAGGTTTTGCAAATGGAGCTTGATTTTATAAAATATGAAGTAATGAGTGATTCTTATTGGATGACATTTCTGATAAAAGTGGATAAAATCCTTAAAAATCTGGATACACAACAAACACTTTGTTCTTATTGGGTGAATTAGTTTCTTACAAATAATTGTAATAAAAATGATAATATTAACGACAGCCCTAAGAGTCATCGTTAGCAAAACCCATAAAATAATACTACGTAATTAAGTTTGAGAAGTGTTCCAGTATTATGTAATATTTATGTTTGAGTGACTAAAACGAAACACCTTCCAAATTTGGTTATTATTTTATGTCATATATCTCTTTTTACATGTACATAAGTTGGTTGTACATTAAGTTGGTTGAGGTTAGTGAAATTCATGAATGGGTATTTATTGTTAAGGTACAAACAAACAATGCACATATTAATATCTAACAGATAGTTTTTGAATAATTACACAATAATAAAACATTATTGAAACTTAGATGATTTTTATGATAACTTAAAGTTAGAGTAACTTAATTGGAACAATTATCAAACTTTGTTACTATTAGACAATATTTTCTATTTAAGGTTTAAACAAACAAATCAAATGGTTCTTTCGAGAAGAAACAAAAAATGAATAGATAACATCTTGTTCAACGAAACTTCTGTTTACTAATTAAGACCATCTTGTCAGTATTAAAAAACCTACATGATTTATTTACAAATGCAACAAATTAAAACAAAATTTGTTACTATCATAGGTAACAACAGGTAATAGCTTTATTATTAAAATAAATTGCAAATCTTTGGTAAAAAGAAAAAAGAAATACTGTAACCACCCCGTCAGAAGACCATAACCTCATTTACAACTACCCCTTCAGGTCCTTTCATCACGTCACAAACCATGCCGTAGTGTTTTGTTTGACCACTATTTCTCCACATGTCCCAATTAATGTCTACATTACTCTTACATGTCACAATATACATTATGCATACATGACATATTGACATAAGTGAAGTTCTATATCGTATCCGTACTAATTAGTTTTTCTAACAATTTTTTTTTTGATACTCTATATCGGAAAATAAAACTAATCCGATGGTATATCAGTCGCTCACACGCCACTGGATGTCTGGATGGAGCCATCCTTTTAGACATCAATTGTAATGCCTATGAGTAGAAAACAAAAATCAAACTTTACAAAAGTGTTAACCACTAACTTTCATATCAATATCCTAAAATCGAAGAATCATTTGGATCATAGAATCAAGACAACTTAAACAGTTTACAAATATAAGTTTAACTTATGTAATAACTATCATATAAAGGTTAAAAGTGACAAGCATTGATAAGTTCATACACTTGACGAACTAACATTCTAAATACAAACTGTCAAACTATCCAAAGTAATGACTACTACAATTTAACATGATTAAGACAAAATAAAACATTTACGTTGGCTATACCAAGCTCCTCCATAATAACATCATTGTTGAAATAACAATCTTATGAAAGTATGAGGGTTACTTTAGTAAATATTTTATACTAGTTTTCTTAACACTTAATGTTTTTGCTAGTTTTGTTTAGTTTATATTGTGCAGGGTTTAAAGTGAAACATCTGAGGCTATAAAAGGATCTTATCTCTCTAGGGTTTTATAACTTGGCATACTTCTCTGGTTTTCATCTCTCTAGTCTCTCTGGCGATTATCATCTTGATATTGGTTTCTGGTTTATTGTTTCACTAGTTTGTAGTTATTAGTCTGGTTTTGTATTGAGATCCTCTTGATCTTGGTTAGTAGTTTGTTTCAGTTTCTGGGCTGTATTGGGTTCAGGTTTAGTGTGTGAGTTTTGTAGACAGCACCTTATAGAGGGACTGTCATATTGTTTCAGTTGTATTGTTTGCTTGCATCCGTGTTGGGGACAAGCTATCAGTGTTTATTGTTATAATAAAAAGATAAATATCACCAAGGGGTGGTTGGTTGGGTGATTACACCTTGTGTTCTTGTTGTTTTGATACCATTTTTACATGGTATCAGAGCCCTAGGTTCTGATTACGGTTTGATTTGGGGATCTTGATTTGAATCAATCGATTCGAGTCTGTGATTCTTGAATTTGGTTACGGTTGTGGTTAATTGGAGTTCTTGAGGTTTAATTCAAGAATTAGGGTTTTCTCTTGAAACCCTCATTTTTTGGGGGTTTTGATTCTCGTGGTTAATTGGAGCAATTGCTGGTGATTTGTGGTATTTCTTGAGACCAATTGTTGATTTCTTGGATCAATTGTTGGTTTCTTGGTTCGATTGGAAAAAAACCCCTAATTGCTAATTTGGGGGTTTTTGCTGTACTGGGAATTGTGTGGTTCTTGGGCTAATTCTTGGTATTTTTTTCCGCTGCTGGTTTCTTATAAGCACTGTAAGTATATTGTTTCTTCTCTTAGATATTTCTGAGTTAAGTGTAGTGGACGTAAACGGACTGGTTAACATCTTGATCTGCCACCAAGAGTGGTATGAATACCTGCTCTGACCAGTCACAGTCTACAAGCTTGACTTAGGAAGTATCTGGGTGTGTGTAGTTGTTAGTATAGCTGTTTTTGGTTTTATAGGTCGAAGGAGGATAGGTTTGGTTTGTTGGAAGTTGTGATTGGGATCTTAGCTGTAGCTAGAGTTTAGGGTTTTTTTTTTCTTGTTTGGTCTGTTTGTTTAGTTTGTTGTTTTGCATCATGGCTATTATGATTAGTAGTTTGGATCAGAGTAATCCTTTGCATCTTCATCCTAATGACTCTAATTGTGCATCTATTGTTACTGTGAAATTGTCTGGTGTTGAGAACTATAGAGTTTGGTCTAGTGCTATTAAATTGGCTATGCAGATTAAAAATAAAATCGGATTTCTTGATGGTACTTGTGTTAGAACTGATTATGCTGCTAGTCAATTGTTAGAGGCACAATGGGATAGATGTAATGATGTTGTGTTGAATTGGTTGTTGAGTTCTTTGTCTCAAGATGTGTATCTTGGGCATGTTTTTTCTGATTCTGCTGCATCTGTATGCGGAAAGATTTAAAGGATACATATGATAGAATTGATGGTTCTGTGGTTTTTAACTTGATGCAAAAGATTAACTCCTTTAAACAAGGAGGCTTGCCTGTGTCTGAATATTTTCATAAATTGAACTCTTTGTGGAGGGAGTTTGATACTTTAACTAAGCTTCCTGATTGTGTTTGTGATGCTAGAATAGAGTTAGTTGATCATGCTAAACTGTTAAAACTTATGCAATTTCTGATGGGTTTGGATGATATTTACCAACCTATTAGAAGCTCTATTCTAACTAGGGAAATTTTGCCTGAAGTTAAAGATGCCTTTGTTATTGTTTCTAGAGAAGAATCCCATAGGGGGATTCCTTCTACTTCTACTAAAACTGAAAAACCTCAAATATCTGCTTTTGTTTCTAGGCCTAATAGTAATAACAGGAACAATTTTAATAATAACAGGCCTGGAAATAATAATGGTAATAGAAGGAAGCAACATCTGTTGGTAGAGATGGTAGGATCCATCAACCAGATGATGTAGCAAACAATGATCAGAATGTAAATAATGAACAGATATACCATTCTGATAGTTTGTTATCATCTGGAGATGATGTGAATCCTACAACTCCTTTAGATGATAATATAAACTCTGAGGGAAATGTTGTTCCAAGTCTAGTAGATGAGAATATTTTTCACAATGTTTTGCAAAATCAAGTTGAAGAAGGGTCTGTTAGTTATAGAAGGTCTTCTAGATCTTCTAAGTTGCCTGCTAAATTGAATGATTATGTGTTAAATACCAGTGTTAAATATGGTTTGCATAAGTATGTTAATCATGCTGTTTTGAGTTATGAGAATTGTTGTTTTGTGACTAATCTTAATAAGACTTTTGAACCTAAGTGCTATAGTGAAGCTAGTAAAGATCCTAAAGTGGATTAATGCTATGAATGAGGAAATATATGCTTTACATGAAAATGATACTTGGAAAGAAACTGATTTACCTATAGATAGAAAACCTATAGGTAGTAAATGGGTTTGGAAGATCAAGTATAAGTCTAATGGTGAGGTTGAAAGATATAAGGCTAGAGTTGTTGCTCAGGGTTATAGTCAGAAAGAATGTATTGATTATGATGAAACTTTTTGTCCTGTTGTGAGAATGGGTACTGTTAGATGCTTATTGAGTATTGCTGTTAAGTATGGTTGGTGTATACATCAAATGGATGTTAATAATGTTTTTCTTTATGGTGATCTTAATGAGGAAGTATATATGCTTCCTCCTCCTGGTTATACTACTAAAGGTCACAATAAAGTTTGTAGGTTAAAAAAATCTTTGTATGGGCTTAAGCAAGCTCCTAGACAATGGAACCATAAGTTGTCTGAAGCTTTGTTTGAAGCTAAATTTGTTCAGTCTAAAAATGATCACTCATTCTTTATTAAAAGAAATGGTAATACTGTTGTATTCCTTTTAGTCTATGTTGATGATTTGATTATTACTGGAAATAGTATTGAAGAAGTTGAAAAAGTGAAACAGTTCTTAAAAACTAAGTTTAAAATTAAAGATTTGAGTTAAAGTTCTTTCTTGGAATTGAAGTTTTAAAGACTAAAACTGGTCTCTGTTTGAATCAAAGGAAATATTGTCTTGAATTGTTAAGTGATTATGGATTACTTGCATGTAGACCTGTTATGACTCCTTTACTTGAGAATTATGTTCTGGCTCATAAAGAAAGTGATTCTGATAAGCTGTTAAAGAATATTACTGGTTATCAAAAATTGGTAGGAAAGCTTATTTACTTGACTATGACCAGACCTGATATCTCTTATGCTGTTCAATGTTTGAGTCAATACATGCATGCTCCTTTGCAGTCACATATGAATCTTGGTTTAAGGGTTTTGAAGTACTTAAAACTTGCTCCTGGTAATGGAATTGCTTTAAATAAATCTGAGAATAAGCTTGGTGTTGTTACTTATTCTGATTCTGATTGGGCAAAATGTCCTATTACCAGAAGATCTATTTCGGGTTATTGTGTTTTTGAAAATGGAAATCTGGTTTCTTAGAAAAGCAAGAAACAAGCTACTTTGTCTAGATCTTCTGCTGAAGCAGAGTATAGAAGTATGGCTTCTGTTACTTGTGAAGTTATGTGGGTTTTAAAGGTTTTAGAGGATTTGGGAGAAACTGGGTTGCTGCCAGTTGACCTATGTTGTGATAATAAGTCTGCTATTCAAATTTCATCTAATCCTGTTATGCATGAAAAAACTAAACATTTTGATATTGATGTTCATCTTATTAGAGAAAAGGTTGCTTCTGGTTTGATAAAAACTGTGCATGTTGACTCCAAAAGTCAAACTGCTGATATTTTAACCAAGGGTCTTGGTTCAGTGCAACATAGTTTTCTGGTAAAAAAACTGGGAATGGTAAACTTATTTCTTTCAAGAGATTGAGGAAGGGTGTTGAAATAACAATCATATGAAAGTATGAGGGTTACTTTGGTAAATATTTTATATTAGTTTTCTTAACACTTAATGTTTTTGGCAGTTTTGTTTAGTTTATATTGTGCAGGGTTTAAAGTGAAATATCTGAGGCTATAAAAGGATCTTATCTCTCTAGGGTTTTATAACTTGGCACACTTCTCTGGTTTTCATCTCTCTAGTCTCTCTGGCGATTATCATCTTGATATTGGTTTCTGGTTTATTGTTTCACTAGTTTGTAGTTATTAGCCTGGTTTTGTATTAAGATCATCTTGATCTTGGTTACTAGTTTGTTTCAGTTTCTGGGCTGTATTGGGTTCAGGTTTAGTGTGTGAGTTTTGTAGACAGCACCTTATAGAGGGACTGTCATATTGTTTCAGTTGTATTGTTTGCTTGCATCCGTGTTGGGGACAAGCTATCAGTGTTTATTGTTATAATAAAAGATAAATATCACCAAGGGGTGGTTGGTTGGGTGATTACACCTTGTGTTCTTGTTGTTTTGATACCATTTTTACAATCATAAAGCTATAGAAAGAACATAAATAAAACTAAAGAAATGACGTAAATTAAATTTTTACAAACGAATTGGAACCACCTTAAGCCATCACCTATATTCAAAAGAAGCAAAACAGAAACACACTCTGCACTTCTCCGCCATAAAGCTATCAACTCCATCATATTCATAAGCCAGACCTGTAAGCATAAGAAGAATAACATGAATCAAAATACATAAACCCAAATCTATCATGCGCACGCACCCATACACACGCTCAAAAACATGTTTATTTCAGCTACCAACAAACATAAACACTGACCCTATCAAAAAATGAGAAGGAACCCTGATATGGTCATCGTCTTCAAACACAACTTCAACCCTAAACATATATTACAACGTATTGGTGAAAAACAACTATTAAAACAAATAAATGTAACTGAATGTTCAATAGAAACTAAAAATAGAAACTACCTGAGAGTATATTTGCACGCCATATAAGCCGTACTTCTGTCGAAATATCAAACGAAAGAGAACAAAACTGGATATTAAAGCTTAAGAAATGAGTGAAATAGTTACCTGATGTAGAAATGATCTAGCTTGAGAGAAAAATGAGTATAAAAAATAAGATGGGTGGGGAGAAAATGAAATGGGTAGAGTATGTTAGGTATGGGAGGATGACTGATGGGTGTTCTTTACAACAAAAAGAATTGTCAAAATATTTATGAGTTCGTAGCTATATTTGGTGCTTACGTGTCATCTTTTTGAGTGCTTACGTGTCATTTTTTAAAGGCTATTCAGTAAAAACGAGCTTTCCTTTTGTATAATAGGTAGATAGAATTTTGACACCAAATATATTTAATTCTAAAATTTGACAATGGATACTCATATTTATATAGTAAAATATATGAATTACTAATAAAGAAAATGATTTAGCTTAAAAGAATGTTATATTTGTACTATAAAAGGTTTTAATGATTTTTTTATCTGTATAAATATTTATATTTATATAAATTCGGTTTACGGTTCGGTTTAGTTTACTTTTTGTCAAACCAAACCCAAACCCAAATCAAAAATTTAATTTGGTTCGGTTTTACATGAGTTCGGTTTTCGGTGTACGATTGTAGGTCATAATGGTACATTAACCAATCTTAATGTCAAAAAACTCAATTAAAAATTCATCAAGTTGACATAAGCGAGGCCAAGCTAACCTTTCAAGATGTAGGTTCAACTTCAGCTCAAGAACATTAAACACCGCTTCCAAGCTCTCCTCAGAATAGCTCAAAGATACATGTAACTAACTAACTAACGATCAAGCTCAATTTTTATATACGCAAAGGTAAATATGAATTTTGTTATCAAGGTCCACCCACGGTTACACTAGTAAAATACTACTACGTAATATAATCCCATAAACATAATTTATTAACCACTAATACATATAAATCACACTAACACAATTTTTATTGCGTGAATTGTATTGTATACACGTATTATCCTAAACCCCATTACAAATTCACCACTTTATACATGTGGAGTTCTCCTTAACTCGAATAGCTCAGAAACACCCACATTACATTAATCAAAGCAATCATCTTTCAAACATAAGCTAGACTGAGTGACTTATCAACCTAGAGTTTGTCGGTTCAAATCTCGTTGTAAATACTGTAAGGTAATTCGTGTGAGATTATAAAAGCTCTAACTAAATATAAATAATTAGTTTTAATAAATAAGCTAAACAAGAAAGCAGGGATAGCTCAGTTGGGAGAGCGTCAGACTGAAGATCTGAAGGTCACGTGTTCGATCCACGTTCACCGCATTTAACTTTTTTTTTCAACTACTTTTTAACTACTTTAACTAACTAATAAAAACCCACAAATAAAACCCTTTTTTGGTAACACTTCTAAAATTAGCTCGTCATTCAAATTTGGTAAATCTTTTAACTTTTTTTTTGTTTTTTATAATTTTATGCTCACCAAGTGTTTGATAAAATGCCTCAAAGAACAAAACCCTGATTTTGTAATCAAATTTTTGTTTTTTAGGGGGTGTTTGTTTAAGCTTATTTGAGCTTATCTGTTCTCGGCTTATGTTTCGTAAGCCTGAATTTTCCGGCTTATTTTGAGACTTATATATAAGCTTATTATGATATAATAAACTGATGTAAGCCCATAAGTCGGCTTATGAAATATAAGCCGGGAACAGATAAGCTCGTAAGCCCACAAATAAGCTTAAACAAACACCCCCTTAGTATTTGCTGATTTGGGTTTTGATTGCAGTGAAATTTTGGACTAATTGTTTGTGTTCAAGATTGTTAAGATCTTCAATGGAGGCTGATAGGTAATTATTGTTTTTGATATAGAGATGATTTTATGGATACTGGGTGGTTGTTGAATGAATGTGATAACTTTCGTAGGTTGAATTCACCGCAGACATCTGCTGTTTTGTTTGAAGTGTTTGGTTATCAGCTGCAGTTTTTGCAGGTACTTGACGGGCTAATGGACTGTTTTGGCTCGATATGTAAATGTGATTTTTATTTGAAAGTTGTTTGTTTTTTGATTAGGATCCGAATTCTAAGCATTTAGGGACAACGGTTTGGGATGCTTCGATGGTATTAGTCAAGTATCTGGTAATGTTTATCATTTGTACGATATTGGTTAATTCGTTATAATCTTGTAGGGTAAGTTGTTGCACGGATGTGTGGTTATTAATGAACACTATCGACTTTATTTTGTAGGAGAAAAATTGTAGGAAGGGAAAGTTTTGTCCATCTAAATTAAAAGGAAAACGTGTTATTGAACTCGGGGCTGGTTGTGGCGTTGCAGGTTTTGGTGAGTTATGATGTTATACCTCTACCAATGGTTTAAATCGGCGGGGAGTCGGGACACCCTGACCCGTGCACCCCTTGTGCTGGGTGACCCTTCCCCCCCAAGGCAATGAGCATCTGTTTCCGTGAGACCTTTAGCTGACCTTAAGACCTATTTCTCCGAAGCCCCCATTGACTGGTTGTTTGCGGTGGGGGAGTAATACCACTGGGGCAATGCCCCAATGGTAGTTATAATGTTATCCTTATACTCATGATAATGAATTGGTGATTTGTATCATGTTTGTTGAAACCTATGTGATGAGCTTAAATTTTTTGTGTTTATTTTTTAGGCATGGCATTGCTTGGATGTGATGTTGTTTCGACTGATCAAGTTGAGGTTTTGCCGCTTTTGATGAGAAATTGTGAACGTAATAGTTCGAGAATTATGCAGATGAATCCTGATGCAGGTTCTTGAATCTTTTTATTGTGTTTCAGTGCTTATGCGTTCCTTACTTGGTGTGATTCGTAGAGGTAGCAAAACGCGAGTCAAGTTGGTTTAATAAATGTGTCAACACAGATTATACGGTTCAAGTCGAGTTGGGTTGACCCCAAAAATTGCCTGATAATTTTTTTTCTATAGATGGTGTAAAAGTATCACTACCATTCAAAATACATTGTCGGAGACTTTGAGACCATTTGACCCGTTTCCTTTTCAGCTTATGTCTATTTATCCATTGGACAGAAAAGATGACCTGGGATCTAGCTTCCAATACCTGAGCTAACACTAGGGTGTTGTGATTTCATAGATTCAATCGGATCCATTACTGCTGCGGAGCTGAGCTGGGGCAACAGTGATCATATAAGGGCACTTGATCCACCTTTTGACTTCATTATCGGCACTGATGTTGTATGTTGACCTAAAACCAATATTATGTGCATATGTTTAAACTGTTTCATTCATTATACATTAGAGTATGTGACAGTTTTAGTATTCGTGTCTTTGTATTAAAGGTCTACGCCGAGCATCTCTTGGAGCCACTGCTGCAGACAATGCTTGCATTATCCGGACCTAGAACTACAATTTTGGTAAGTATTTAAGAACATTAGATCACTCTCTCATGTGATATTGTGCACACACGTCTCTTACTAATTTTCATTTTGTTGTAGATTGGTCATGAAATTCGTTCAACAAATGTTCATGAACAAATGATTGAGTTATGGAAGAAGCATTTTGAGGTGAAAACAGTACCCAGATCGAAGGTAGATTTTCCAGCTACAATGACTTTTTAAAATGTTTATCATCTTTAATTAAAGGATCAAGATGGTTTACTAATTATTTATACATATATTCCATAGATGGACATCAAGTACCAACATCCAAGCATACAACTTTACATCATGACATTAAAGACTACAGAAGGAAACACAAGTCTTGATCCCCTAATCGAAAATGGTGCAACAGAAAAGACTGAAAACGATACTAGTAGCAGAGTCGAAGATGAAGTTGATAATGAAGTACCAACAGAACCCCAAAATCTGAGTGATTGGGAGGCAAGAAGATATGGGGCCATGGCTGCTCGGCTACTTCGAGACATCAAGATAACTTGATTCAAAACTGCTTTAAACATGGTATTTTTTTTTAAACTAGGTGCAAAATTCTACAAAATGTCAGCAGTTTTTGTTTACTATGATTATAAAGTAACGAGGTAATATTATGTCGAGAGAAATTATATTGAAGAGACCCAAGTCTTGTTATACATGAATGATCAGATGCAGAACATGACTTCCATTAAAACTAGTAAAAGAATTTGAGTTTGAGGTTGTTTTATTCTTCTTGTTCCCAATTATAGAAACCGTACTAATATGAAGTCCCAATTAAGCAACCAAGGGGTCTGCCCTAGACTAGTCGATCACAAACCTTAGGCTATGGGTTTGCACCGTAGGCAACTGTAATAGCCTCCTATATCCAACCGTGGTCCCATTCAAAACATTTCTTCATTCACCGTATTTATCGACAACATCTACATGAAACTTAACAATCCTCTGCCCCTTTTGAATCGATTCTTGCACTTGTATAATGTTAAAACTTATAGATTCATGAAAGTCCAGATATATTTCCCAGTGAGACTGATCCTTATTAGGAGCCCAATAAGTAAAAGTACCTTCTTCCGTGATTAAACGAGAGGTGAACCTTGTATCATTAGAACCACCTCTTGTACTACTAGCCTACTAGGCACTAGCAGAAACAATAGCATCTTTCGCTAGATTATATGAAAAAAATTGATTTTTTAAGTTTTAGTAAATTCTGTAAGCACTGACATCTTCTTCAGATATGAGGCCCAATTAATCTGGTGGCAAGTTTAGTAGTGAAGGACAATTTCTCCCTACCGAATTGTAGTATAATTCAAGTAGATCTTTTGCAGATTTAGGAAGCTCGGATGGATGCCAAAACCAACATGGCCTTATGGAAACATCACATTCAGGTGGTACCCAATCATGTCCTAGTGGATTTCCGCCTTGCAAAATACATTGATAACAATTAACTTAAACCATGAAGATGTAGACTGCAATTCTGCAACTTAGTTTAGAAATAAACAAGACTGACTTGAGACAGGGCCGCCACCAAGGGGGGCAATGCTTGCATGACCTTCCTCATTGCCAACCCATATGACGTCTGGACCATAATTCAAGAATATGACCGAACCAGGCTGCAACTGGTGGATCAGTTGCAGCCTGGTTCGGTTCATATTCTTGAATTATGACCAATGGGGTGACCTAGTGGTAAGGGCTTAGCCTCTTACGACAAAAGTACCTAGAGGTCTTGGGTTCGAACCCTGGGGAGAAAATTAATCCCCCATTGGCCACGGAGGTTCACCTGCGCCGACTCCGGGCTATCCAAAAGGGTAGTTGCCCTGGGATTAGCCGGCTCACAATGTCGAGTCGGAAACCTAGGTATACCCAAAAAAAAATTTTAAAAATAAATAAAATAAAATAAAAAAAAAAAAAAAAAACACCTGGTGATTCAGGCTAACCCAATTCTTAAAGAAATGTTGCATATTTTCTGCATCTTCTCCTTTACCAGAATCTTCAAACACTTCCGTTACATTCCCATATCTGTTACAGTCAAGTGATTATACTAAGGAAAGCTAACATGTTATAAAGGTATAATGTCTGTTAGGCCACCCAAATTTCAATTTGGTTTTGTTTATGCTAACTTAGAACAGATAACGAAAATCCCTTAAAATGGCATCTGTACCACTAGTGAGGTATCTACATGTCACAAGTTAATATGTAGTTATATAAGTAAAAAAAAAAAACAGGGCTTTTTGTCGGGATTAGGGTCATTTGACAGTCTTTGCTTCTTATGTTTTTGACCAAAGTTGACGTAAGCGATACCTAATTGATACTCAAGTGGCATGAACATAGTTTTAAAAAGCAGGCCTCGGCTCAAGGCTCAAGCTCTTGGGATTTTTTCGGATCGAGGCTCTACACATGCATAAGGCTCACAAAAAGCTCAGCGACTTGGGATTTAGAGCCTTGCGCCTAGGCGCGCCCTAAGAGAGGTGACGATTTTTGAACCATTTTTTTTAATTTAACATTCATCGACCTCATATGTTAGTGAAACCTAACCTAAAAACTAACATACAGACCTCTTCTTCAATTTCGAGCATGAGATAACGAAATGTCATCATGCCATCATCTTAATAAATTGGTTGATATTTTGGGTTTGAATCCGAGATTTGTTTCGATATATTAAGTTTAGTGTTATTTAAGTCATCATTAATACATAAATTGTCTAGCAAAACTTTTAAAAATTATTTAAGTAACTACACCTCGTATTCTTGAAGCATGCGCCTTCATCTGTGCCTCGCCTCAAGGCTCCGTAAGCCCTTTTGCGCCTTTCAAAACATTGGGCATGAAAGGCTGTTTTATTATTTAGGTGTGATTAGTGACTTAGAGTAGCCGTTAAAAAAATTGCTAAATGCAACCAAGTAATATCAAAACGCAATGTTACATTTGTCACAAGTTTGGATTGTGTAATCATACTAAATTCAATGGTGTCAAAACCAAGAAATTAAGAACATGGTTATCAATGAACAGAGTATAATATTGATACATTACTGGCTCAGAAGTCAGCTGGTTTGGTTTTAGACCATAACGTGAACGAGACTCAACCTATGAACATGTCAGATTCTTTCACATGAATTCCGTAGTTCATTAAAATGAAAATAAATTTGGTTTGAGAATGTGTTTTGCAAAGAACTAAGTCCAGATGCTTGCTGAGAGGACAATACATGGAAAGCGATGATGACTTCCACTTTAGACTGAATCAGCGCAGCTGCTAAGGACTTGTCATTTGATATATGAAGCAACACACTGATTAGGCGTTACAATATGATGCGATTGTTCTGCAATAGATGCATGATCAAGGCGGGTTTTTTATTTAATTATTTTTCCATAGATGGACATTAAGTACCAACATCCAAGCATACCACTTTACATCATGACATTAAAGACCACAGAAGGAAAAACAAGTGTTGATCCCTTAATCGAAAATGGTGAAAAGACTGAGAACAATGTTACTAGCCGAGTAGAAGACGAAGCTGATGATGAATGTACCAACAGAACCCCAAAATCTGAGTGATTGGAGGCAAGAAGATAACTTTGATTCAGTACTGCTTGAAACATGGTACTTTCTTGAAATTACATCGAGAGAAACTATATTGAAGAAACACGAGTGTGATTATACATGATCTGATGCAGAACTTGACTGCCATTGGAATTAGTAACCAAGCTCGAGTTGGAGGTTGTTTTACTTTTTGTGTTATCGATTATTGAAATTGTATCAATGTGAAACCCCAAATAAGCAACCAGTGGGTCTGACCTAGACTTGTCGATCACAAGCCTTAATCTCTGAGTTTGTACACTCGGAAACTGTAATAGCCTTCTGTATCCAACCGTGGTCCCACTCAAAACTTCCCACCATTCACCGTCTTCATTGACAACATCTACATGAAACTTAACAATCCTCTGTCCCATTTGAATCGGCTCCTGTATTTGTAAAACATTGAAAATCACTAATTCTTGAAAATCGAGATATATTTCCCAGTGATATTCATTCCTTCTAGGAGCCCAATAAGTGAAAATACCTTCTTCAATGATCAAACTAGGAGTGAACCGTGTATCATTGGAACCACCTCGTGTGCTACTAGCAGAAACAATGGCGTTTTTCGCTAGATTATATGAAAAAATTGATCTTTTGAGATTAGTAAACTCCCTAAGGACTTTAATGTCTTCTTCAGATATGAGACCTGATGAATTTGGCGGCACATTTAGTAGTAAAAGACAGTTTCGCCCTACCGAATTGTAGTATAACTCAAGTAGGTCTGTTGCAGATTTAGGAAGTTCGGATGGATGCCAAAACCAACCTGGTCTGATGGAAACATCACATTCAGGTGGTACCCAGTCATGTCCTAGCGGATCACCACCTTGCAAGTACCTGTCAGAATACATTGGTAACAATTAATCAAAAGCACTCAGATACGAACTGCAACTATGCAAAATAGTTTTGAAATCAACAAGACTGACCTTAGATTAACGGGGCCAGCAGCATCGCTTTGATTGAGTAGTGATCAACAAGTGGTGCTTGCGTAACCTTCCTCATTGCCAACCCATCTGATGTCTGGACCAAAATTGGAGAATATGACCGCACTAGGCTGCAGCTGCTGGATCAGGCTAATCCAACTTTGAAAGAAGTATTCCGTGTCCACTCCTTCCCCTTTACCTTTATCTTCAAACACTTCCTTAACATTCCCGTATCTGTTACCAATCGATGAGGGAATAATATATACATAGGCCACCAAAATGGGAAAGCAACATATATTGCAGACTGTATAAATGTAATTTTGGTTTCGTTTATGCTAATTCCGACCAAAAACTTGCCACGACGCACATGATGAAATTGCCCTCTCAAATTCAAAAACGATACTTATACCTCGAATGAGGCGTCAAGATGTCATAGATCAATGATGTTTGTTAAACACGGAGAATAAACCTAGGCCTTTTACAAGATCATTCTGTTGCATATAAGACTGCGGACGAGTTGAGCTTTTATAGAGTTACTTGAGCTCGTTTGGTTAATACTTTTATTGAGCTCAAGTAGAGCTTTTATAGAATTCCTTTAAAAAACAAGCTCGCTATATATTTGTTACTCCATAATTTACTCTTTTATTTGTTACTCCACCCGTCTTAAAATAATTGTCTACAGCTAAAATAACACGCAATTGAAGAAAATTGCAATCATTATATTATGTCACTAATAAAATTTTATCTATACTTCTTAAACGCTTCATAAAAATGGACACTCAGCTCGAGTCATACCGAAATGAAAAGACGAGACTTTTATCATTTAATCAACAAAAAAGAATGTACCTAGTGAGCAATTCAGTCATTTGTGCCATATAATACTCATTATACTCCAATGTTTTCCCATAACTAACTTCATGTCTATCCCATGGCGAAAGATATAGTCCTAAGTCAATCCCAGCTTTATGAGCAGCATCAGCTAGCTCACCCACCACATCACCCATGCCATTTTTCCATGGACTAGATTTCACGCTGTAGTCAGTATATTCACTAGGCCATAAACAAAAGCCATCATGGTGTTTTGCAGTAAGTACGACTCTAAAAAACCCGTTTTCCTTAGCCACATTGACCCTTTGGGTTGCGTTTAAGCTAGTCGGGTTAAAAACTGATGGGTCAACATGGCCAGAGCCCCATTCGTCGCCTGTAAAAGTGTTGAGTCCGAAATGAAGGAAGAGTGCCATTTCTGAGAGCTGCCATTCGAGTTGGCGTGCAGTTGGAAAGGGAAAAATGGGAACGGGCGGGGGTTCTCGTAATGATTTAGTAATGGTTAAGTGAGAAATGATGCTGCTGATGATGATGATGATGATTGTTATTGGTTTCTTCATGTTTTCAGTTTTCGTTAGGTGTTATGTGTTTCCATACTGACCTTATATTAATAAGGTAGGTGATCTTATAAAACACACCTACCTACCTCCCGCTTCCTGTACTAAATATAAACATGCATAACACCATCCACACAATATTGCTTGAGCTGCTTCACTCATGTCACAAGCCTCACGCTAGCCAGCAAAAACAGCTGAGTGAGGGGGAGAGTGTGATGCACCTCAGGCGCGAGTGGTTGTGTCCATGTTGGTCTCAGGCGTGAGTTATGGGCACTCATGATAATTTATCTCCGCTATTAAAACATCTTGGCTATTAAAACATGGCCATAGCCCAAATCGTCGCCCGTACAAGTGTTGGGTCCAAAATGAAAGAAGAGTGCCATTTCTGATAGCTGCCATGCAAGCTGGCTCAAACTCGGCAAGGGTAAAATGGGAATTGGTGGTAGTTCAGGGAAACAAGTGATAACCGTGAAGTGACAGAGGATGCTAATGATCATGATGATCAATGGGTTTATCCTAATGTTTCGGGTCATTGGGTTGGAAAGATGATGCAGATGGTCGAGTTTCCTCATTTCTAGTGATTTATTTTATTTGTTAATGGTCATTTATGTATGCCACTTTTAGAATATACTCATACCGAACAGGATACGTACGAGACTGTACCATACAGAAAATGTGTTTCACAAAGAATGCAGATAACTGAGGTGAAGTCCACACGTCTCAAGGACAGTATGTGGAAGACAATGCTGATTTATGCCTTAGACGGACTTGCCGCTAAGGACTTATCTTATAATAAACCTGGTAACAGATAGTTACAATTTGATGCAACCATAAACCTATAAAACATAAAATCTTTACTTTCTGTAGTTGTTATGCTGACACACCTGCCACATCATATGCTATAGACATTTCACAGAAAGAATGCAATGCTGCAGCCTGCAGTTATTATTTACTTGCATTACAAAAAGAAACATGAAATTACATTCAGTATAGACTACATCGAAGAAATTTGAGTGTGATTATACACGATCTGATGCAGAACTTGACTGCCATTAAAATTAGTATAAGAGCTCGAGTTTGAAGTCCTGTTACTCTTTGTGCTCCTAATTACAGAAACCGTATCAACATAAAGTCCCAAAAAAGCAACCAACGGATCCGATCTAGACTTGTCGATTACAAGCCTTAGGCTCTGAGTTTTTACACTTGGGAACCGTATTAGCCTCCGGTATCCAACTGTGGTCCCACTCAAAACTTTAGACCATTCACCGTCTTTTTTTACATCTACATGAAATTTAACAATCCTCTGCCCCATTTGGATCGGTTCTTGTATTTGTATAACATTAAAACTCACTAATTCTTGAAAATCAAGATATATTACCCAATGAGATTGATTCTTATTAGGGGCCCAATAAGTATAAATACCTTCTTCAATGATCGAACGTGGGTTGAATCGTGTATCATTATCACCACCTCTCGTGCTGCTTGCAGAAACATTAGCTTTTTCCGCTAAATTATATTTAAAAATTGAATTTTTAAGGTTAGAGAACTCTTTGAGTACTTTAACGTCTTCTTCGGATATCAAACCAGAAGAATTTGGTGGTACGTTTAGTAGTAATAGACAGTTTCGCCCTACAGAATTGTAGTATAACTCAAGTAGTTCTGTTGCAGATTTAGGACGCTCGGACGGATGCCAAAACCAGCCGGGCCTAATGGAAACATCGCATTCAGCAGGTACCCAATCCTGTCCTAATGGATCTCCGCCTTGTGAGTAGCTGGTATCAGTGTCACCAATGGCGGCATTGGACCTATTGAAGGGTGACCAACAAGTGGTGCTTGCGTAACCACCTTCGTCACCAACCCATCTGACATCTGGACCGGCATCAGAGAATATAACTGAACCAGGCTGCAGCTGGTGGATCAGGTTGAACCAGTTCTCAAAGTAGTACTCCATGTCTTTTTCTCCTTCCCCTTTTGCACCATCAAGCCATACCTCCTTTATATTCCCATATCTGTTACAGTCAACTATCAACAAATCAGGCGGTGTTTGACGTTGCGTTATGCAAGTGAATGCGGATGTTTCGGATTGCTCAGTAAAGTCTTAACGTCTTGCTTGTTGTGTAGTTTTAAAGCAGAAAGCAATCCAAAACAATATACTCAGAACTGCTGCTTATGTGCTTATTTTAAAAGGATTACGCTCTAAATAGTAAGCAGGTTACAAGCACTTTAATGAGCAATCCCATACGCCCCCTATGTAACAAAACTGGCAGAGGACGGTGTTTGTATGAAGTTATGAAAACAAGTTGTACTAATTATCTAAAGATTCACATATCATAAAATCATATTATTCTTTCACGTCCTAAACTGACTATCAATACATTTTGACAAAAAATGGGCCAGAGAAATGCTGCTTAGATGCGCTTCAACTTGAATTTGTGACAATCACATAAGAAACTATTTGAGTGTAAAGTGACTAGTTATGTAAAGTGACCCCATATAAATTATATAATCAAAGTCAGTTTTGTTGCACCTACTCAACAGGGATGTTCAGTAATTTTTAAGTGTTTATCTGCTTCAAATAAAAGCATGTGCCAACTCCTTAATTAAGTGTCATTCCTTCTAAACTAAGCACATAAACATTTTTCGATAAAGTGATTGCGATTGCTTATATGCTTATTCGACAAGCAACAAGCAGATGAAAACTTCAATAAGCAATCCCAAACGCCCCTTACAACTGATTCTAATCCAGATAGTCAGAATTAATCAAACCATCACCAAGTAGCCTAGCTTCAAGGCACCTAAAACCTCACTAGGTAAACATTTTGGGTGGCAAGGGAACGGGTTTAGAAACGGTTACAGGGATACCCTGGTTAGGCCACGTACATATGAGTCATAGACTCGGCCACCCAAGTAACCTAAACAGGAAAAACCTCATCCGTCTGTATAATCATAACTTATCCAACTCTACACAAACAAAAGTACCTCATTCTACACTACTTTTTAGACGCAATAATCTATACTCGCTTTCCGACACTAGAACTAAAACATTATGCACTACATTATCAATTAAAATACTAAAACTAGATGTTATACCTAGTAAGCAACTCAGTCATTTGAGCCATATAATATTCATTATACTCCAATGTCTTCCCATAACACCCCTCATGTCTATCCCAAGGAGACAAATAAACACCAAACTGCACCCCACTTTTCTCAGCAGCCTGAGCTAGCTCACCCACCACATCACCCAACCCATCTTTCCACACACTAGACCTGACACTATACTCAGTGTACTCACTAGGCCATAAACAGAACCCATCATGATGCTTGGCAGTAAGGATGACCCTACTGAACCCATTCTCCTTAGCAACAGTGACCCATTGGGTTGTGTTCAAATGGGTTGGGTTAAAAAGTGATGGGTCAGCTTTTCCAGTGCCCCATTCAGAGTCTGTGAATGTGTTGGGCCCAAAGTGGAGGAAAAGTGCCATTTCTGAGAGCTGCCATGACAGCTGCTGGGATGATGGGATTGGGAGGATGGGGATTGGTGGGGGTGTTGGGAAAGATGTTGTTGTGTTGGATTTGGATATGAGGAGTGTTAGGATTATTAATGTTGATGTTAAGATTGTGTTGATGATCTTCATTTGTTGTTTTTGTGTTGGGGAGACTTTTGGAAGTGGCTGTTAGAAGATGCGTTTGACTTCACAAGTGGTTGTTGGATCTATTTTAGGACAAAAGTTTTGTAAACCTTTACTTTGCAAACAATTTTGTGTTTTTATTTGTTTGTTTTTTTACTTCTTGTTAGGGATGAAGCATGCAGGTTTCGATCGTCTCGCAGAATAATGGTTTTACCGATTTTTTTTCGATAAATTAGTGGTACCGATACCGTATCGAGCGGATTCGGATATTGCGATACGGGCGGTATCGGTCTCGAAATCGGGTTTTCCGCTTTTACGGGAATTTTCGATTTGGTACCGTCCGCATCGAATTAGTAGTCCGATTTTTTAAGCTTATTTCAGTAGTCCGTACCGTCAGTATTTTAGAATCGGTACCGTTTCGATGCAGTCCGGTTCGGTTGATTCCGGGATTCGGTTCGAAATGTTCATCCCTACTTCTTGTCAAATTTTATATTTTTATATTTTTTGTTACGTATTTTCTGTTTTGTTATTTTATAATAAAATCAAAATTATAAAAACAAAAAAAGTAGGTGGCGTATTTGAATCACATAGATATCCTAACTATTTAAAAAAAAAAAAAAAAGCTGAAGGTCGCTGAAGATCGTATTTAGTTTGATTATACGAGAAAAGCCGAGTTTTTAACTTAGATATATGCAGTTTAGTAGGGGTATTCATGTGACTGACTCCAAACATTTTATATAACCACCCTCAAATATTTGTTTAGCGAAATCTGAATTCAAAAGATTCTTATAAACACGTTAAAATGTATGTCTACTAGACTACTTTGATGGTGATAAAACTTTCTTAACTACTCCGTATTACATTAATATAATTCAGGAATCTATGTGTGTGATATAAAGGTTTTTTAACTTTTTGGTTCATGTCACCCCGTGAACTCGTTTATAAACCATTTCATTTTATCTAAACTTTAAAATTATAATATTTTGAGTGACCACATATATACAAGATAAGAAATGGTTGATATGTTTAAACCCATGCTTAAAAGTGCATGTCACTCATCTATTGGTTGGTTATAAATATGAACTCCAGTGTCACAAATCAATAAACTAATGAGATGCAAGTTTTATGCACAAATGTATGTATACATTTAGTCACGTCAATCATTACCCGAGTGAAATTCATTAGTCGTTAACATGCCTTTCAGAAGGAAAAAACATACATGAAAACACAACGAATCTCTTTTTGAAGAGAGATTGTTGTGGCCTCGCTTACTCGTTTATTAAGGTACAAATCAGACACAATAACGATTCAAGGATTTGAACTAGGGGTGCAAACAAGCCAAGCTTTTATCAAGAAACTCGAGCTTGAGCTTGAGTTTGACTCGATTGAGCTGAGCTTTTATTGAGCTCAAGCCCGAACCCAAGCCTAATTAACAAGCTTGAAACGCATAACGAGCCGATCTCAAGCTTTTAATAGCTCGAGCTCGAGCTTTTTATCGAGCTTTTCAAGCTTTCAAGAACACATATATTTTTAGTATACATGTTTATATAAAACTTAAAACTAATATGAGTATTGGTATAATAATTAAATATTTGTAGAATGACCATTAAACCGTAATTCTCTCAAATGTTTTGTATAATTTCTTTCCTCTCAAGTTCATCTCGTATTTTCTTGAATTTATGGAAGAGTTTGACTATCAAATTTAATGTTTATGTATGAATTCAAGTTTTTCGAGCCGAGCTTAAACCTAGATGATTAAAGCTCGTCAAGCTATCAAGCTAAGCTCAAGCTTATCTTATAAATTTCAAGCCAAGCCCAAGCCCTGCCAAGCTCGAGCTCGGCTTGACTCGATTACACCCCTTAAACTCTAATTTCATAACGAGGGAGGTGATAATTGTTAATACAAATAAGCCGTAAAAACGTTTATTTATATTTTACGATCGTCTAATGTTTTGTCGATAACAAACGTAAAATCATTTTAACAAAACAAATAAAATACGTAAATAGTTTGAGTCAATAGTTTACTAACACACTTACGTTTTCATACAAAACATTAAACAAGTAATAGTGTTTACATTTTATAGAAATGCATATGTATAACAACTAGTGTTTATATAATGTGTATATATATACATACTTAGTATATATTGTAATGGGTAATGTAATGGGTAAGAATCTAAGTACTTAACCCATTAACTAGATACATTGAATGTAGTTGGGTAAAACCCAAAGTCCATGACCCATATCCATGGAGCATGATCCATAACCCATAACCCATTACATGACATCATGCATGAAGCATGTTGGGTAGTATCCATAACCCATGGAGCTAACCCATGACCCATTGACTAGATGCATTGCATCTTCTAGATACATTGTATCTATTTGGATACCCATGGTCCAAAGTCTATGACCCATGATCCATGACCCATGACCCATAACCCATTTAGGAGGAGCGTCCTACGGATCCCCCAGTTTACACTGGACGGATCCCTCATGTAAGGGATCTGTGGGATCCGGGGAACAGTAGTGATTTTTTGTCTATAAATAGTGAGTCATTTCTTCATTGTAACTCACCCCTTTCACACACATTCTCTCTTAGTGTTGTAAACTCTCTAACCTCAGATCCAAAGGATCTTTCTATGTAGTTTTGTGTTTGTGTGATTCTCTAGGTTCCTCTTAAAGGCGAGATAACCACCTCTTGAAGTCAAGCAAGCTCAAGTCCATGGGTTGCCAAGCTTCGTCATCATCAAGACTACTGATGTTATATTGTTGATAGTTCTTTCCTCTCTCATTAGAAGTGTTGTGTTGAAGACATAGGTGAAAGATGTCTAAAGGGTTAAGTCGAAGGCATTAGTGAAAGGTGCCGAAGATCCGTGTCAAAGGCATTAGTGAAAGGTGCCGAAGGTCCGTGTTGAAGGCATTAGTGAAGGGTGCCTAGGTGTCGTGTCAAATGCATTAGTGAAAGGTGCCTAGGGTGTACATTCGATATAGTGCATCGATGTACAAGATAGATTAGTTTGGGTCAAAGGATATTGATATCCTTGTTGATGTTGTAATAAGGAGTGGATCTCCTTTGGGATAGGTGTTATGTAGTGTTGGGTAGTAGTTCATCCTTTGTAATGGAACTCGGTATCTAGCCTTGTACCGGATAAAGTGTAGGCGACGTTGTGATAGGTTTGGTTCTACCTCGTGGAAGAACCCGGTGTCTAGCCTAGTACCGGATAAAGAGTAGGCGACGTTATGAAGGCTTATCTGCCACAAGGAGTTTGTGTTGTGTAGTGATTACGAACTCTCGAGTAGGTGACTCGGGGAGTGGAGTAGGGCAAGGAATGTGTCCTTGTAGCCGAACCACTATAAATACCCGTGTTGTGGTTTTGTGACTCTTACTCTTTATCTTTGCTTTACTTATTTATATGTTTATCTATCAACATCCAACACACACATTTAAATATATTGACATAAGTCGATCTAAATAGTTTAAAACCAAGTTTTAATCGGTAAAACTATTCAACCCCCCATTCTAGTTTTCCGCAATAATGACTAACAATACTACTTATGAAAAAGAAATGATAGGGAGACCTAAACTTAGGCTTAATTTTAGGCCTAAAAATAAGTGTCATCATCCTAATAGTTGTAACCATTAAGATGATGCCAATTGTTTTTAGGCCTAAAATTAGGCATAAGTTTAGGTCTCTCTATCATTTCTCTTTATGAAAATATAATAACATCATTAGTCAATTAGCTAATAATTCCTGTTCTATTCAAAAACGAAATAATTAGTATTGTAACTCAGGAAATTATATGTGGTAATAAAATCAAGGTAAAATGTAACTAGTGAGAAATCTAGTTTTGATACTTCGTTAACGCATACTTGTGGGTAAGGTTGAGCATAATAAACTGCAGATCAGACCGACTGGACCGGATCGGAGCGGACCGAACATATTTTGGTTCGGTCATCGGTCCACCCTTTTCTCATATTCAGTCTTCGATTCCGTTCGGTCTTACGCAAAAGCGAGAATTATACTTTGTTGAATTGGTATGGACCTACAAATCGTACCGGACCGTACCGACCCGAACATTTTTGTCCGATCATCTGTCTGGTGTGTTAGACCAAATTGGTTTTTGATTCGGTCAGGTCTTGGTCAGTCCGGTTCGATTTTCGAATCATGATCAACCCTACTTGTGGGCCATTATTTGAAGAGGACATTTTTTGACAAGTTTTATGTAACTACTATTTTTTTTATGTTTAATTGATCGGGCCAAGGAGATTTTAATGAAATAAGTTCTTGCTTAATCTTAACTTTTAATTAAAGGTTATTAGAACACATGATCATTGCTTCGGGCTAAAGATGTTTATGAATCGTTAGTCGGCATTCAAAAAAATGTACGAGATCAAGGTTTCTATGTCGATTTAAATTTTTGAGGAGTTTTATTTAGAATTTTAGACGGTACATTTTACATGAACAGTGTGAATTAAAAGTATCCATAAACATGACAAAATGAATGAAATGGGCTATTAAGTCATGGACCTTTGGACTGAAGCATGCGAACTAATTAAAAATGGGCTATAAAGCCCCTGGGCAAGTATTAAGAGAACGGGCCTAGTAAGCCTTCTATACATACATGAAACAAAATCCACACTTTAACCTTTTGTTTTGGACATTGCTTCAGTTTTTACCTTCTTGAATTGCCGTGCTCGTACAAAGAAGCTATGAAATGGATATTACCTTTAATCACATCAGAAAACAATCAAAGTAATAAAGTAGGAAACTTGTAGTTTTGGGGAAACAACATAGAAAGATATGATGTTAATCTATATCATATCTATGCTATATATAAGGAGAAAACTCTTTTATTTAAAACTTAAAAACAAAAACATAGGTAGACAAAAATACTCCTACTTATAAAAGACAACAAAATCTGTTAAGCATTTAAATACTTAATAACAATTTAACCACTAACTTTTTTCATTATCACATACTCCACATCAATATATACATAAAAAAAATTACCCACACAAATTAACGCTACTATACACCGTCGCCCCTATCCACGGTAACAGTCTAGTTTATATAAGAAGTTGTTTATTTAAGGTTTTAAAACCGTAAAAATAGTAATAATCTAGAAAGACAATATGTTAATCCACATCAGTAAACTATTAAAGTAATAAAGTAGCAAACACCCTCTAAGCAAGCTTTTAGAACCCTATTTGTCATATAACTCGACCAAGTGTTTATTTACAGTTTGACTGGTTCGATTGCCGATTAAACTGGTTTTGGCTTAAAAACCGTTTTTCAGTAACTAAATCTGTTTTAAATTCGACCAGATGGACCGGCCGAGTCAACTTAGATTTGAAGCATTACCCTAATTAAGTGTACATCTTAAATTACAAGTTAATCATACTAGAAACCTTCCTATTCTTATATGTATTAATAGTAAGTAGCTATTACCCCAAAAGCTAAAAAACATGGAGTGACTAAAATCCAAAATTAGAATCAACCAATGTAGTGGTTGAATTGTACAAATTATTCCCGTAAAGGGAAAATGGAGTAATGTATGGATAAAGATGGGGCAAAATATGTGACCAGGGTCCAATAGACCACTGCAACTAGTGTCCTAGATAGTCATATTGTAGACTAGCTACATTAGCCAGGACAATAAGCCGCCTGAACCTGAATCTTAATAAAAAAACTAAGCCCTGGGTCCTTTGTTACGTGATCAAGTTAACTTAAAAGATATGTGTTTATGTAGACACGTTTCTAACAGTCAGCATTATGTTACCCTATTTACGCAATATATAGGTTTCTTATGTCATCATTGTATCCAGGGCTACCCAAACTATCTTGTCATTCATTCGTGTTATTTATGGGATGTCACAAACTCAACTACTAAACATGTTTTTCCAAGATATTGCTCAATGCGAACGAATAATTTGTATGTTTGTATGAAGTTACTTTTATATATTTTTTTCACATATTCAAAATTAGGAAAATAATACTCATGCCTAACTACAAGATCATTACATGTGTCAAAATTAATAGTAAAAATTGAGAGTGAAAGCAGTGGGTATCATGACCTAAAGTTAAGCCTTAACTATATAACGCCACATCATCTTTAACATTTCAACCTAAAAAAAAAAAAATAAAAAAAAAAAAAAACGCCCCATCATCTTTAAAGAAAAGGGTAATTTTTTTATGTGCATCTGACTAATAGCGAACTAGGTTGATGAAGTTGATGCACCTAGACCAAGTTGATTCATCTGTTGTGATACCGAACCAACAATTTTGTTTTTTTCATAGCTCCAATGGATTTTGTTGCTGATGTTGGCTTGTATATGTGAAACACACCCCCACAACGTGTCACTAATGGCGTCGTCTTTCTTGGCTTCTTCGCTCAAAAATTGGTCAATCACAGCTTTTCTTTCCGCATAAATGTTTTTGCATTTCGCGTATCGTTGTCTCAAACGTTCTTTCTTTGCTTTTGCGAGCTCAAACTACTTGATAACATCGGCAATAGCCTTTTGTCGAGTCACATCGTCTTGATCACATTGTTTTTTTAATATACACTTGCATTTCTTCAACGGTATGTGGGAGACGACAAGCCACAGGAGGCGTTTGTGTAATTTTTTTGATTAACAGTGTATGAAAAGTGTGTAAAACTAATATGTAAACGTGGGTATTTATATAGGCTTTTGAATTCAAATTGAAACTAGCTGTTAAAGGGTGATTGTGAAAATTTTATTTTATTTTCTTTTTTTATATATATTTTTTAAACTTAAAAAGGGGGTGTTTTAAAAGTTTTTTTTTTTTTTTTTTTTTGAATTCAAATATAAGTAGCCATTTAGGAGGCAAAGGTGTAATGTGTATATATATATATCTATACATTATATATAAGAGGAGGCATGCCACGTATAATTTCACTTGACATTCCATAATGCCACCTCATAATTCCACCTAAGCACAAGGCCACCTAAGCATAATTTTGATTAATTAAAATTCGTATTAAAATAAGTTAGTTAAATTCATATTTAATTAATTTCGGATTAAATTGGTTTAAAAATAAAATTTAATGTGCAGGATTCGAACCTATGATGTTTTGATACATTATTAAATACTCTTATCACTAGAGCATCTTAATTTTTGAGTTATATCCTGCAAAGCCATAAATATAATATTCAACATAATATTAATAACGTTTTTTTCCCTTAAAACCCTTATCTTACGTAAAAAGAAATCCACGGACAAGACCAGAAGGGTAAATTGATATTTGTACACGTATCACTTTGATTAGAAGTTAAAACTTTAACCTAATCTCATCTCATCATGTAAATGCATATCACGTTTATATATTATTATAGCATGCTGTTAAATTGTTCTCTTAATTCAAAGTTTGATTTTTTGTTTTCAGATTATTGATTCAATTGACGGCTGTTGGAGAGCAAGATTAGGAAGCAATCGTTTGGCTGTAATAATGTCTTTAAACCAAAAAGGTTAGAATCATAAGATCACGTTTTTATTAGTATAATATGTTTTTAAATTGTTCTCTTAATCATGTATATATATTGTTTTATTTTCATGAATGTTGATATCCATGGTTTGTTTTCTCATGTATATTGTCATGATGATTTGATTTTACTGATATTTATAATTTTATTATATTTAATCGATATAAGTGTTACTAGGCATAAGAGTTATTCAACCGTGTGTTTTCAAAAATATGTAGAAAAAATAGCGTCCTCATTCTTCGTAACAAACTTACTGGAACACTTCGATGCGAAGGGACTCTAGAAGGTTTGTAAGCCATATGGACGTATAGTAGATGCGTTTATCGCCAATAAGATATCAAACCAGGGAAAATGTTTGGTTTTGTAAGGTTCTTCGGCGTTAAGAATGAGGAATCATTTGCTAAATCCTTAGCAAGCACTTGGATCAAGAGTTTTCATATGCATGCGTCTATTGCACGCTTTCAGGGACAATAAAAGGTAGAAGAAAAACCCAAGAAAGAGACGGTGAACGTAGCCAATCGTGTACATGAATACTTATTACTCTTATTTTTATAACGTAATTAGTTCTTACATGTTTGTTACCAGATGGAGACACCTTCGTCAACGATATCAAGGTTGGATGTAAGTCTACTATTTACATACACATTATTATTTATTTATAAATTTCACTGATCGCATTGTATTTTGTATTCAGAAATGTTAGAGACCGAAAATTAATAATGGATTTGGTACATGTGCAATACCTTCTACATTAACAACAATGGCAACTACATCATCAGTGGCACCTTATGCACTGACACAAGGAACAAAAATGTACATAAGTGCATTTTCACCTTCTACATCAGCACGAATGGCACCTTCCACTTCAAATATAATCGGACCTTCTACACCATCAATGACACTATCTACACCAATACCAGAAATATATGTAAGTCTATTATCAACATTCACACTAGGTTTTTTTAATATACAAATTTATGCAGTTAAGAAGATGATGGCACTGGTTTTGTATTATAGGACTGGACACATTCTACAATAACTCCTATACAGGAGAGTAACCCTGCATCAATGAGCCTGTAGCAATTGGGTCTTTCAATCCACTTCTCCCATTGGAACGCTTTTGTATTGGTTATCCTACAGATCAACTCTTAGCTTTACAACTTAATTTCGTGGAATAGCCTAAGCATGGAATCCTCATTCAATGACTATAGTTACTTTTTTAGCATACCAAATTCCAAAAGTAGTTTGTGAAACTAGAGAAGTTGATACAAAACATTAACTTTAATTTGCAACTGTTAACCCATACCTCTACCATTGATATTGGTCACAGACCTACAAGGGTACGTATTATCATTCCGCCACTATTAAAATTTTACTGCATAGATCAAAATGTGTGTCTTGGATATAATTTACTGGCATTGACATTTGAAGATGCATTGACATTTGAAGATGCATCTGTACTGATAAAATAGTGAAATATCTAACAAGCTATTAAGAACAATAAAACAATGATACAATATTGACATATTGTCGATAAAACCCAACAACTTTGCTAAGCACTAAGAACAAATGATCTGACTTAGTTAAGCATTAATATTAGGTGAACTGACAGAGGGATATTTGACTGTTTGAACTCAAACAGAACTTTATCCTTGCTTGAAAATGAGACTGATTATGTGATCATCAATAAGCATTGGTTAATCAGGTGCTTGGTAGGGACATGATCCGACGGGTAGAGGTCTAAATGATGTAAGAGGTGTTTGACTATTTGGTGTTGCTTATTAAAAAGTGATTATATGCTTAAATATAAGTACAGTAATAACATACACATTATCCTGTTTATCTTATATAAATATACACATCAAAAGATGATGGCACTGGTGATGTGCGTACAAGGCGCGTTCGGGGTCAAAGGAACTTCCTTTTCGTCGAGCAAGTTTTTCAACACCCTAGGCAGTGAACCTAATCGTTGTAGTGTAGTATTGGGTAAGCCTCGGGTATTGATATCGTTCTCTAGAGGAATAGAAATGCTAGTAAGAAGTGTACTACGCTAAGGTTGAGGTTGAGGATTTTTTTTTTTTTTTTTTTTTTAGAAAGCTAAGGGTAAAATCTCAGGGTTTGGATTTGGGGGATGGTACTTCTACCAATTACTTCTACTATCTAATTATCTAAACTACGGGTAATCTTATGTCTATTGATGTGTGCTTGTATGATGATTAAAAATGTGTCTACCTAGATACTATTACTCCCTAGTTATCTTTTATTGGTGGTTGAATTGCCGCGTCCTTATTCTTAACGCATTGTGTTTTCTAAGGTCGTAGGGTGTGCCCTTTTCCCTAAATCTTTGAGACTACCTTAAGGTTATTGCCTACGAAAACTCTAGGTTTCATAAACTAACTCTAAAGTTATCTTTGGATGTTTAGCCTAAAAACCCGCCAAGTGATCTATAAACTAAGGTTCACAAAGATTACTCAAGCAATTAAACACAACGATAGCCTAATGCATTTCTAAGCCAATTACAATTAAGATAAGAGACAACCAATCAATAATTAAAAACTAGGTTTCATAAATCTAAGCAAACACACAAGAAATTTAGCCGGACATGTTAAACACGCAAGCATACACACATACAATCGAAGACATAATGAAATCAATGAAGTAAAACACTTATCTTGATGTAAAATAGGGTATGAGAACCCTAAGATACTGTCCAAACCGGACTACAATCATTCTAGGTTTTTACTCCACAAGTCTACCTCTTAAAATACTGAAAACTCGATTTTTATATATAATTTTACACTTGCGACGGCGTCACCTTATAGGTGGGATGCCGTCAGATCACCGGTATTAGGGTTTTCGTCTTGGCCAAGTAATCGTTGGGATGGCGTCACGTTGTAGTTGTGACGCCTTCAGTCTTTAACCGTGACGTCGTCTGATTCTGGATCTAGGCCGTCTGAGATGAAAATTCTTAGTGACGCCCTTCCTCTTCAAAGCCTGACGCCGTCAGGTGTATTTTAGCAAAAAGTCTACTGACCCGTCAGAGATTTTAATTAGCAAAAGGGGACGGCGTCGCCCTTTGATTAGGACGCCGTCAAGTGCAATTTCAGCAGCTTGAGTGGCTTTGATCTTGACTTTGCCATTTTCTTCATATATTCACTCCTTTTCGTCCAAATATGCATCATTCCAGCATTTTGCTTCCAAGAGACCTAAAAAGTGAAAAGGAACTAAATTAAGCAGTAACGGATATAAAAGTGGGCAATTAAGGGCTTAAATGACCCCTTAAAAACGTACGTTTTAAATCCTTATCAAATATCCCTACACTTGGTATTTGCTTGTCATCAAGTAAATGTGCTTTTGGCCAATCAATTTATAAGTTAGGGGGCATGAAGTAATGGTTTAACATAATTCACAACAAGTAAAAGCACCGCAATAGTCATAACAAGTAAAAGCACCGCAATAGTCATAACAAGCACATAAATTATATACTAGCACCTCACAAGGGGTGTTTGGATTCTCTCATCTCTCGGGTGTATATGAAATATAATAAATGGAAATGGAAGATAAACACTCATTACCTGGTCATAGTACATAGATTACCATAGGCTTGAGACTAGATCAAAACTCCACCGCTTTGGCGTAAGCACCTAGGAACAACTATCTAAGAGGTCTTTTAAAGGGTTGTAATGTTAGGCTTACGGTAGGGAAACAAAGGTTTTGGTTGGATAGGCGATTTAGTGGTGGCAAGTCAAAAATCTTATGTTACAAGCATGAAAAGAATGGCGTTGCTAAGCCAAGACTCGACTCACTAAACTCTAGATAACTTAAAACACACATACATAAATATAAAGATAGATGTAGGATGGTAGCCTGTATGTTTTTCTTCATTTTTCATTTTTTTATTATTATTTTAATTTTTTTTTCACACTCTAATTTTTTCATTTTTTCGATTTTTTTTTGTTTTTTTTGTGCATACACTTTTACTCTACCATCCTCTAAGATAACATCAAAATATAAGGGATTTATAGGAGCATCCCTACACTTGAGTTTTTATTACTCTAACACTAATTTGACCCGAATTGAAAAGATCAAAACACTTGGAGTATTTAATTACGTAAATAAAGGGAATTTGAATTTAACGTTCTTTTCCGTCACTCCATAAAATTTTACTTTACCCATGAGTCCCAATCATCCCAAAACTGTGTACAAAAGATATGACTCGACTTAGCAACCATACAAGTAACTAGATAATTGAACTAAGGGTTTAGTACGATAACAATAATGCACTAAAGATGAGTGCATACAAGGTAGGCTAAGGTGATTTGGGTGTACATTTGGGGGTGGATTATAAACAATGTTCTTCATTGATATTCCGGAAAACCGAAACATCACGAGAACTGCGAAAAGGATAGGCTCTGAGGGGTTAACTAGGGGTATCGTGTACTAAAGATGAGTACATCGCAAGGGTGTGGGGTAATTACTCAACCGATGTGGAAGAAGTAATTATAATACGGGTATTAAACAAGGGTTATCCTAATGCCTCTTATCATTTAGTTATTCCTAACTACATAAGTGTAGTCTCACTAGCGATCTCGGAATGCATCACAAAACAAGTTCTAGAATCTATTATACTTCCGGTACACTCTCGAAGCATTAAAGGTGAATGCTTTAATTCCTATAGATCTAGGGGGTACCTCACATTTTTGGGGTGGAATTTGAGTGGTAAACGGTTTTTGTGCTAGTCATATAACTCCTATCCATGAGACGCTTTATTAAGACTAAAGTCCCACTCGTACATGTCATGAAAATTTTAAATTTGGTGCTAAAATTACCCTAACAAATATCTCTCATAGCTTATTACACAAATGAAATAGGACAAGACAAATATTCAAGGATAAGCATAGTTTCTAAGTTCCCGTTTTATTCTCCCTCCTTACACTTAAACTGAACATTGTCCCCAATTTTCCCTGAAAGTATCAAAGTTATGATAATGGAAGGTAATTAAAAGAGAAAGAAACTAGTACTTCTGTGATTAGCTGGCTAGGATCCGTGTGAAGTAGTGGTTAAATTCTTTCCCAAGAAGAATGTATGCATGATAAGCTCCATCTAATGTTGAGTTTCTTCTTCTTGATAAATAAAACCTGCACACTTTAGGAAAATAGACTAAACCTTCGTGTAAAATCGGCAGTAAAACTATATATGACTCAACTACACTAGGATATAATGCTTGTGGAATAGATGTTTGCAGATTTTTTAGAAAATTAAGACCTGAGAATTTCCAAAAATTTATAAATAGCACAGAAAACGAGAAAACTTTATAAGCTGTTTCTACTCCTCCTGACGTCGTCAGGTTCTAATCCTGACGCCGTCAAGTTATCCTGACAGAAACTGATCTGCTGCGTTTTCCTGAAAAAATTCTGAAAAAATTACACCTTTAAAATCTGGAAAAATTCCTGCAAAACATCCATTATGACTCGATACAAGAATTTGACTCTAACAAACACACATATATATCAATTTCAATAATCGTAGTTCTCATGTTCACGTTTTTTAAAAACGTATGTAATTCTCCCTACACTTATCTTTTTTGTAAAATACCTTTATATGTAATTAAGATGAGGTTAAAGACAAAATAAAGCATTTTCACAAATTCAAACATGAGAACAAACAATAATGAAAAGATATATGACACACAAACAAGCAAACAATTAAGCATGGATTGCCTCCCACGAAGCGCTTTTCTTTATTTATGAGTCTTGTAGCTAGACCCGAAGTCGTGCTCCTACGTCACTTCCTTACCGTCACCTTCTTCCTCATGGCGGTATCTATTGGGGTTTTCCATGTTATAATAATTCCCTATTATGCATCTTTCTAAAAAATCGTCTTCCCCCCAATCGGTTCTATATTCCGGTCCTAAATTCAAACAATCTTTATAGAACCCAAAAATCTTATTCATCACATAATCTACCCCTTTTTCCTTATCCTCCTCATTCCTATAGTAGACCGATAGCTTAAGTTCCTTTTCATCATTGGATAACGATGAAAATTTCTCAATCTTAAATGGCATTTGGTACGCTAGGTCATCGGTCTCATCCTTGAATCTAACTATTCCTAATGACGGATCATAAGTCATTCCGGTGTTTTCTATGAAAGGCTTTCCTAGAATTACGTGGGACAAGCTAGGATCTATGGCCGTACTAATATCCTCCAGAATTATGAAATCCGTAGGGTATATGAAACTACCTACATAGACGGGAAATCCCTTAACTCTACCAAGAAAATTAAAACTAACTCTAGGATCATCAGGATCTTGCCTATTTAGGATATGTTTCTTCATTACCCAATTATAGTAGGTGCTAGTCATGATGTTTATTGGGGACTTACGATCAATGTAGGCCTTTGCCACGAAAAGATGTCCTATGCAACATGGTATGTTGAGATTCCAAGTGTTTCCAAATTTGATATGAGGGATTTTCCTAACATACATGTGACGAAGGTCACGTACTAAGTGTGGATGGCGTGAGAGTTCCTCTTCCTTAGGAAACTTATTGAAGTATTCATCACCTACTTCGTCTACTTCATCGGTTGTTTCTTCCTTAGGAGTTTCACTAACCTCAAGTATAGTCTCATGGTTCGCTTCGTCACTAGTTCTACTTGGTTTCACAAAGATGATGGCATTGACGAATTGAACGTGCTTGGATAACTTACTTGGGTCCTTAATTTTCACACCGGAAGCTTCAGGAGAATGAGTCGAGATGGCATTAACCTTTTCGGTGGTCTTCCTATCACTATTGGTCATGGCTTTCAAAAGGTTATCTATCTTCTTATCCATCTCGGCTTGTTGTTAGTTAAAGCGGTCCGAAAGCTTGGCTATTTAAGCTTCTTGGGATGTAGCTAGGTGTTACAACATCCCTTCTGTGTTTTGTTGGCTAGGCCAGGGACCATGGGGAATCATTAAAGGTGAATTCTTTGGTTTGTCCCCAATTGTAGTCGGGTTTGCCCCTCCATGCTTCTCGGGCCTAATTGAAAGTCCTAGGTCCGGGTGTTTTTGAGAATCTCCCTCCCATTCCATTGGTACGTGAGGATGCGTAGTCAACGGAAGCTTATTCGGGGAGTCTCGTGCAAGTATGAGTGTCATGGGGACCACTACATAGCTCACACAAGGAAGATACTTTGTTCACTTGGCGTGAAAACTTAGGATTCTCGTAGGAGCTCATTAGGAATTTGACTTGATCTTCAAGTTCGATCATCCTACGATTGGAGGTTTGTGAGTCAATGGGAGGCAAGGAGATTGCCTTGACAGTTTTGGGCAACTCACAGGGGTCATTCCAACTTCCGTTGTCATAGAGGGCAAGGTCCTCTATTGTACCCCACGATTCTTCCGCGGTGAGATCACTAAGTTTGCTACCGTCTGCTTGGTCGATGGATTGCTTAGTTGAGAAGTTGACATGATCATAAAAGATTTGGACTTGAAGCCAAAGATCAATGCTGTGATGAGGGACTTTATGGAGTAAGTCCTTGAATCGAGTCCATGCCTCGTAGAGAGATTCACCTTGACATTGTTGGAACATCAAGATTTCATTCCTAAGTTTAGTAGTTCTCTCCGGTGGGAAAAATTTGGCAAGGAAACGAGTGGTGAGATCATCCCAACTTGAGATGGATCCGGCGGGAAGTCGCTCAAGCCAATTACTAGCTTGGTCCCGTAGAGAGAATTAGAAGAGACGCAAGCGCGTTGTCTCCCTTGTGGTAGCATCAAGGTCGATGGAATCAACGATTTTAAGGAAGTCCTTGAGATGTTGATTAGGATCTTCGAAACGAAGTCCATGGAATGCACATCCGTTTTGCACCAACTGGATGGTGTCGGATCGCAGGGCCGTAGTTTGAGCTAGATCAGGGAGCTCAATGGTGTTTCTATAGCCTTGGTGGCTCGGTCTAGAGTATTCACCAAGAGTACGGCCTCTTGGCGGGTCAATGAGTGGTAGGTTATCACCTTCCATGATGAAAAGTGATGGGATTACGAACAAAGTCACGAAGAAGGTGGATAAACTACAAGGAAGCTAAAAAATGAGAAAAAAATCTTACTTGATAGGAATCAAGCAAGAGAACCTAAACGAGATAAAAATCTAACTAGCTATTCTATTCCCCGGCAGCGGCACCAAAAACTTGATGCGCGTACAAGGCGCGTTCGGGGTCAAAGGAACTTCCTTTTTGTCGATCAAGTTTTTCAACACTCTAGGCAGTGAACCTAATCGTTGTAGTGTAGTATTGGGTAAGCCTCGGGTATTGATATTGTTCTCTAGGGGAATAGGAATGCTAGTAAGAAGTGTACTTCGCTAAGGTTGAGGTTGAGGAAGATTCTTTTTTTTTTCTCTTTTTTTATATTTTTTTAGAAAGCTAAGGGTAAAATCTCGGGGTTTGGATTTGGGGGATGGTACTTCTACCAATTACTTCTACTATCTAATTATCTAAACTACGGGTAGTCTTATGTCTATTGATGTGTGCTCGTATGATGATTAAAAATGTGTCTACCTAGATACTATTACTCCCTAGTTATTTTTTATTGGTGGTTGAATTGTCACGTCCTTATTCTTAACGCGTTGTGTTTTCTAAGGTCGTAGGGTGTGCCTTTTTCCCTAACTCTTAGAGACTACCTTAAGGTTATTGCCTACGAAATTATATAAGATTCATAAACTAACTTTAAGGGTTATCTTTGGATGTTTAGCCTACAAAATCCGCTAAGTGATTCATAAACTAAGGTTCACAAAGATTACTCAAGCATTTAAACACAACGATGGTCTAATTGCACTCCTAAGCCAATTACAATTAAGATAAGAGACAACCAATCAATAATTAATAACTAGGTTTCATAGATCTAGGCAAACACACAAGAAATTTAACCGGACATGTTAAACACGCAAGCATACACACATTAAATCGAAGAGATAATGAAATCAATGAAGTAAAACACTTATCTTGATGTAAAATAAGGTTTGAGAACCATAATGTGGAAAATTAGAAGGGGGTTGAATAGTTTACCGATTAAAAACTTTGTTTTGAAACTTATTGAAAGATCAATTGATATTGATCTTAGATATGTTAGTGAATGATAATCAATATGCATACAATATATAAAGAGTAGATAAGGAAAAAAACAATCAAACCACGACAAGTTGTTTATAGTGGTTCGGTCTAAAAGGACTCTTTTTCCTTGCCCTACTCCACTCCTCGAGTCTCACACTCGAGAGTTTAACTTCACTAGTCAACAAGCTCCTTTCACCGGCGGAGAAACCTTTACACTTTGCTTACACACTATTTCCGACACTAAGCTAGATGTCGAGTTCTTTTCAAGGGTACAACCACTCCCACACACAATGTATTTTAAGGACTAAAATACTAACCACTCACACTCACAAGATTATGATGGTTTGTTACAACAATGATGTATGAATCAACACAAGATCATACAACAACAAACAAATAAGACTTGCAACAACTTGTTGAAGCTTGAATATGCCTTGATCTTCTTTGCTACAAAAGAGATCACTAATAGTCTAATATGATATGAAACTGAGTTAGAAATGTTAGAGAGAAGAAATATATGTGAATATGATAGAAAGGGATGAAAAACAACTTGGTTTGGCTTTGCTATTTATAGCCAAAATACTCAGCAGGCACCACGGACCACGGATTCCTCAAAAGAGTTCCGTCCGTGTTAAGTTTTGGTACCTCCGGTCGACAACAAGATCACCAAAATCTTACCAAAGTCAACCATATCTATCCAAGATTGTGTAAGATATGTAGAGTCTAAATCTACACAAAGTATCTAGTGAAATCTTCTAAGGATTTCAATGATGCACTACATGATGTCATGTGTTTGTTTTTCTATTTTTAGAAATATGTTAAAATGTAAATACATATGTAATGTTTTGTTTTAAGAACCAAAACATTCTTGATCTAAAAATACTAACATACATTATGGTTTAGAGTCATATCAAAATATGATTAATCAAAATGTAAATGCTTGAGTGATGAAGATATTATTTGAAAAGCCTATTAAACTTGACAAGCTTTAGGCTTTATAAAAATTAAATTTACTTTTGTCGTTAACAAAACTTAGGTAAAGATCATAAAATATAAATAACGTTTAATGACGATATTTGTATTAACAATCTCCCCCTTTTTGTTAAGGACAAAACATAAATTTTATTTGTATAAAAGATGTAAAGATTGTACAAAAGTTATAAAAATATTAGTTTTAGAACTTGAAAGATAAAGATGATAATGCAAGTATGTCCAATTTAGACATGATGTTGACTTTTCAGAAAGTCAAAGTGTGCAGTTGACTTTTTATAGAAGTCAAAGTCTTCATAAGTTGAAGTATGATGTTGACTTTTCAGAAAGTCAAAGTATGCAATTGACTTTTTATAAAAGTCAAATCTAACCAAGTTCTATATATTTTTCCCCCTTTTTGTCTCAACAAAAAGAAGATGCGAGGCGGAATATGTAATGAGCCCGAGCCATTATCTCCCCCTTGACCAATGATCCCCCAAAATTGGGTGCTAAGAAAAAGATACATGGATTGTGAAAAGCTATAAAAAGATGTTAGTAATAAGCATCATCACAAGCATTTTCAAACACCATGTAACAATCAACAACAATATAAGAAACACCATTCATTTGTTAAAAGTTTTCATGATATAAGAATCATGAAAAGGGAACACAATGAAGTGTTAGTACAATAATAAAATCCTAGAAAAGAAAATAAAAAAAAATTACAAAGAAAATCCTAGAAAAAAAATACTTAAAGAAGATAAACTAGGACCCTCCTATTGAAGTGGTGGATGAGCAAGAGCATTGATGCGCTCTAAGATGTGATTGAGAATGAACCTCATTCCGTCTTGAAGCTCATGGACCATCACCCGGGTCCTTTCAGTAATTTGGGCGGTCCGCTCACAATTGGAGCAACCGTGTCTAGGAGGGTAGTATGGTTCATGATTTTGTGGTGGTGGAATGGTGGAGTTGTTGGTGTTGGTGGTTGGAGTGGTGATTATGGAGGCTAGCAAAGCACTTTGCATTTGCATAGCATCACTAAGATGAGAATTCACCATATTGGAAAATTGGTGGAGATGATTGAGTTCGGCTTCAATCTCTTCTTTATTGGGGTGATCATCCCACATTGATTCCTCAATGTCCTCTATATGAGAGGGCATTGATGTTGTAGGTAGTGGTTGATCCCCATACAAAGGACCATGGATTTCCTTGTGGATGGGTTGGAAAAGAAGAGGTCTTGGCCCTAACAGGCGTTTGGGTCAAATGATGGACGTGGAGACTCATGAGCTATTCGCTCAATAGTACCAAAAGATGGTAGTGGTGGTGGATGATTAGGCCTAGGAGGCAAGTCCTCCAAGTCTTCCAAAATGGATTTGGAGATGTAGGTGGTGTAGAGAATAACTCTAATGAAATGAGTGTTGGAGATTTTGGAGGTGATGGTGATTTTGATGTTTGGATAGGAGCCGGTGGTGGTGAGTTAGGAGTCTTTGTTGGTGGTGGAGTAGTGATAATGATAGGTGATTGTGGAGGTGGTGTAGGAGTAGCCAAAGAGAGAGTTGTCTCATATCTTATGGGAGATGAGATGGTTAATGGAGAGGACTCGGAAGAGGAGCTTATGTTGACAAAGCAACAAGGTCTTACGCTTATTCTAGCTGTTCTTTTGCAAGACTTGGTTGATGGTGAAGACTTAGTCATTTTGACTCAAGTTTTTGCTAGTAGATGATAAGAATTGAGAATGTGTGAAGATGATCATGGTAAAAGCTCTTAATTTATAGGATTGGAAAATTATGGAGAAATGTGTTTGATTTGATGTTAAACCATAAAAGAGATAAGGTTCCTAATGATTTTGAAGTGGGTTTAATGCTAGTCATATCACCCAAGTCAATCCATACAAGAAGGGTGGAGTGAAGTGACAAAGATTTGCAATAAATGTGTTCTAATGATTGTGGGATCTTTAGAATCAGATCACCCACGGATTGCAAGAAACCAAAATTTTGGTTTCTTCCTTTATGAAAAAGGGCTCATTGGGTGGATTTTTCAAATTTTTGAAATTTGGTGGGAATTGGATATCCTATATGTCTAAGTGTGTTACACTAGTTCTAATATGGGTAAGAACTAGTTAAGACTAACCTAGAAGCAATGTATGGTAATATGGAATGTTGAAATAAGCAAAATTTAGAGAATTACCTGTAGGATCCACGACACCAAAAGTTTACACAGGCGGAACCCTTGAATTGGTGCCGTCCGCTACCATACAAGTATGGCGGTACCAAAATCCATAAATGAAGGTACCAAAATAATGGTGCCGTCTTGTCCGTGGTGACCAATCAACACGACCATATTTTTAGGTGTCGGGGACTTTTTCGAAACCTGAAATTTTGCTTAAAACATGTGACATTAATTATTTCTAGTTAGGAAAAGTTGATAACACATATACAAACATAGTGGAGCATATAATTTGACCAAGGGCTAACGATTTTCACATAAAGGTGAAAATGAGTAAAATTTGATAACACACTTGTGTTATTCCCCTGCATAAACCGGTTAGCATACAACATTGTTTTAAGTCATATTATCATCCTACAAAGTAAAAACAACCAAATTGTATCATACACCATAGTTGTTGTCTTGTTCCAAACACTCCTTCAAATAAACCTCACTTATCCAACTTCTTGTAGATCATTGTCATCATCCTACTAAGGCACTTGAACATCCCTTTGGTTTGCTTGAACTCGGCCGATTCATTCCCAATCTCGGGGAGAGATGCATAGTACTCTTGAGGTGGAAGGCTAGAATTTGGGAGACCGTCCTCGGAGCTATTTGATGATGATGATGAAGGAGTTGGAGGTTTTGCCCTTTTGCCTTTAATCTTAGCACTGCCGTCACTCAAGGGCACAAATATGTGATGGATGAGAGCATAGTCAAGCTTCAACCCTTTTTGGCTTGGTGGAATGGGTGCAAATGCTCTATAGAGACGGGTGAGGAGCATCCCGTAAGGAAGAGCAACCGATCCTTGAGTTGGAATGTCTATCATTCTCCTAGCAATGTAGTAGGCTAAATTGAATGGTTGACGGGTGGACAAGTTGTAGAGCATGTGACAAAGGCAAGCATTGATATGGTCCCTATTTCATATAGTGCTAATAACATTGGCTCTTAGGAGTTCCTCCCACTTAAATTCGGCTTAAGCTCATTAAGCTCCATACCATATGGATCTCGATTCACTTCCTTTCCCTTTCGGGTGACACGGGTTGAGCGGCCCTTTCGTTAAAAGTTGCTCACGGATGACATCCTTATCCGCTAAAGGAGTTTGGTAGGGAAGAGAGCGGTCATTGATAGCATCAAGGATAGTGAGTGACCACTTATCCGAGTAGACACATGTACCTTGGTTGGGAATTCCTAGTACTTGAGCAAATTGGCTTAAGGAGATGGAGTAGTCATTTTGATTGATCCTAAACATAAGAGTAAATTCATCGTCCTCATCGCTGAATGCGGTAACACTAGCATAGAATTCTAAAACAAACCTAGGACAAATGGGTTCATCGATGTCAATGAGACAATCGAAGTTAATGGTGGCAAGTTCTTGACGGAGATTGGTTCCGTCGACAAAGGATGAGTGAATGGTTCTACCCTCATGGAAGTACCTTTGCTCTAGACTCTTAAAGATTTTGACTTGTTCTTTAGAGAGGCCCTTGGTTTTGTGGTGTTTAGGGATATAGTTAAGAGTATCCTTGTGATCATAGAATCTTGCGGCTACCATGGTTATTCCTATGAGCAAGGATTTACATGTTAAAAATAAGAACAAACTTAGCGTTTTGGTTCTATTGTGTGCCTATATGAAAACGATTTGGAGTTGTGGTTATCTCGACTCATTTTATGCACAAAATGGTTTTAGTGGGGGTGTTTGGCAAAGGCATGAGATAACCCAAACGCTCCTAATTCAATGTGGCTTCATTTGAATATACCCGGGAATGCATATTAGTTATGCATTACCTTTAGTATTCAAGAGCATTATGCAAGTGATGAAAATTTACGTTTCTATTTGTATTAACAATGAAAAATTGTTTTCCTACAAGTGAGAAGCTTTTCAAAATTTTTGACATGGGGTGTTTGCTTATTTAGAATAAGGCCTTATAGTCATTATCTTTTGATTAGTGGGAAACATGATTTGTTTATGCAATGTGACAATGTAGTACATAATTTCAATAACTAGTTATGCAATTTGCCAATTGAATCCATATTTTTGTACAAGAATATACATAATCCCCATGTTATGATTTTGTGCATAAATTAGAATCTTAGATTCAGAATTAGAAGATGTAATGTAGTTAGAATACTTACAATGATGTTATCTTCATTGATTAATGGGTGAGAAGGTGTCAACAATCAGCTAGGTATGATGTTGAAACGTTTTGGTAAAGTGGGTTGTGAGGAAGAAGATGTTTTGTAGGTAGTATTTTTGCTACTATTGTCACCACAGACCAGACGACACCAAAAAATTGGTTCCGTCTTTGTTGTCGTTTGGTGCCGTGGGAACAGTAGCAGAATTAAACTAATTTGTTTTGTTTTGTTTGTTCTAAGGTTTATACTATGTTTTAACTACATGTTTGGTTCCATTAGCCCTAAACCAAGTCTAAGAAGATTAAATGGTTCTCGTTTGAGAGGCTTAGTTAGAATGTCGGCAATGTTGTCTTCGGAGGATACTTTCTCAATTGAGATGTTTCCTTTTTGAACATTGTCGCGAAGAAAGTGATGGCGGATTTCAATATGCTTCGTACGAGCATGTTGGACGGGATTTTTGCTAAGATCAATAGCTCCTTTGTTGTCGCAAAATATAAAGATATCGTTGAGATGAATTTCGTAATCCACGAGAGCTTGCTTCATCCAAAGAGCTTGTTGACATGCTTTTCTGGCTGAGATGTATTCGGCTTCAGTAGTTGAGATAACTAGTGCCATTTGTTTCTTTTCAAACCATGAGGTGAGACAATGTCCGACAAAATTTCAAATACCACTTGTACTTTTTCTATCGACATAGTCACCGGCATGGTCCGAGTCGGCATACGCTATAGTTTCTACACCGGTTCCTTTGGGATACCATAATCCTAAACATGTCGTTCCCTTAATGTATCTAAATATCCTTTTCAATGCTTCTAAGTGTGATACCTTGGGATTTTCTTGAAAGCGACCACATAGACAAACACTAAACATAATGTCGGGTCTACTAGCCGTGAGATAGAGTAGGCTACCGATCATTCCCCTATATTTAGTGTTATCTACCGATTCACCTTCCTCATCCTTGGTAAGTTTAGTGTCCGAAGATATGGGTTTCTTTGTTGGTTTTGAGTCTTCAAGACCAAATTTCTTAAGCATATCTTTTATGTATTTAGATTGGTTAAAGAATATGCCATCTTCTAGTTGTTTAATTTGAAGTCCTAGAAAGAAGTTTAACTCACCCATAATACTCATCTCAAACTCATCGTACATGATTTTAGAGAAATCATCACATAGCTCTTGACAAGTTGATCCGAATATGATGTCATCAACTTATATTTGAACAATGATAATGTGTGATTCCTTTTTCTTGGTAAAAAGAGTATTATCTACTAATCCCATTGTATATTTTTTTTCAACAAGAAAAGTCTTTAGTCTATCGTACCAAGCTTTTGGTGCTTGCTTAAGACCGTATAATGCCTTCTTGAGTTTGAATACATGATGTGGTTTCTCAAAGTCGGTAAAACCGGGAGGTTGAGCAACATATACTTCTTCGTTAATAAACCCATTAAGAAATGCACTCTTAACTTCCATTTGAAATAATTTAAAGTCATACGCGCATGCATATGCAAGTAAGATTCTAATAGACTCGAGCCTAGCTACCGGTGCATAAGTTTCATCATTATCAATCCCCTCTTGTTGATTGTAACCTTGTGTGACAAGCCTAGATTTGTTTCTAGACACTACACCATTTTCATCCATTTTATTTCGAAAAACCCATTTCGTTCCAATTATAGTTTTATCTTTAGGTTTTGGAACTAACTTCCAAACATCATTTCTAACGAATTGGTTTAACTCTTCTTGTATAGCAATTACCCAAGATTCATCTTTTATTGCTTCATTTATGTTTTCCGGTTCAATGGTAGATACAAAGCAAAAATGATTACTTTGATTTTGGGCTTGTGATCTTAACGTTCTTTGATTTAGTTGTCCTATGACCTTTTCTAAAGGATGACTTTTGGATTCTTTGATGTTTATAATTTCATTATTTAATGGTTCATCTTCCTTGTCATTTTCAATTATTTCTTGACTTTCTACAAGTTGACTTTCAACTAAGTCATCATCTACCAAAGGTGATGTCTTAGAGGGAGGTGGACTTTCGTCGAATGTTATGTTCAACGATTCCTCGACTCTCATTGTTTCTTTGTTTAAGACAATGTAAGCTTTACTAGTTTGTGAGTAACCAAGAAATACACCTTCATAAGACTTTGGGTCAAACTTGGTGAGATAGTATTTTGTATTAAGAATGAAACATTTACATCCAAACACTCTAAAATATCCTAAAGTTGGCTTTTTACCTTTATATAGTTCATATGGTGTTTTGTTTAAGAAAGGACGTATTAAGACTCTATTTAAAATATATGTAGAAGTGTCAACGGCGTTACACCAAAACTGTTGAGGAATGTTTTGTTCTACTTAATTCTTGAATGGTTCTATTTTTACGTTCTACAACTCCATTTGATTGAGGTATTCGAGGAGCCGAGAAGTTGTGTGTTATACCATTTGTATCACAAAAGTTTCCAAATTGTGTTTCATTGTCAAATTCACAACCATGATCCGTTTGGATCGACACAATGTTAACACCTAGTTGATTTTGAATTTTCTTGCTAAGAATTTCAAATTTATGAAAAGCTTCATTTTTAGTTTTCAAAAATAATATCCAAGTAAATCTTGAGTAATCATCTACTATGACCAAAGTGTATAAGTTGCCTCCATAGCTTCTTATAGCGGATGGACCAAACAAGTCCATATGAAAGAGTTCTAGACACTTAGATGTGGACACCATGTTTTTAGCCTTATGAATACTATGAGTTTGTTTACCAATTTTGCAAGTGTCGCAAAAGTGTTGGTCATATTTAAGTTTTGGTAAATTCCTAACTAGCTCTTTCGAAGATAGATTTTGGATAAGTCTCATATTAGCGTGACCTAAGCGTCTATGGCAAAGAGTTGAGCTATCATCTAATGTTGTTAGAAAAAGTTTGTCATTAGATGTTTTATCTATTTTCATGACGTATATGTTAATTTTCCTAACTCCTTTAGCTATGGTGATACAATCTTTTAGTATTTTACTACCATTTTCTTCAAATAGTACTTTATACTTTTTATCACATAATTGGCTAATACTAAGTAGATTAAATCCTAACCTATCGACATGAGCAACATTTTCAATAGTTAGGGAGTTATGAGCGATCGCACCTTTTCCAATGATTTTGCTTTTGAGATTGATACCAAAAGTGACATTACCTCCGTCATACTCTTAGTATGTTGAGAAGAGGCTTTTGTTGCCCGTCATGTGTCGTGAGCATCCACTATCTTTTATCCACTCATCGGGTTCCAATCCAACTTTCAAGCATACCTAAGACACAAATAACTCAAGCGTTTGGTCCCCAATATCTCATGGGTCCGTTTGGGTTAAACATACAATTTACTTGGTTCATGTATGGAAATGATGGGTAAGGGTTCCATGGCATGTAATCTGGAGTTTGATATGGTCTAGGGAAGTTTTGATTCCAACCGTTATGTTGATAGTTGGGTTGTATGTTGTGGTTGCTCTTAGGAAAGGGGCGTTTGGCAATAGGTGTTTTATGTCGTTGTTGAGTAGTTTTAGATCTAAATTCATTTCTAGCAAGTCCTACTCCTGATGTAACAACGGGTTTTAGTTTAACATTATCCTTGGTTTTCTTTGTTACTTTGACAAATTTACTACGGTCCGTTATTACAAACATTACGTCTGCTGCAAATTCCCACGACACCATTTACAAAGGACTCCGGAACCCTATATTTGGGTCCGTCTCGGTCCGTGTTGTTCTGCAGCAGCTTTGACAGTTTGTTTGTCTTTTTCGGCCGTTTTGGTTTGACTCTTTGGAATTAATATTTCATTAAATCCTAGTCCATTCATGTTTCCTGGTGTTTTTTGAATTCTAACTATTTCATCGGCACAAGCAATGTTTTTGTTAAACCTTTTAAATTTAGAATTATGTTCGATTAGAACATCTTGTGTGAGCTTTAGTTTTTCTATTTCAAGATTAAGCTCTTGACATGATTTGCAATCATCGTCATTTGCTTTTCTCTTTTCAAACCGTTTTGCCTTTTCTTTTAACTCATAGACTTCGTTTTCTTAAAATTCCTTTTTAGTCTTTAAAAACTTATTTTTAGTTATGATTTTTAGACTAAGCTCACACAATTGATTATATTGTTTTTGCAAAGTATCATCATCAATAGAGGAATAAGATGAGTCGGAATGTACCTCGTTTGATTCATGTGCCATTAGAGCAATCTCATCCTTGCTTGATTCTTCATCATCCTCATTATCACTCTAAGCACCACTTACAAAAGCTCGTTGAGTTTTGCTTTTAGGTGGCTTGGGACAATCTCCTATTAGATGACTTGCATCACCGCATCTAAAACACTTTCTTTCACCTTTACCCTTTTGTCATCCCGATCTTTTCGGAAATGGCTTCTTCTTCTCGAGGTTGTCTTACAAACCTTCCTCTTCTTCTAAAGAACTTTTTGAAATCTCTAACGGCCATGGCATACTCCTCATCTTCACTACCCGAGCAAGATTCGTCATCATCACTTGATTCCGTTCTTGCTTTTAGAGCAACGGATTTGATTTTCTCTTTTTTTCCTTTGATGATTTTCGAATCTTTCTCCATCACCATTTCGTGTACTTTGAGGTTTCCGATTAGCTCGTCTAGTGTCACTTTTGAGAGATCTTTTGATTCTTCAATAGCGGTCACTTTAGCTCTCCACTTCGGATGGAGTGCTCTAAGAAATTTCCTGACAAAGTTCTTACTAAAAAAAGATTCATCAAGTGCTTTAAGAGATGTAATAATAGTATTAAAGCGAGCAAAGCCACAATCAATGGTTTCATCTTTGGGGATAACAAATTGTTCATATTGTTGAACAAGAAGATCAATTTTGTTATCCTTGACTTGTGAATTTCCTTGATGTGTAATAATCAAAGATTCCCAAATATCTTTAGCGGTTTCACACATAAAAATTCTTTTATATTCTTTTCTAGGCAAAGCATTATAAAGCATCATTTTAGCTTGATTATTTTTAGCTATTAATTTTTTTGATCATCAACAGAAATATCTTTTGTTGTAGAACTAAAGTCTCCTTTAACTATAACAAACCAAAGATCTATATCTTTTGATTTTATATATGTTTCAAAACGGTTTTTCCAATAGATAAATCCATTAGTTTCAAAGAGTGGTGGTCTTTGCATAGATTGCCCATCTTTAAAGTTTTCGGAATCCATGGATTGTTTCAAGTTTATAAAATACAATATATTTTAGAAAATTCTTGAGCAACGAACTCGTACAAATTGTGAAAAACTAGAAGGGGGGTTGGATAGTTTACCGATTAAAAACTTTGTTTTGAAACTTATTGAAAGATCAATTGATATTGATCTTAGATATGTTAGTGAATGATAATTGAGGAAAACTAGAAGGGGGGAGGGTTGAATAGTTTTGCCAATTAAAACTTCCTTTTAAACTATTTCGATCGACTTATGTCAATCTATTTGGATGTGTGTTGGATGTTGATAAACAAGTTGTAGAAAACTAGAAGGGGGGTTGAATAGTTTACCGATTAAAATCTTTGTTTTGAAACTTATTGAAAGATCAATTGATATTGATCTTAAGTGTGTTAATGAAATATGCAAGAAATAAGTAATAAGTAAATAAGGAAAGAAATGATCAAACCACAACAAGTTGTTTATAGTGGTTCCGCCTACAAGGACTCTTTTTCCTTGCCCTACTCCACTCCCCGAGTCTCACACTCGAGAGTTTAACTTCACTAGTCAACAAGCTCCTTTCACCGGCGGAGAAAACCTTTACACTTCGCTTACACTATTTCCGACACTAAGCTAGATGTCAAGTTCTTTCCAAGGGTACAACTACTCCCACACACAATGTATTTTGAGGACTAAAATACTAACCACTCACACTCACAAGATTATGATGGTTTGATACAACAATGAAGTATGAATCAACACTAGATCATACAACACTAAACAAACAAGACTTCCAACTTCTCGTTGAAGCTTGAATATGACTTGATCTTCTTTGCTACAAAAGAGATCACTAATATGATATGAAACCGAGTTAGAAAGGTTAGAGAGAAGATATGTATGAGAGTATGTTAGAAAGGGATGAGAAACTACTTGGCTTGGCATTGCTATTTATAGCCAAATTGGACTGGAGCGTCCACGGACCGCGGACCCCTTAAAAGGGTTCCGCCGTGTACCAAAATTTGGTACCGCCACCGACAGTCAAGATATCAAATCTTGCCTAAAGTCAACTCTATCTAAGTGAGATTGTGCAAGATATGAAGAGTACAAATCTTCACAAAATATCTAATGGAATCTTCCAATGATTTCCATGATGTAATACATGATGTCAAATGTTGTATTACTATTTATAGAAATATGCAAATGCTTAAGTAGTGTTTGGTTTTAAGAACCTAACACATTCTACAAACTACTATCATACATAATGATTAGAGTCATATCAAGATGTTACTAATCATAAATGTAAATGCTTGAATGATGAATATATTGTTTGAGAAAGCTTGTTTTAATATCTAATAAACTTGACAAGCTTTAAGCTTTTATAAATTAAATTTACTTTTGTCGTTAACAAAACTTAGGCAAAGATCAAAAATATAAATAACGTTTAATGACGATATTTGTATTAACAATCTCCCCTTTTGTTGAGGACAAAATATAAATTTTATTTTTATAAAAGAAACAAAGTTTGTACAAGAGTTATAAAAATATTAGTTTTAGAACTTGAAAAGGAAATGATAATGCAAGTGTATGAAATTTGACTTTTCATGAAAGTCAAAGAATTCACTAGTTGATGCATGATGTTGACTTTTTCGTAAAAGTCAAAGTATGCAGTTTGACTTTTTTAGAAAAGTAATTTTAAAGTTCTATATTTTCTCCCCCTTTTTGTCTCAACAAAAAGAAGAGGCTATGCGGAATATAATGAGCCCGAGCTATTATCTCCCCCTTGTTCAAAGCTTCCCCTAAATTGGGTGCTTTAATGGGAAGATACATGGATTGTGAAAATAAAGCTACAAAAAAATTGTTAGTAATAATGATCATTCACAAGCATTTCCAAACACTATGTAATGACACCAACAATATAATAAACAACATTCATTAGTTAAAATTTTTCATGAGTAAAGATCATGAAAAGAGAACACAATGATGTGTTTCTAGTACAAGAAAAAATTATCCTAAGAGAGCAAATAAAAGAAAGACTATTCTAAAACCATCCTAAAGTGATGGTGGATGGGAAAGAGCGTTGAGACGCCCAAGAATGTGGTTGAGGATGAACCTCATTTCTTCGTGGAAGTCATGGACCATAACCCAGGTCCGTTCCACGGTTTGACCCGTTTGCTCACAAGTTGAGCAACCATGCCTTGGAGGGTAGAAAGTTTGGGGAGGTTGTGGTGGTGGAATGGTGGATGTGTTGGTGGTGTTGGGGATGTTTGGAGTGGTCATGATGGATGCAAGCAAAGCACTTTGCATTTGCATTGTCTCACTTAAGTGAGAATCCACCATGCCTTTGAATTGGTGGAGGTTGTGGAGTTCGGCTTGAATCTCCTCTCTAGTGGGATTGTCATCCCACATGCACTCCGGAATGTCCTCAATATGAGGGGACATTGATGATGGAAGTGGATGATTCCCGTATAAAGGACCATGAATGTCCTTGTGAATGGGGTGGAAAAGGAGAGGTCTTGGCCCTAATGGGGCGTTTGGGTCAATGGATGACCGAGGTGACTCATGAGCGATTCGCTCAATGGTGCCAAAGGATGGCAATGGTGGTGGATGACTTGGCCTAGGAGGCAAGTCTTCCAAGTCCTCTAGGAAAGGATTTGGTGATGTTGGTGGAGTTGAAAATAACTCCATGGGAGTGAGAGTGGGAGACCTTGGTGAAGGTGGTGAGGGTGTTTTTGATGTTTGGATGGGTGCCGGTGGAGGTGAAGTAGGTGTTTTTGTTGGTGGTGGAGTGGTGATCACAATGTGTGATGAAGTGGGTGTAGCTAAGGTAAGATGTGTATCATCTCTAATGGGAGATGAGATTGTGAGTGGTGAAGATTCGGATGATGAGCTAAGATGAACAAAACAACAAGGCCTTACGCCCATTCTAGCGGTTTTCTTGCAAGGTTTTGGTGATGATTTAGTCATTTTTAACTTGGGTTTTGATTTGCTAGATAGTAGTGAGAATGAAGAAGGTGTGAGGATGATCATGGTAAAGCCTTTCAATTTATAGAGATAAGAAATTGTTGAGAAATGGTTTGATTTGATGTTGAACCATTGAAGAGATGAGGTTCCTAATGATTTGGAAGTGGGTTGAATGCTAGTCATATCACCCAAGTCAATCCATACAAAGAAGATGGAGTGAAGAAGAAAAGATATGCAATAAATGTGTTCTAGTGAGTGGAATTTCCTAATATTCAGATTACCCACGGATTTGAAGGTACCAAAAATTTGGTTCCTTCCTTTATGCAAAAGGGCTCCTTGGGTGGATTTTTCAAATTTTGAATTTTGGTGGGAAATGGATTTCTTATATACTTAAGTGAATTATACTAGTTCTAATAACAAAGATAAACTAGTTAAGATTGATTTATAAGTGATGGAAGATAATTTGGAATCACGAAAGAGTCGAAATTCAGAAAATTACCTGAAGGATCCACGGCACCAAAATCATACACGGCCGGAACCCTAAAAGGGTGCCGCCCGGTCCGCCTGCATGTATGGCGGTACCAAATTACATAAAGGACGGTACCAAAATTATGGTGCCGCCCGATCCGTGGAGTGCGAAATATGGACAGAGTTCGTTTTAGGTGTCGGGAAATTTCCGAAACCTGAAATTTTTCTCAAAAACTGTTATACTAAACATTTCTAGTTAGGAAAAGTAAATAACACATATGTAAACATAGTGGAGCATAGATTTTGAGCAAGGCTTATTGATTTTCACAATATAGTGAAAATGGGTAAAATTTGATAGCATACTTGTGCTATCCCCTGCATGAGATTGTTAGCATACACCATTGTTTTAAGTTATATTATCATCCTACATAATAAAAACAACTAAATAGTATCAAACATTAACGATAATGCATTGTTCCAAACACTCCTTAAAGTACCCTTATTTGTCCAACTTCTTGTAAATCTTGTTCATCATCCTACCAAGGCACTTGAACATTCCCTTAGTTTGCTTGAATTCTGCTGATTCATTCTCAATCTCTGGAAGAGATGCGTAATACTCATGAGGTGGAAGATGAGAGCTTGGAAGACCATCCTCTGAGCTATTTGATGATGATGATGAAGGAGTTGGAGGTTTAGCTCTCTTGCCTTTAGTCTTAGCAACTCGAGCATCACTCAAAGGTACAAAGATGTGAGGGATGAGTTCATAGTGAAGGTGCATCCCTTTTGGGGTTGGTGGAATTGGAGCGAAGTTTCTATAGAGACGGGTGAGAAGCATCCCGTATGGAAGAGCAACGGATCCTTGAGTTGGAATATCAATCATTCTCCTAGCTATGTAGTAGGCTAAGTTGAATGGTTGTCCGGTGGACAAGTTGTAGAGCATGTGGCAAAGACAAGCGTTTATGTGATCCCTATTCCCTATGGTGCTAATGACGTTGGCTCTAAGTAACTCCTCCCATTTCTTAAATTCAGGCTTAAGTTCATTTAGCTCCATTCCATATGGATCTCGGTTTACCTCTTTTCCCTTTCGGATAACTCGGGTTGTATCGCTTTTGGGTTAAAAGGTGTTCACGGATGACATCCTTATCGGCCAAACGGGTTATGTAGGGAAGAGAGCGGTCATTGATTGCATCAAGAGCGTGAGTGACCACTTATCCGTAGACACAAGTTCCTCGGTTGGGAATTCCTAGTACACTGAGCAAAGTTGCTTAAGGTGATGGTGTAGTCATTTTGGTTGATTCTAAAGCTAAGACAAAATTCATCATCATCTTCATCACTAAAACCGGTCACACTAGCATAGAATTCTAACACAAACCTAGGACAAATTGGTTCATCGATGTCAAGAAGACAATCGAATTGAATGGCGGCTAGTTCTTCACGAAGATTGGTATTTTCAAGGAAGGATGAGTGAATGGTTCTACCCTCATGGAAATACCTTGATTCTAGACCCTAAATATTTCTACTTGTTCCTTGGTAAGTCCTTTGGTTTTGTGGTGTTTGGGAATGTAGTTAAGGGTGTCTTTGTGATCATAGAATCTTGCGGCTACCATGGTTATTCCTAAGGACAAGAATTAATATGTTAAAAAAAATTGAAAATAAATTTTAACGCTTTTTGATTCTAGTGTGTGCCTATATGAAAACAATTTGGAGTTGCGGTTATCTCGACTCATTTTATGCACAAAATGGTTTTAGTGGGGTGTTTGGCAAATACCATGAGATAACCCAAATGCTCCTAATTCAATGTGGCTACATTTGAATATACCCAGGAGTGCATATTAGTTATGCAATACCTTTAGTATTCAAGAGCATGCAAGTGATGAAAATTTAACGTTTCTATTTGTATTAGCAATGAAAAATGTTTTCCTACAAGTGAGAAGCTTTTCAAAACTTTTGACATGGGGTGTTTGGTTGTTTGAATAAGGCCTTATATTTATTATCTATCAATTAGTGGGAAACATGATTTGTTTATGCAATATGATAATGTAGTACCTAATTTGAATGACTAGTTATGCAATTTGCCAATTGAATTCATATTTGGTATAAAAGCATACATAAAACCCCATGTAATGATTTGTGATAGTTTTGTGCATAAATAAGAATCCTAGACTCCGAATTAAGAGATGAAATGTAGTTAGGATACTTACAATGATGTTATCTTCAGTGATTAGTGAGTGGGAAGATGACAATAATGAGCTTGGTTTAAGTTTTACACGTTTTGGTAAAGTGGGTTGTGAGGAACAGGATGTTATGTATATAGCGTTTTGTTTCAGAGACACACGGACCGACGGCACCAAATATTTGGTTCCGTCCGTGTTGTCGCTTTGGTGCCGTGGCTACAGAGCGTATACAAGGCAAAATTGTTTTGGTTTGACTATTCTAATGTTTTAGGCTATGTTTATCCTACATGTTTGGTTCCATTAACCCTAAACCAAGTCTAAGAAGATTAAAAGGTTCTCGTTTAAGAGGTTTAGTAAAGATGTCGGCAATGTTGTCTTCGGAGGATACTTTCTCCATTGAAATGTTTCCTTTTTGAACATTGTCGCGAAGAAAGTGATGACGGATTTCAATGTGCTTTGTACGAGCATGTTGAACGGGATTCTTGCTGAGATCGATGGCTCCTTTGTTGTCGCAAAGTATCACAATTTTGTTGAGATGAATTCGTAGTCTCACGAGAGCTTGCTTCATCCAAAGAGCTTGTTGACATGCTTTTCCGGCCGAGACGATTCGCTTCAGAGTAGAGATGGCTAAAGCCGTTTGCTTCTTTGCAAACCATGAGGTGAGACAATGTCCAACAAAAGTGCAAATACCACTTGTACTTTTTCAATCGACATAATCACCGCATGATCCGAAGTCGGCATACACTATGGTTTCTATACCCGTTCCTTTGGGATACCATAATCCTAAACACGTTGTTCCCTTAATATATCTAAAAATCCCTTTTAATGCTTCTAAGTGTGATGCCTTTGGGTTTTCTTGAAAGCGAGCACATAGACAAACACTAAACATAATGTCGGGTCTACTAGCCGTAAGATAGAGTAGGCTACCAATCATTCCTCTATATTTAGTGTTATCTACGGATTCACCTTCTTCGTCCTTGGTGAGTTTAGTGTCCGAGGACATGGGTGTTTTAGTTGGTTTGGAATCTTCAAGACCAAATTTCTTAAGCATGTCTTTTATATATTTAGATTGGTTAAAGAAGATACCATCATCTAGTTGTTTGATTTGAAGTCCTAGAAAGAAGTTTAACTCACCCATCATACTCATTTCAAACTCGTCATGCATGATTTTAGAGAAATCATTACATAGTTCTTGACAAGTTGATCCAAATATAATGTCATCAACGTATATTTGAACAATAATAATTTTTGATTCCTTTTTCTTAGTAAAAAGAGTATTATCTACTAATCCCATAGTATATTTGTTATCAACAAGAAAAGTCTTAAGACGGTCGTACCAAGCTTTAGGTGCTTGTTTAAGGCCATATAATGCTTTCTTGAGTTTGAAGACATGATGTGGTTTCTCAAAGTCGGTAAAACCGGAGGTTGAGCAACATACACTTCTTCGTTAATAAACCCATTAAGGAAAGCACTTTTAACATCCATTTGAAATAATTTAAAGTCATAAGCACATGCATAAGCAAGTAATATTCTAATAGATTCAAGTCTAGCTACCTGTGCATAAGTTTCATCATAGTCAATTCCTTCTTGTTGATTATAACCTTGTGCAACAAGCCTAGCTTTGTTTCTAGATACTACACCATTTTCGTCCATTTTGTTTCAAAGACCCATTTTGTTCCAATTATAGTTTGATCTTTGGGTTTTGGAACTAGTTTCCAAACATCATTTCTAACTAATTGGTTTAATTCTTCTTGCATGGCAATTACCCATGATTCATCTTTTATTGCTTCATTTATGGGTTTTGGTTCAATGGTGGATACAAAACAAAAATGATTACTTTGATTTTGAGCTTGTGACCTTAAGGTTCTTTGATTAAGTTGTCCTATGACCTTTTCTAATGGATGACTTTTAGATTCTTTGATGTTGACAATTTCCTTATTTAATGGTTCATCTTCCTTGTTATTATTAATTTGACTTTCTATTATTTGACTTTCAACTAAGTCATCATCTACCAAAGGTGATGTCTTAGAGGGAGGTGGACTTTCGTCAAATGTTATGTTCAACGATTCCTCGACTATCATTGTTTCTTTATTAAGGACAATGTAAGCTTTACTAGTTTGAGAGTAACCAAGAAATACACCTTCATAAGACTTTGGGTCAAACTTGGTGAGATAATCCTTAGTATTAAGAATAAAACATTTACAACCAAAGACTTTAAAATATCCTAATGTTGGCTTTTTACCTTTATAAAGTTCATATGGTGTTTTGTTTAAGAAAGGACGTATTAGGACTCTATTTAAAATATATGTAGAAGTGTCAACGGCGTTACACCAAAACTTTTGAGGAATGTTTTGTTCATTAAGCATTGTTCTACTCATTTCTTGAATTGTTCTATTTTTACGTTCTACTACTCCATTTGATTGAGGTGTTCGTGGAGCGGAAAAGTTATGTGTTATACCATTTGTATCACAAAAGTTTCCAAATTGAGTTTCGTTGTCAATATCACGACCATGATCCGCTCGATCGACACAATTTTGACACCTAGAAGATTTTGAATTTTCTTGCTAAGTATTTCAAATTTATCAAAAGCTTCATTTTTGGTTTTCAAAAATAACGTCCAAGTAAACCTTGAGTAATCATCTACTATGACCAAAGTGTATAAGTTGCCTCCATAGCTTCTTATAGCGGATGGTCCAAACAAGTCCATATGTAATAATTCTAGACACTTAGATGTGGACACCATATTTTTAGATTTGTGACTACTATGTGTTTGTTTACCAATTTTGCAAGCGTCACAAAAGTGTTGGTCATATTTTAGTTTTGGTAAATTTCTAACCAACTCTTTTGAAGATAGGTTTTGTATAAGTCTCATATTAGCGTGACCTAAGCGCCTATGCCAAAGAGATGAGCTATCGCCTAATGTTGTTAGGCAAAGTTTGTCATTATATGTTTTATCTATTTTCATGACGTATATGTTATTTTTCCTAACTCCTTTAGCTATGGTGATACCATCTTTTAGTATTTTACTACCATTTTCATCAAATAGTACTTTATACTTTTTATCACATAGTTGGCTAATACTAAGTAGATTAAATCCTAACCTATCCACATGAGCAACATTTTCAATAGTTAGAGAGTTATGAGCAATCGTATCTTTGCCAATGATTTTGCTTTTGAGATTGCTACCGAAAGTGACATTACCTCCGTCATACTCTTGGTATGATGAGAAGAGGATTTTGTTGCCCGTCATGTGTCGTGAGCATCCACTATCTTTTATCCATTCATCAGGTTCCAATCCAACTTTCAAGCATACCTAAGAAGCAAATAACTCAAACATTTGGTCCCCAATATCTCATGGGTCCGTTTGGGTTAAACATACCATTTATTTGATTCATGTATGGAAATGATGGGTAAGGGTTCCATGGCATGTAATCTGGAGTTTGATATGGTCTAGGAAAGTTTTGATTCCAACCTTTGTGTTGGTAGTTAGGTTGAACGTTGTGGTTGCTCTTAGGAAAGGGCGCTTTGGCAAAAGAAGTTTTATATCGTTGTTGAGTAGTTTTTGATCTAAATTCAATTTTAACAAGTCCTACCCCATATAATGGCTGGTTTTAGTTTAACATTATCATTGGTTTTCTTTGTTACTTTAACAAATTCAAGACGGTCCGTGATAAGTAACATTCTCTGAAGTACCCACGGTACCATTTTGCACAACGGACGGAACCCTTATTTTGGTTCCGTCGTCCGCGGCTGCATGCAGCAATTTTGATGAATGTTCGCCCTTTTTCGGCCGCTTTGTTTTGACTCTTTGGAATTAATACTTCATTAAAACCTAGCCCATTCATGTCTCCCGGTGTTTTATGGATTTTAACTATTTCATCGGCAAGAGCGATGTTTTTGTTAAACCTTTTAAACTTAGAATTATTTTCTATTAAAACTTCTTGTGTGAGCTTTAGTTTTTCTATTTCAAGATTAAGCTCTTGACATGATTTACAATCATCGCCATTTGCTTTTCCTTTTTCAAGTCGTTTTGCTTTTTCTTTTAACTCATATACCTCATTTTCCAAAAACTCCTTTTTGGGTTTTAGAAATTTATTTTTAGTTATGATTTTTAGACTTAGCTCACACAATTGATTATATTGTTTTTGCAAGGTGTCATCATCTATAGAAGAATAAGAAGAGTCGGAAAGTACCTCATTTGACTCATGTGCCATTAGAGCGATCTCTTCCTTGCTTGATTCTTCATCGTCTTCACTATCACTCCAAGCACCACTTACAAAAGCTCGTTGAGTTTTGCTTTTAGGTGGCTTGGGACATTCTCCTATGAGATGACTTGCATCACCACATCTAAAACACTTTCTTTCACCTTTTATCTTCTTATCATCCCATCTTTTCGAATGGCTTTTCTTCTCGAGGTTGTCTTACAAACTTTCCTCTTCTTCTAAAGAACTTCTTGAAATCTCTAACGGCCATGGCATACTCCTCATCTTCACTATCAGAACAAGATTCACCATCATCGCTTGATTCCGCCTTTGCTTTAAGAGCAACGGATTTGATCTTCTCCTTTCTTCCTTTGATGATCTCCTAATCTTTCTCCATTACCATTTCGTGAACTTTGAGGTTGCCAATTAGCTCGTCTAGTGACATTATTGAGAGATCTTTTGATTCTTCAATAGCGGTCACTTTAGCTCTCCATTTGGGATGGAGTGCTCTAAGAAATTACGTGACAAAGTTCTTACTACTTAAAAGATTCATCAAGTGCTTTAAGTGATGTAATGATAGTGTTAAAGCGAGCAAAGCCACAATCAATGGTTTCATCTTCCGGGATAACAAATTGTTCATATTGTTGAACAAGAAGATCAATTTTGTTATCCTTGACTTGTGAATTACCTTGATGTGTAACAATTAAAGATTCCCAAATATCTTTGGCGGTTTCACACATAAAAATTCTTTCATATTCTTTTCTAGGTAAAGCATTATAAAGCATCATTTTAGCTTCATTATTTTTAGCAACTAATTTTTTTTGTTCATCAACGGAAATATCCTTTGTTGTAGAACTAAAATCTCCTTTAACAATAATAAACCAAAGATCTATATCTTTTGATTTTACATATGTTTCAAAACCGTTTTTCCAATAGATAAATCCATTGGTTTCAAAGAGTGGTGGTCTTTGCATAGATTGCCCTTCTTTAAAGTTTTCGAATCCATGGATCGTTTCAAGTTTATAAAATACAAGTTATTTTAGAAATTCTTGAGCAACGAGGCTCTTGTACCAATTGTAGAAAACTAGAAGGGGGTTGAATAGTTTACCGATTAAAAACTTTGTTTTGAAACTTATTGAAAGATCAATTGATATTGATCTTAAGTATGTTAATGAAATATGCAAGCAATATGTAATAAGTAAATAAGGAAAGAAATGATCAAACCACAACAAGTTGTTTATAGTGGTTCCGCCTACAAGGACTCTTTTTCCTTGCCCTACTCCACTCCCCGAGTCTCACACTCGAGAGTTTAACTTCACTAGTCAACAAGCTCCTTTCACCGGCGGAGAAAACCTTTACACTTCGCTTACACTATTTCCGACACTAAGCTAGATGTCAAGTTCTTTCCAAGGGTACAACTACTCCCACACACAATGTATTTTGAGGACTAAAATACTAACCACTCACACTCACAAGATTATGATGGTTTGATACAACAATGAAGTATGAATCAACACTAGATCATACAACACTAAACAAACAAGACTTCCAACTTCTCGTTGAAGCTTGAATATGACTTGATCTTCTTTGCTACAAAAGAGATCACTAATATGATATGAAACGAAGTTAGAAAGGTTAGAGAGAAGATATGTATGAGAGTATGTTAGAAAGGGATGAGAAACTACTTGGCTTGGCATTGCTATTTTTAGCCAAATTGGACAGAGCTGCCTGACGGACCGGACCCCTTAAAAGGGTTCCTACCGTACCAAATTGGTACCGCCACCAAGATATCAAATCTTGCCTAAAGTCAACTCTATCTAAGTAAGATTGTGCAAGATATGAAGAGTACAAATCTTCACAAAATATCTAATGGAATCTTCCAATGATTTCCATGATGTAATACATGATGTCAAATGTTGTATTACTATTTATAGAAATATGCAAATGCTTAAGTAGTGTTTGGTTTTAAGAACCTAACACATTCTACAAACTACTATCATACATAATGATTAGAGTCATATCAAGATGTTACTAATCATAAATGTAAATGCTTGAATGATGAATATATTGTTTGAGAAAGCTTGTTTTAATATCTAATAAACTTGACAAGCTTTAAGTTTTTATAAATTAAATTTACTTTTGTCGTTAACAAAACTTAGGCAAAGATCAAAAATATAAATAACGCTTAATGACGATATTTGTATTAACAATCTCCCCCTTTTGTTGAGGACAAAATATAAATTTTATTTTTATAAAAGAAACAAAGTTTGTACAAGAGTTATAAAAATATTAGTGTTAGAACTTGAAAAGGAAAATGATAATGCAGTGTATGAAATTTGACTTTTATGAAAGTCAAAGAATTCACTAGTTGATGCATGATGTTGACTTTTTCAGAAAAGTCAAAGTATGCGCTTTGACTTTTTAAAAGTCAAATATAAATAATTTCAAAGTTCTATATTTTCTCCCCCTTTTTGTCTCAACAAAAAGAAGAGGCTATGCGGAATGTAATGAGCCCGAGCTATTATCTCCCCCTTGTTCAAAGCTCCCCCTAAATTGGGTGCTTTAATGGGAAGATACATGGATTGTGAAAATAAAGCTACAAAAAAAATTGTTAGTAATAATGATCATTCACAAGCATTTCCAAACACTATGTAATGACACCAACAATATAATAAACAACATTCATTAGTTAAAATTTTTCATGAGTAAAGATCATGAAAAGAGAACACAATGATGTGTTTCTAGTACAAGAAAAATTATCCTAAGAGAGCAAATAAAAGAAAGACTATTCTAAAACCATCCTAAAGTGATGGTGGATGGGAAAGAGCGTTGAGACGCCCAAGAATGTGGTTGAGGATGAACCTCATTTCTTCGTGGAAGTCATGGACCATAACCCGGGTCCGTTCCACGGTTTGACCCGTTTGCTCACAAGTTGAGCAACCATGCCTTGGAGGGTAGAAAGTTTGGGGAGGTTGTGGTGGTGGAATGGTGGATGTGTTGGTGGTGTTGGGGATGTTTGGAGTGGTCATGATGGATGCAAGCAAAGCACTTTGCATGTGCATTGTCTCACTTAGTGAGAATCCACCATGCCTTTGAATTGGTGGAGGTTGTGGAGTTCGGCTTGAATCTCCTCTCTAGTGGGATTGTCATCCCACATGCACTCCAGAATGTCCTCAATATGAGGGGACATTGATGATGGAAGTGGATGATCCCCGTATAAAGGACCATGAATGTCCTTGTGAATGGGGTGGAAAAGGAGAGGTCTTGGCCCTAATGGGGCGTTTGGGTCAATGGATGACCGAGGTGACTCATGAGCGATTCGCTCAATGGTGCCAAAGGATGGCAATGGTGGTGGATGACTTGGCCTAGGAGGCAAGTCTTCCAAGTCCTCTAGGAAAGGATTTGGTGATGTTGGTGGAGTTGAAAATAACTCCATGGGAGTGAGAGTGGGAGACCTTGGTGAAGGTGGTGAGGGTGTTTTGGATGTTTGGATGGGTGCCGGTGGAGGTGAAGTAGGTAGTTTTGTTGGTGGTGGAGTGGTGATCACAATGTGTGATGAAGTGGGTGTAGCTAAGGTAAGATGTGTATCATCTCTAATGGGAGATGAGATGGTGAGTGGTGAAGATTCTGATGATGAGCTAAGATGAACAAAACAACAAGGCCTTACGCCATTCTAGCGTTTTCTTGCAAGGTTTTGGTGATGATTTAGTCATTTTTAACTTGGGTTTTGATTTGCTAGATAGTAGTGAGAATGAAGAAGGTGTGAGGATGATCATGGTAAAGCCTTTCAATTTATAGAGATAAGAAATTGTTGAGAAATGGTTTGATTTGATGTTGAACCATTGAAGAGATGAGGTTCCTAATGATTTGGAAGTGGGTTGAATGCTAGTCATATCACCCAAGTCAATCCATACAAAGAAGATGGAGTGAAGAAGAAAAGATATGCAATAAATGTGTTCTAGTGAGTGGAAGTTCCTAATATTCAGATACCCACGGATTTGAAGGTACCAAAAATTTGGTTCCTTCCTTTATGCCAAAGGGCTCCTTGGGTGGATTTTTCAAATTTTTGAATTTTGGTGGAAAATGGATTTCTTATATACCTTAGTGAATAATACTAGTTCTAATAACAAAGATAAACTAGTTAAGATTGATTTATAAGTGATGGAAGATAATTTGGAATCACGAAAGAGTCGAATTTAAAATTACCGGAGGATCCACGGCACCAAAATCATACACCTGACGGAACCCTAAAAGGGTGCCGCCCGTCCGCCTGCATGTGTATGGCGGTACCAAATTACATAAAGGACGGTACCAAAATTATGGTGCCGCCTCGATCCGTGGAGTGCCAAATATGGACAGAGTTCGTTTTAGGTGTCGGGAAATTTCCTAAACCCTAAATTTTTCTCAAAAATGTTATACTAAACATTTCTAGTTAAGAAAAGTAAATAACACATATGTAAACATAGTGGAGCATAGATTTTGAGCAAGGCTTATTGATTTTCACAATATAGTGAAAATGGGTAAAATTTGATAGCATACTTGTGCTATCCCCTGCATGAGATTGTTAGCATACACCATTGTTTTAAGTTATATTATCATCCTACATAATAAAAACAACTAAATAGTATCAAACATTAACGATAATGCATTGTTCCAAACACTCCTTAAAGTACCCTTATTTGTCCAACTTCTTGTAAATCTTGTTCATCATCCTACCAAGGCACTTGAACATTCCCTTAGTTTGCTTGAACTCCACTGATTCATTCTCAATCTCGGGAAGAGATGCATAATACTCATGAGGTGGAAGATGAGAGCTTGGAAGACCATCCTCTGAGCTATTTGATGATGATGATGAAGGAGTTGGAGGTTTAGCTCTCTTGCCTTTAGTCTTAGCAACTCGAGCATCACTCAAAGGTACAAAGATGTGAGGGATGAGTTCATAGTGAAGGTGCATCCCTTTTGGGGTTGGTGGAATTGGAGCAAAGTTTCTATAGAGACGGGTGAGAAGCATCCCGTATGGAAGAGCAACGGATCCTTGAGTTGGAATATCAATCATTCTCCTAGCTATGTAGTAGGCTAAGTTGAATGGTTGTCGGGTGGACAAGTTGTAGAGCATGTGGCAAAGACAAGCGTTTATGTGATCCCTATTCCCTATGGTGCTAATGACGCTTGGCTCTAAGTACTCCTCCCATTTCTTAAATTCGTGCTTAAGTTCATTTAGCTCCATTCCATATGGATCTCTATCTACCTCTTTTCCCTTCGGTTACTCGGGTTGTATCGCTTTTGGGTTAAAAGGTGTTCACGGATGACATCCTTATCGGCCAAACGGGTTATGTAGGGAAGAGAGCGGTCATTGATTGCATCAAGAGCCATGAGTGACCACTTATCCGTGTAGACACAAGTTCCTCGGTTGGGAATTCCTAGCACTTGAGCAAAGTTGCTTAAGGTGATGGTGTAGTCATTTTGATTGATTCTAAACCTAAGACAAAATTCATCATCATCTTCATCACTAAAGCCGGTCACACTAGCATAGAATTCTAACACAAACCTAGGACAAATTGGTTCATCGATGTCAAGAAGACAATCGAATTGAATGGCAGCTAGTTCTTCACTAAGATTGGTATTTTCAAGGAAGGATGAGTGAATGGTTCTACCCTCATGGAAATACCTTGATTCTAGACCCCTAAATATTTCTACTTGTTCCTTGGTAAGTCCTTTGGTTTTGTGGTGTTTGGGAATGTAGTTAAGGGTGTCTTTGTGATCATAGAATCTTGCGGCTACCATGGTTATTCCTAAGGACAAGAATTAATATGTTAAACAAAATTAAGATAAATTTCAACGTTTTTGATTCTAGTGTGTGCCTATATGAAAACAATTTGAGTTGCGGTTATCTCACTCATTTTATGCACAAAATGGTTTTAGTGGGTGTTTGGCAAATACCATGAGATAACCCAAATGCTCCTAATTCAATGTTTCATTTGAATATACCCGGAGTGCATATTTAGTTATGCAATACCTTTAGTATTCAAGAGCATGCAAGTGATGAAAATTTAACGTTTCTATTTGTATTAGCAATGAAAAATGTTTTCCTACAAGTGAGAAGCTTTTCAAAACTTTTGACATGGGGTGTTTGGTTGTTTGAATAAGGCCTTATATTTATTATCTATCAATTAGTGGGAAACATGATTTGTTTATGCAATATGATAATGTAGTACCTAATTTGAATGACTAGTTATGCAATTTGCCAATTGAATTCATATTTGGTATAAAAGCATACATAAAACCCCATGTAATGATTTGTGATAGTTTTGTGCATAAATAAGAATCCTAGACTCAGAATTAAGAGATGAAATGTAGTTAGGATACTTACAATGATGTTATCTTAAGTGATTAGTGAGTGGGAAGATGACAATAATGAGCTTGGTTTAAGTTTTACACGTTTTGGTAAAGTGGGTTGTGAGGAAGAGGGTGTTATGTATATAGCGTTTTGCTTCTCAGAGACATCACGACCGCACGGCACCAAATATTTGGTTCCGTCCTGTTGTCGCTTGGTGCCGTGGCTACAGAGCGTATACAAGGACAAAATTGTTTTGGTTTGACTATTCTAATGTTTTAGGCTATGTTTATCCTACATGTTTGGTTCCATTAACCCTAAACCAAGTCTAAGAAGATTAAAAGGTTCTCGCTTAAGAGGTTTAGTAAAGATGTCGGCAATGTTGTCTTCGGAGGATACTTTCTCGATTGAAATGTTTCCTTTTTGAACATTGTCGCTAAGAAAGTGATGACGGATTTCAATGTGCTTTGTACGAGCATGTTGAACGGGATTCTTGCGAGATCGATGGCCTTTGTTGTCGCAAAGTATCACAATGTCGCTGAGATGAATTCGTAGTCTACGAGAGCTTGCTTCATCCAAAGAGCTTGTTGACATGCTTTTCCGGCCGAGACGATTCGCTTCAAGAGTAGAGATGGCTAAAGCCGCTTGCTTCTTTGCAAACCATGAGGTGAGACAATGTCCAACAAAAGTGCAAATACCACTTGTACTTTTTCAATCGACATAATCACCGCATGATCCGAAGTCGGCATACACTATGGTTTCTATACCCGCTCCTTTGGGATACCATAATCCTAAACACGTTGTTCCCTTAATATATCTAAAAATCCTTTTCAATGCTTCTAAGTGTGATGCCTTTGGGTTTTCTTGAAAGAAGCACATAGACAAACACTAAACATAATGTCGGGTCTACTAGCCGTAAGATAGAGTAGGCTACCAATCATTCCTCTATATTTAGTGTTATCTACGGATTCACCTTCTTCGTCCTTTGTGAGTTTAGTGTCCGAGGACATGGGTGTTTTAGTTGGTTTGGAATCTTCAAGACCAAATTTCTTAAGCATGTCTTTTATATATTTAGATTGGTTAAAGAAAATACCATCTTCTAGTTGTTTAATTTGAAGTCCTAGAAAGAAGTTTAACTCACCCATCATACTCATTTCAAACTCGTCATGCATGATTTTAGAGAAATCATTACATAGTTCTTGACAAGTTGATCCTAATATAATGTCATCAACGTATATTTGAACAATAATAATTTGTGATTCCTTTTTCTTAGTAAAAGAGTATTATCTACTAATCCCATAGTATATTTGTTATCAATAAGAAAAGTCTTAAGACGGTCGTACCAAGCTTTAGGTGCTTGTTTAAGGCCATATAATGCTTTCTTGAGTTTGAAGACATGATGTGGTTTCTCAAAGTCGGTAAAACCGGAGGTTGAGCAACATACACTTCTTCGTTAATAAACCCATTAAGGAAAGCACTTTTAACATCCATTTGAAATAATTTAAAGTCATAAGCACATGCATAAGCAAGTAATATTCTAATAGATTCAAGTCTAGCTACCTGTGCATAAGTTTCATCATAGTCAATTCCTTCTTGTTGATTATAACCTTGTGCAACAAGCCTAGCTTTGTTTCTAGATACTACACCATTTTCGTCCATTTTGTTTCGAAAGACCCATTTTGTTCCAATTATAGTTTGATCTTTGGGTTTTGGAACTAGTTTCCAAACATCATTTCTAACTAATTGATTTAATTCTTCTTGCATGGCAATTACCCATGATTCATCTTTTATTGCTTCATTTATGGGTTTTGGTTCAATGGTGGATACAAAACAAAAATGATTACTTTGATTTTGAGCTTGTGACCTTAAGGTTCTTTGATTAAGTTGTCCTATGACCTTTTCTAATGGATGACTTTTAGATTCTTTGATGTTGACAATTTCCTTATTTAATGGTTCATCTTCCTTGTTATTATTAATTTGACTTTCTATTATTTGACTTTCAACTAAGTCATCATCTACCAAAGGTGATGTCTTAGAGGAGGTGGACTTTCACAAATGTTATGTTCAACGATTCCTCACTATCATTGTTTCTTTATTAGGACAATGTAAGCTTTACTAGTTTGAGAGTAACCAAGAAATACACCTTCATAAGACTTTGGGTCAAACTTGGTGAGATAATCCTTAGTATTAAGAATAAAACATTTACAACCAAAGACTTTAAAATATCCTAATGTTGGCTTTTTACCTTTATAAAGTTCATATGGTGTTTTGTTTAGGAAAGGACGAATTAGGACTCTATTTAAAATATATGTAGAAGTGTCAACGGCGCTACACCAAAACTTTTGAGGAATGTTTTGTTCATTAAGCATTGTTCTACTCATTTCTTGAATTGTTCTATTTTTACGCTCTACTACTCCATTTGATTGAGGTGTTCGTGGAGCCGAAAAGTTATGTGTTATACCATTTGTATCACAAAAGTTTCCAAATTGAGTTTCGTTGTCAAATTCACGACCATGATCCGCTCGGATCGACACAATTTTGACACCTAGAAGATTTTGAATTTTCTTGCTAAGTATTTCAAATTTATCAAAAGCTTCATTTTTGGTTTTCCAAAATAACGTCCAAGTAAACCTTGAGTAATCATCTACTATGACCAAAGTGTATAAGTTGCCTCCATAGCTTCTTATAGCGGATGGTCCAAACAAGTCCATATGTAATAATTCTAGACATTTAGATGTGGACACCATATTTTTAGATTTGTGACTACTATGTGTTTGTTTACCAATTTTGCAAGCGTCACAAAAGTGTTGGTCATATTTTAGTTTTGGTAAATTTCTAACCAACTCTTTTGAAGATAGGTTTTGTATAAGTCTCATATTAGCGTGACCTAAGCGCCTATGCCAAAGAGATGAGCTATCGCCTAATGTTGTTAGGCAAAGTTTGTCATTATATGTTTTATCTATTTTCATGACGGATATGTTATTTTTCCTAACTCCTTTAGCTATGGTGATACCATCTTTTAGTATTTTACTACCATTTTCATCAAATAGTACTTTATACTTTTTATCACATAGTTGGCTAATACTAAGTAGATTAAATCCTAACCTATCCACATGAGCAACATTTTCAATAGTTAGAGAGTTATGAGCAATCGTACCTTTGCCAATGATTTTGCTTTTGAGATTGCTACCAAAAGTGACATTACCTCCGCCATACTCTTGGTATGATGAGAAGAGACTTTTGTTGCCCGTCATGTGTCGTGAGCATCCACTATCTTTTATCCATTCATCAGGTTCCAATCCAACTTTCAAGCATACCTAAGAAGCAAATAACTCAAACATTTGGTCCCCAATATCTCATGGGTCCGCTTGGGTTAAACATACCATTTATTTGATTCATGTATGGAAATGATGGGTAAGGGTTCCATGGCATGTAATCTTGAGTTTGATATGGTCTAGGAAAGTTTTGATTCCAACCGTTGTGTTGGTAGTTAGGTTGAACGCTGTGGTTGCTCTTAGGAAAGGGGCGCTTGGCAAAAGAAGTTTTATATCGTTGTTGAGTAGTTTTTGATCTAAATTCATTTTTAATAACAAGTCCTACTCCGATATAATGGCCGGTTTTAGTTTAACATTATCATTGGTTTTCTTTGTTACTTTAACAAATTCAAGACGGTCCGATAAGTAACATTCTCTGCTAAGTACCCAAGGTACCATTTTCATAGACAACGGACGGAACCCTTATTTTGGTTCCGCTCGTCCGCGGCTGCATCAAGCAGCAATTTTGACAGTAATGTTCGCCCTTTTCGCCGCTTTGTTTTGACTCTTTGGAATTAATACTTCATTAAAACCTAGCCCATTCATGTCTCCCGGTGTTTTATGGATTTTAACTATTTCATCGGCAAGAGCTATGTTTTTGTTAAACCTTTTAAACTTAGAATTATTTTCTATTAAAACTTCTTGTGTGAGCTTTAGTTTTTCTATTTCAAGATTAAGCTCTTGACATGATTTACAATCATCGCCATTTGCTTTTCCTTTTTCAAGTCGTTTTGCTTTTTCTTTTAACTCATATACCTCATTTTCCAAAAACTCCTTTTTGGTTTTTAGAAATTTATTTTTAGTTATGATTTTTAGACTTAGCTCACACAATTGATTATATTGTTTTTGCAAGGTGTCATCATCTATAGAAGAATAAGAAGAGTCGGAAAGTACCTCATTTGACTCATGTGCCATTAGAGCGATCTCTTCTTTTCTTGATTCTTCATCGCTTCACTATCACCTAAGCACCACTTACAAAAGCTCGTTGAGTTTTGCTTTTAGGTGGCTTGGGACATTCTCCTATGAGATGACTTGCATCACCACATCTAAAACACTTTCTTTCACCTTTAATCTTCTTAGCATCCCGATCTTTTCGAATGGCTTTTTCTTCTCGAGGTTGTCTTACAAACTTTCCTCTTCTTCTAAAGAACTTCTTGAAATCTCTAACTGCCATGGCATACTCCTCATCTTCACTATCGGAACAAGATTCACCATCATCGCTTGATTCCGTCTTTGCTTTAAGAGCAACGGATTTGATCTTCTCCTTTCTTCCTTTGATGATCTCCTAATCTTTCTCCATTACCATTTCGTGAACTTTGAGGTTGCCAATTAGCTCGTCTAGTGACATTATTGAGAGATCTTTTGATTCTTCAATAGCGGTCACTTTAGCTCTCCATTTTGGATGGAATGCTCTAAGAAATTTCCCCGACAAAGTTCTTACTACTAAAAGATTCATCAAGTGCTTTAAGTGATGTAATGATAGTGTTAAAACGAGCAAAGCCACAATCAATGGTTTCATCTTCATGGATAACAAATTGTTCATATTGTTGAACAAGAAGATCAATTTTGTTATCCTTGACTTGTGAATTACCTTGATGTGTAACAATTAAAGATTCCCAAATATCTTTGGCGTTTCACACATAAAAATTCTTTCATATTCTTTTCTAGGTAAAGCATTATAAAGCATCATTTTAGCTTCATTATTTTTAGCAACTAATTTCTTTTGTTCATCAACGGAAATATCCTTTGTTGTAGAACTAAAATCTCCTTTAACAATAATAAACCAAAGATCTATATCTTTTGATTTTACATATGTTTCAAAACGGTTTTTCCAATAGATAAATCCATTGGTTTCAAAGAGTGGTGGTCTTTGCATAGATTGCCCTTCTTTAAAGTTTTCGTAATCCATGGATCGTTTCAAGTTTATAAAATACAAGTTATTTTAGAAATTTTTGAGCAACGAGGCTCTGGTACCAATTGTAGAAAACTAGAAGGGGGTTGAATAGTTTACCGATTAAAAACTTTGTTTTGAAACTTATTGAAAGATCAATTGATATTGATCTTAAGTATGTTAATGAAATATGCAAGCAATATGTAATAAGTAAATAAGGAAAGAAATGATCAAACCACAACAAGTTGTTTATAGTGGTTCCGCCTACAAGGACTCTTTTTCCTTGCCCTACTCCACTCCCCGAGTCTCACACTCGAGAGTTTAACTTCACTAGTCAACAAGCTCCTTTCACCGGCGGAGAAAACCTTTACACTTCGCTTACACTATTTCCGACACTAAGCTAGATGTCAAGTTCTTTCCAAGGGTACAACTACTCCCACACACAATGTATTTTGAGGACTAAAATACTAACCACTCACACTCACAAGATTATGATGGTTTGATACAACAATGAAGTATGGATCAACACTAGATCATACAACACTAAACAAACAAGACTTCCAACTTCTCGTTGAAGCTTGAATATGACTTGATCTTCTTTGCTACAAAAGAGATCACTAATATGATATGAAACGAAGTTAGAAAGGTTAGAGAGAAGATATGTATGAGAGTATGTTAGAAAGGGATGAGAAACTACTTGGCTTGGCATTGCTATTTTTAGCCAAATTGGACAGAGCTGCCGACGACCGCGGACCCCTTAAAAGGGTTCCGCCTGCGGTACCAAAATTGGTACCGCCACCGACAACCAAGATATCAAATCTTGCCTAAAGTCAACTCTATCTAAGTGAGATTGTGCAAGATATGAAGAGTACAAATCTTCACAAAATATCTAATGGAATCTTCCAATGATTTCCATGATGTAATACATGATGTCAAATGTTGTATTACTATTTATAGAAATATGCAAATGCTTAAGTAGTGTTTGGTTTTAAGAACCTAACACATTCTACAAACTACTATCATACATAATGATTAGAGTCATATCAAGATGTTACTAATCATAAATGTAAATGCTTGAATGATGAATATATTGTTTGAGAAAGCTTGTTTTAATATCTAATAAACTTGACAAGCTTTAAGCTTTTATAAATTAAATTTACTTTTGTCGTTAACAAAACTTAGGCAAAGATCAAAAATATAAATAACGCTTAATGACTATATTTGTATTAAC
>OU343224.1:334516804-334572347 GCA_910596185.1 Chrysanthemum makinoi
TTGTATTTGTATGAAGTTACTTTTATATATTTTTTTTCACATATTCAAAATTAGGAAAATAATACTCATGCCTAACTACAAGATCATTACATGTGTCAAAATTAATAGTAAAAATTGAGAGTGAAAGCAGTGGGTATCATGACCTAAAGTTAAGCCTTAACTATATAACGCCACATCATCTTTAACATTTCAACCTAAAAAAAAAAAAAAAAAAAAACGCCCCATCATCTTTAAAGAAAAGGGTAATTTTTTTATGTGCATCTGACTAATAGCGAACTAGGTTGATGAAGTTGATGCACCTAGACCAAGTTGATTCATCTGTTGTGATACCGAACCAACAATTTTGTTTTTTTCATAGCTCCAATGGATTTTGTTGCTGATGTTGGCTTGTATATGTGAAACACACCCCCACAACGTGTCACTAATGGCGTCGTTTTCGCTCTTCGCTCAAAATTGGTCAATCACAGCTTTTCTTTCCGCATAAATGTTTTTGCATTTCGCGTATCGTTGTCTCAAACGTTCTTTCTTTGCTTTTGCGAGCTCAAACTGCTTGATAACATCGGCAATAGCCTTTTGTCGAGTCACATCGTCTTGATCACATTGTTTTTTTAATATACACTTGCATTTCTTCAACGGTATGTGGGAGACGACAAGCCACAGGAGGCGTTTGTGTAATTTTTTTGATTAACAGTGTATGAAAAGTGTGTAAAACTAATATGTAAACGTGGGTATTTATATAGGCTTTTGAATTCAAATTGAAACTAGCTGTTAAAGGGTGATTGTGAAAATTTTATTTATTTATTTTTTATATATATTTTTAAACTTAAAAGGGGGTGTTTTAAAAAGTTTTTTTGAATTCAAATATAAGTAGCCATTTAGGAGGCAAAGGTGTAATGTGTATATATATATATATATATATATATATATATATATATATATATATCTATACATTATATATAAGGAGCAGATGCTTAACGATAATTTCACTTGACATTCCATAATGCCACCTCATAATTCCACCTACAACAAGCCACCTAAGCATAATTTTGATTAATTAAAATTTCGATTAAAATAAGTTAGTTAAATTCATATTTAATTAATTTCGGATTAAATTGGTTTAAAAATAAAATTTAATGTGCAGGATTCGAACCTATGATGTTTTGATACATTATTAAATACTCTTATCACTAGAGCATCTTAATTTTTGAGTTATATCCTGCAAAGCCATAAATATAATATTCAACATAATATTAATAACGCTTTTTTTCCCTTAAACCCTTATCTTACGTAAAAAGAAATCCACGGACAAGACCGTATAAATTGATATTTGTACACGTATCACTTTGATTAGAAGTTAAAACTTTAACCTAATCTCATCTCATCATGTAAATGCATATCACGCTATATTATTATAGCATGTGTTAAATTGTTCTCTTAATTCAAAGTTTGATTTTTGTTTTCAGATTATTGATTCAATTGACGGCTGTTGGAGAGCAAGATTAGGAAGCAATCGTTTGGCTGTAATAATGTCTTTAAACCAAAAAGGTTAGAATCATAAGATCACGTTTTTATTAGTATAATATGTTTTTAAATTGTTCTCTTAATCATGTATATATATTGTTTTATTTTCATGAATGTTGATATCCATGGTTTGTTTTCTCATGTATATTGTCATGATGATTTGATTTTACTGATATTTATAATTTTATTATATTTAATCGATATAAGTGTTACTAGGCATAAGAGTTATTCAACCGTGTGTTTTCAAAAATATGTAGAAAAAATAGCGTCCTCATTCTTCGTAACAAACTTACTGGAACACTTCGATGCGAAGGGACTCTAGAAGGTTTGTAAGCCATATGGACGTATAGTAGATGCGTTTATCGCCAATAAGATATCAAACCAGGGAAAATGTTTGGTTTTGTAAGGTTCTTCGGCGTTAAGAATGAGGAATCATTTGCTAAATCCTTAGCAAGCACTTGGATCAAGAGTTTTCATATGCATGCGTCTATTGCACGCTTTCAGGGACAATAAAAGGTAGAAGAAAAACCCAAGAAAGAGACGGTGAACGTAGCCAATCGTGTACATGAATACTTATTACTCTTATTTTTATAACGTAATTAGTTCTTACATGTTTGTTACCAGATGGAGACACCTTCGTCAACGATATCAAGGTTGGATGTAAGTCTACTATTTACAGCACACATTATTTATTTATAAATTTCACCGATCGATTGTATTTTGTATTCAGAAATGTTAGAGACCGAAAATTAATAATGGATTTGGTACATGTGCAATACCTTCATACAACAACAATGGCAACTACATCATCAGTGGCACCTTATGCACTGACACAAGGAACAAAAATGTACATAAGTGCATTTTCACCTTCTACATCAGCACGAATGGCACCTTCCACTTCAAATATAATCGGACCTTCTACACCATCAATGACACTATCTACACCAATACCAGAAATATATGTAAGTCTATTGTCAACATTCACACTAGGTTTTTTTAATATACAAATTTATGCAGTTAAGAAGATGATGGCACTGGTTTTGTATTATAGGACTGGACACATTCTACAATAACTCCTATACAGGAGAGTAACCCTGCATCAATGAGCCTGTAGCAATTGGGTCTTTCAATCCACTTCTCCCATTGGAACGCTTTTGTATTGGTTGTCCTACAGATCAACTCTTAGCTTTACAACTTAATTTCGTGGAATAGCCTAAGCATGGAATCCTCATTCAATGACTATAGTTACTTTTTTAGCATACCAAATTCCAAAAGTAGTTTGTGAAACTAGAGAAGTTGATACAAAACATTAACTTTAATTTGCAACTGTTAACCCATACCTCTACCATTGATATTGGTCACAGACCTAAAGGGTACGTTATCATTCCGCCACTATTAAAATTTTACTGCATAGATCAAAATGTGTGTCTTGGATATAATTTACTGGCATTGACATTTGAAGATGCATTGACATTTGAAGATGCATCTGTACTGATAAAATAGTGAAATATCTAACAAGCTATTAAGAACAATAAAACAATGATACAATATTGACATATTGTCGATAAAACCCAACAACTTTGCTAAGCACTAAGAACAGATGATCTGACTTAGTTAAGCATTAATATTAGGTGAACTGACAGAGGGATATTTGACTGTTTGAACTCAAACAGAACTTTATCCTTGCTTGAAAATGAGACTGATTATGTGATCATCAATAAGCATTGGTTAATCAGGTGCTTGGTAGGGACATGATCCGACGGGTAGAGGTCTAAATGATGTAAGAGGTGTTTGACTATTTGGTGTTGCTAAAAAGATTATATGCTTAAATATAAGTACGAATAACATACACATTATCCTGTTTATCTTATATAAATATACACATCAAAAGATGATGGCACTGGTGATGTGCGTACAAGGCGCGTTCGGGGTCAAAGGAACTTCCTTTTCGTCGAGCAAGTTTTTCAACACCCTAGGCAGTGAACCTAATCGTTGTAGTGTAGTATTGTAAGGGTATTGATATCGTCTCTAGGAGGAATAGAAATGCTAGTAAGAAGTGTACTACGCTAAGGTTGAGGTTGGAGGATTTTTTAGAAAGCTAAGGGTAAAATCTCGTTTGGATTTGGGGATGGTACTTCTACCAATTACTTCTACTATCTAATTATCTAAACTACGGGTAATCTTATGTCTATTGATGTGTGCTTGTATGATGTGTCTACCTAGATACTATTACTCCCTAGTTATCTTTTATTGGTGGTTGAATTGCCGCGTCCTTATTCTTAACGCATTGTGTTTTCTAAGGTCGTAGGGTGTGCCCTTTTCCCTAAATCTTTGAGACTACCTTAAGGTTATTGCCTTTAAAAACTCTAGGTTTCATAAACTAACTCTAAAGTTATCTTTGGATGTTTAAAAAAACCCGCCAAGTGATCTATAAACTAAGGTTCACAAAGATTACTCAAGCAATTAAACACAACGATAGCCTAGTGCATTTCTAAGCCAATTACAATTAAGATAAGAGACAACCAATCAATAATTAAAAACTAGGTTTCATAAATCTAGCAAACACAAGAAATTTAGCCGGACATGTTAAACACGCAAGCATACACACATACAATAGATATATGAAATCAATGAAGTAAAACACTTATCTTGATGTAAAATAGGGTATGAGAACCCTAAGATACTGTCCAAACCGGACTACAATCATTCTAGGTTTTTACTCCACAAGTCTACCTCTTAAAATACTGAAAACTCGATTTTTATATATAATTTACAATTTCATGACGGCGTCACCTTATGGGATGCCGTCAGATCACCGCCATTAGGGTTTTCGTCTTGGCCAAGTAATCTGGGATGGCGCCACGTTAGTTGTGACGCCAGCCTTTTTAACCGTGACGTCGTCTGATTCGATCTAGGCCGTCTGAGATGAAAATTTTAGTGACGCCTCTTCTCTTCAGCCCTACCGCCGTGTATTTTAGCAAAAGTCATCAACCCGTCAGAGATTTTAATTAGCAAAAGGGACGGCGCTTTGATTAGGACGCCGTCAAGTGCAATTTCAGCAGCTTGAGTGGCTTTGATCTTGACTTTGCCATTTTCTTCATATATTCACTCCTTTTCGTCCAAATATGCATCATTCCAGAATTTTGCTTCCAAGAGACCTAAAAAGTGAAAAGGAACAAAATTAAGCAGTAACGGATATAAAAGTGGGCAATTAAGGGCTTAAATGACCCCTTAAAAACATACGTTTTAAATCCTTATCAAATATCCCTACACTTGGTATTTGCTTGTCATCAAGTAAATGTGCTTTTGGCCAATCAATTTATAAGTTAGGGGGCATGAAGTAATGGTTTAACATAATTCACAACAAGTAAAAGCACCGCAATAGTCATAACAAGTAAAAGCACCGCAATAGTCATAACAAGCACATAAATTATATACTAGCACCTCACAAGGGGTGTTTGGATTCTCTCATCTCTGGGTGTATATGAAATATACTAAATGGAAATGGAAGATAAACACTCATTACCTGGTCATAGTACATAGATTACCATAGGCTTGAGACTAGATCAAAACTCCACCGCTTGGCGTAAGCACCTAGCAACTAATCTATCTAAAGATTACTAGAGGTTTGTAATGTGGAAACTAGCATTTGGAAACATAAGGTTTTGGTTGGATATAGACTTTAGTGGTGGCAAGTCAAAAATCTTATGTTACAAGCATGGAAAAGAATACGTTACTAAAATAAGGGCTTCGACTCACTAAACTCTAGATAGCAAAACACATACATAAATATAAAGATAGATGTAGGATGGTAGCCTGTATGTTTTTCTTCATTTTTCATTTTTTTATTATTATTTTAATTTTTTTTTCACACTCTAATTTTTTTTTCCATTTTAAATTTTTTTTTGTGCATACACTTTTTACTCTACCATCCTCTACGATAACATCAATATATAAGGGATTTATAGGAGCATCCCTACACTTGAGTTTTATTACTCTAACACTAATTTGACCCGATTTGAAAAGATCAAAACACTTGGGTATTTAATTCTGATAAAGGGGTATTTAGATTTAGACGCTTTTTTCACTATTTAAAATTTTACTTACCCACTGAGGTCCCAATCATCCCTAAGCTGCCTTTAAAGATGCCTTATTTCGACTTAGCAACCATACAAGTAACTAAATATTCTGAACTAAGGTTTGGTACGATAACAATAAAGTACACTAAAGATGAGTGCATACAAGGTAAACTAAGGTGATTTAGGTGTACATTTGGGGTGGATTATAAACAATGTTCTTCATTGATATTCCGAAACCGAAACATCACGAGAACTGAAAAGGATAAAATGAGGGTTAACTAGGGGTATCGCGTACCAAGTAGAGTACATATAAGGGTGTGGGGTAATTACTCAACCGATAATGGAAGAAGCAATTATAATACGGGTATTAAGCGAGGGTTATCCCTAATGCACTCTTATCATTTAGTTATTCCTAACTACATGAGATGTAGTCTCACTAGCGATCTCAGATATATCACAAAACAGTTCAAATCCTTCTACTTCAATTTACCTCTCCCGAGTATTGGGTGAATTACTTTTAATTCCTATAGATCTAGGGTATTTTACCTATTTTTGGGTGGAATTTGAGGTGAGTAAGCGGTTTTACTTTAGTCATATAACTCATATCCATGAGACGCTTTATTAAGACTAAAGTCCCACTCGTACATGTCATGAAAATTTTAAATTTGGTGCTAAAATTACCCTAACAAATATCTCTCATAGCTTATTACACAAATGAAATAGGACAAGACAAATATTCAAGGATAAGCATAGTTTCTAAGTTCATTTTATTCTCTCCTTACACTTAAAGGAACATTGTCCCCAATTTTCTGAAAGTATCAAAGTTATGATAATGGAAGGTACTAAAGAGAAAGAAACTAGTACCCGTGATTATTAGTAAGCTGGGATCCGTGTGGTAGTGGTTAAATTCTTTCCCAAGAAGAATGTATGCATGATAAGCTCCATCTAATGTTGAGTTTCTTCTTCTTGATAAATAAAACCTGCACACTTTAGGAAAATAGACTAAACCTTCGGTAAAATCGGCAGATAAAACTATATATGACACAACTACACTAGGATATAATGCTTGTGGAATGGATGTTTGCAATTTTTTTAGAAAATTAAGACCTCGAATTTCCAAAATTTATAAATATACGAGAAAAGCGAAAACTTTATAAGTTTGTTTCCTCTCACGTCGTCAGTTCTCTAATCTGGCATGCGTCAAGTTATCTGACGGCCGATGCTGCTGCGTTTTCACTGAAAAATTCGAAAAATTACACCTTTAAAATGGAAAATTCCGCCGACATCCATTATGACTCGATACAAGAATTTGATTTCTCTAACAAACACATATATATCAATTTCAATAATCGTAGTTCTCATGTTCACGTTTTTTAAAAACGTATGTAATTCTCCCTACACTTATCTTTTTTGTAAAATACCTTTATATGTAATTAAGATGAGGTTAAAGACAAAATAAAGCATTTTCACAAATTCAAACATGAGAACAAACAATAATGAAAAGATATATGACACACAAACAAGCAAACAATTAAGCATGGATTGCCTCCCACAGGCGCTTTTCTTTATTTATGAGTCTTGTAGCTAGACCCGAAGTCGTGCTCCTACGTCACTTCCTTACCGTCACCTTCTTCCTCATGGCGGTATCTATTGGGGTTTTCCATGTTATAATAATTCCCTATTATGCATCTTTCTAAAAAATCGTCTTCCCCCCCAATCGGTTCTATATTCCGGTCCTAAATTCAAACAATCTTTATAGAACCCAAAAATCTTATTCATCACATAATCTACCAACTTTTCCTTATCCTCATCATTCCTATAGTAGACCGATAGCTTAAGTTCCTTTTCATCATTGGATAACGATGAAAATTTCTCAATCTTAAATGGCATTTGGTACGCTAGGTCATCGGTCTCATCCTTGAATCTAACTATTCCTAATGACGGATCATAAGTCATTCTGTTTTTCTATGAAAGGCTTTCCTAGAATTACGTGGGACAAGCTAGGATCTATGGCGTACTAATATCCTCCAGAATTATGAAATCCGTAGGGTATATGAAACTACCTACATAGACGGGAAATCCCTTAACTCTACCAAGAAAATTAAAACTAACTCTAGGATCATCAGGATCTTGCCTATTTAGGATATGTTTCTTACTAATTATAGTAGGTGCTAGTCATGATGTTTATTGGGGACTTACGATCAATGTAGGCCTTTGCCACGAAAAGATGTCCTATGCAACATGGTATGTTGAGATTCCAAGTGTTTCCAAATTTGATATGAGGGATTTTCCTAACATACATGTAATGAAGGTCACGTACTAAGTGTGGATGGCGTGAGAGTTCCTCTTCCTTAGGAAACTTATTGAAGTATTCATCACCTACTTCGTCTACTTCATCGGTTGTTTCTTCCTTAGGAGTTTCACTAACCTCAAGTATAGTCTCATGGTTCGCTTCGTCACTAGTTCTACTTGGTTTCACAAAGATGATGGCATTGACGAATTGAACGTGCTTGGATAACTTACTTGGGTCCTTAATTTTCACACCGGAAGCTTCAGGAGAATGAGTCGAGATGGCATTAACCTTTTCGGTGGTCTTCCTATCACTATTGGTCATGGCTTTCAAAAGGTTATCTATCTTCTTATCCATCTCGGCTTGTTGTTAGTTAAAGCGGTCCGAAAGCTTGGCTATTTAAGCTTCTTGGGATGTAGCTAGGTGTTACAACATCCCTTCTGTGTTTTGTTGGCTAGGGCCGAGGGACCATGGGGAATCATTAAAGGTGAATTCTTTGGTTTGTCCCCAATTGTAGTCGGGTTTGCCCCTCCATGCTTCTCGGGCCTAATTGAAAGTCCTAGGTCCGGGTGTTTTTGAGAATCTCCCTCCCATTCCATTGGTACGTGAGGATGCGTAGTCAACGGAAGCTTATTCGGGGAGTCTCGTGCAAGTATGAGTGTCATGGGGACCACTACATAGCTCACACAAGGAAGATACTTTGTTCACTTGGCGTGAAAACTTAGGATTCTCGTAGGAGCTCATTAGGAATTTGACCTGATCTTCAAGTTCGATCATCCTACGATTGGAGGTTTGTGAGTCAATGGGAGGCAAGGAGATTGCCTTGACAGTTTTGGGCAACTCACAGGGGTCATTCCAACTTCCGTTGTCATAGAGGGCAAGGTCCTCTATTGTACCCCACTACGATTCTTCCGGTGAGATCACTAAGTTTGCTACCGTCTGCTTGGTCGATGGATTGCTTAGTTGAGAAGTTGACATGATCATAAAAGATTTGGACTTGAAGCCAAAGATCAATGTCATGATGAGGGACTTTATGGAGTAAGTCCTTGAATCGAGTCCATGCCTCGTAGAGAGATTCACCTTGACATTGTTGGAACATCAAGATTTCATTCCTAAGTTTAGTAGTTCTCTCCGGTGGGAAAAATTTGGCAAGGAAACGAGTGGTGAGATCATCCCAACTTGAGATGGATCCGGCGGGAAGTCGCTCAAGCCAATTACTAGCTTGGTCCGTAGAGAGAATTAGAAGAGACACGCAAGCGTTGTCTCCCTTGTGGTAGCATCAAGGTCGATGGAATCAACGATTTTAAGGAAGTCCTTGAGATGCTGATTAGGATCTTCGAAACGAAGTCCATGGAATGCACATCCGTTTTGCACCAACTGGATGGTGTCGGATCGCAGGGCCGTAGTTTGAGCTAGATCAGGGAGCTCAATGGTGTTTCTATAGCCTTGGTGGCTCGGTCTAGAGTATTCACCAAGAGTACGGCCTCTTGGCGGGTCAATGAGTGGTAGGTTATCACCTTCCATGATGAAAAGTGATGGGATTACGAACAAAGTCACGAAGAAGGTGGATAAACTACAAGGAAGCTAAAAAATGAGAAAAAAATCTTACTTGATAGGAATCAAGCAAGAGAACCTAAACGAGATAAAAATCTAACTAGCTATTCTATTCCCGCGATGGCACCAAAACTTGATGCGCGTACAAAGCGGCGTTCGGGTCAAAGGAACTTCCTTTTGTCGATCAAGTTTTTCAACACTCTAGGCAAATGAACCTAATGGAATTGTAGTGTAGTATTGGGTAAGCCTCGGGTATTGATATTGTTCTCTAGGAGAATAGGAATGCTAGTAAGAAGTGTACTTCGCTAAGGTTGAGGTTGAGGAAGATTCTTTTTTTTTTCTCTTTTTTTATATTTTTTTAGAAAGCTAAGGGTAAAATCTCGGGGTTTGGATTTGGGGGTTGGTACTTCTACCAATTACTTCTACTATCTAATTATCTAAACTACGGGTAGTCTTATGTCTATTGATGTGTGCTCGTATGATGATTAAAAGTGTGTCTACCTAGATACTATTACTCCCTAGTTATTTTTTATTGGTGGTTGAATTGTCACGTCCTTATTCTTAACGCTTTGTGTCTTCTAAGGTCGTAGGGTATGCGTTTATCCCTAACTCTTTGAGACTACCTTAAGGTTATTGCCTACGAAATTCTCTAAGATTCATAAACTAACTTTAAGGGTTATCTTTGGATGTTTAGCCTACAAAATCCGCTAAGTGATTCATAAACTAAGGTTCACAAAGATTACTCAAGCATTTAAACACAACGATGGTCTAATTGCACTCCTAAGCCAATTACAATTAAGATAAGAGACAACCAATCAATAATTAATAACTAGGTTTCATAGATCTAGGCAAACACACAAGAAATTTAACCGGACATGTTAAACACGCAAGCATACACACATTAAATCGAAGAGATAATGAAATCAATGAAGTAAAACACTTATCTTGATGTAAAATAAGGTTTGAGAACCATAATGTGGAAAATTAGAAGGGGGTTGAATAGTTTACCGATTAAAAACTTTGTTTTGAAACTTATTAAAAGATCAATTGATATTGATCTTAGATATGTTAGTGAATGATAATCAATATGCATACAATATATAAAGAGTAGATAAGGAAAAAAACAATCAAACCACGACAAGTTGTTTATAGTGGTTCGGTCTAAAAGGACTCTTTTTCCTTGCCCTACCCCACTCCCCGAGTCTCACACTCGAGAGTTTAACTTCACTAGTCAACAAGCTCTTTCTTTACGGCGGAGAAACCTTTACACTTTGCTTACATAACTATTTCCGACACTAAGCTAGATGTCAAGGTACAACCACTCCCACACACAATGTATATTGAGGACTAAAATACTAACCACTCACACTCACAAGATTATGATGGTTTGTTACAACAATGATGTATGAATCAACACAAGATCATACAACAACAAACAAATAAGACTTGCAACAACTTGTTGAAGCTTGAATATGCCTTGATCTTCTTTGCTACAAAAGAGATCACTAATAGTCTAATATGATATGAAACTGAGTTAGAAATGTTAGAGAGAAGAAATATATGTGAATATGATAGAAAGGGATGAAAAACAACTTGGTTTGGCTTTGCTATTTATAGCCAAAATACTCAGCAGGCACCACGGACCACGGATTCCTCAAAAGAGTTCCGTCCGTGTTAAGTTTTGGTGCCTCCGGGGTCTGACAACAAGATCACCAAAATCTTACCAAAGTCAACCATATCTATCCAAGATTGTGTAAGATATGTAGAGTCTAAATCTACACAAAGTATCTAGTGAAATCTTCTAAGGATTTCAATGATGCACTACATGATGTCATGTGTTTGTTTTTCTATTTTTAGAAATATGTTAAAATGTAAATACATATGTAATGTTTTGTTTTAAGAACCAAAACATTCTTGATCTAAAAATACTAACATACATTATGGTTTAGAGTCATATCAAAATATGATTAATCAAAATGTAAATGCTTGAGTGATGAAGATATTATTTGAAAAGCCTATTAAACTTGACAAGCTTTAAGCTTTATAAAAATTAAATTTACTTTTGTCGTTAACAAAACTTAGGTAAAGATCATAAAATACAAATAACGTTTAATGACAATATTTGTATTAACAATCTCCCCCTTTTTGTTAAGGACAAAACATAAATTTTATTTGTATAAAAGATGTAAAGATTGTACAAAAGTTATAAAAATATTAGTTTTAGAACTTGAAAGATAAAGATGATAATGCAAGTATGTCCAATTTAGACATGATGTTGACTTTTCAGAAAGTCAAAGTGTGTAGTTGACTTTTTATAGAAGTCAAAGTCTTCATAAGTTGAAGTATGATGTTGACTTTTCAGAAAGTCAAAGTATGCAATTGACTTTTTATAAAATCAAATCTAACCAAGTTCTATATATTTCTCCCCCTTTTTGTCTCAACAAAAAGAAGATGCGAGGCGGAATATGTAATGAGCCCGAGCCATTATCTCCCCCTTGACCAATGATCCCCCAAAATTGGGTGCTAAGAAAAAGATACATGGATTGTGAAAAAGCTATAAAAAAGATGTTAGTAATAAGCATCATCACAAGCATTTTCAAACACCATGTAACAATCAACAACAATATAAGAAACACCATTCATTTGTTAAAATTTTTCATGATATAAGAATCATGAAAAGGGAACACAATGAAGTGTTAGTACAATAATAAAATCCTAGAAAAGAAAATAAAAAAAAATTACAAAGAAAATCCTAGAAAAAAAATACTTAAAGAAGATAAACTAGGACCCTCCTATTGAAGTGGTGGATGAGCAAGAGCATTGATGCGCTCTAAGATGTGATTGAGAATGAACCTCATTCCGTCTTGAAGCTCATGGACCATCACCCGGGTCCTTTCAGTAATTTGGGCGGTCCGCTCACAATTGGAGCAACCGTGTCTAGGAGGGTAGTATGGTTCATGATTTTGTGGTGGTGGAATGGTGGAGTTGTTGGTGTTGGTGGTTGGAGTGGTGATTATGGAGGCTAGCAAAGCACTTTGCATTTGCATAGCATCACTAAGATGAGAATTCACCATATTGGAAAATTGGTGGAGATGATTGAGTTCGGCTTCAATCTCTTCTTTATTGGGGTGATCATCCCACATTGATTCCTCAATGTCCTATATATGAGAGGGCATTGATGTTGTAGGTAGTGGTTGATCCCCATACAAAGGACCATGGATTTCCTTGTGGATGGGTTGGAAAAGAAGAGGTCTTGGCCCTAACAGGGCGTTTGGGTCAAATGATGGACGTGGAGACTCATGAGCTATTCGCTCAATAGTACCAAAAGATGGTAGTGGTGGTGGATGATTAGGCCTAGGAGGCAAGTCCTCCAAGTCTTCCAAAAATGGATTTGGAGATGTAGGTGGTGTAGAGAATAACTCTAATGAAATGAGTGTTGGAGATTTTGGAGGTGATGGTGATTTTGATGTTTGGATAGGAGCCGGTGGTGGTGAGTTAGGAGTCTTTGTTGGTGGTGGAGTAGTGATAATGATAGGTGATTGTGGAGGTGGTGTAGGAGTAGCCAAAGAGAGAGTTGTCTCATATCTTATGGGAGATAAGATGGTTAATGGAGAGGACTCAGAAGAGGAGCTTATGTTGACAAAGCAACAAGGTCTTACGCTTATTCTAGCTGTTCTTTTGCAAGACTTGGTTGATGGTGAAGACTTAGTCATTTTGACTCAAGTTTTTGCTAGTAGATGATAAGAATTGAGAATGTGTGAAGATGATCATGGTAAAAGCTCTTAATTTATAGGATTGGAAAATTATGGAGAAATGTGTTTGATTTGATGTTAAACCATAAAAGAGATAAGGTTCCTAATGATTTTGAAGTGGGTTTAATGCTAGTCATATCACCCAAGTCAATCCATACAAGAAGGGTGGAGTGAAGTGACAAAGATTTGCAATAAATGTGTTCTAATGATTGTGGGATCTTTAGAATCAGATCACCCACGGATTGCAAGAAACCAAAATTTTGGTTTCTTCCTTTATGAAAAAGGGCTCATTGGGTGGATTTTTCAAATTTTTGAAATTTGGTGGGAATTGGATATCCTATATGTCTAAGTGTGTTACACTAGTTCTAATATGGGTAAGAACTAGTTAAGACTAACCTAGAAGCAATGTATGGTAATATGGAATGTTGAAATAAGCAAAATTTAGAGAATTACCTGTAGGATCCACGACACCAAAAGTTTACACAGGCGGAACCCTTGAATTGGTGCCGCCTGGTCCGCCTGTACAAGTATGGCGGTACCAAAATCCATAACAGAAGGTACCAAAATAATGGTGCCGTCTTGTCCGTGGTGACCAGAAATCAACACATACCATATTTTTAGGTGTCGGGGACTTTTTTGAAACCTGAAATTTTGCTTAAAACATGTGACATTAATTATTTCTAGTTAGGAAAAGTTGATAACACATATACAAACATAGTGGAGCATATAATTTGACCAAGGGCTAACGATTTTCACATAAAGGTGAAAATGAGTAAAATTTGATAACACACTTGTGTTATTCCCCTGCATAAACCGGTTAGCATACAACATTGTTTTAAGTCATATTATCATCCTACAAAGTAAAAACAACCAAATTGTATCATACACCATAGTTGTTGTCTTGTTCCAAACACTCCTTCAAATAAACCTCACTTATCCAACTTCTTGTAGATCATTGTCATCATCCTACTAAGGCACTTGAACATCCCTTTGGTTTGCTTGAACTCGGCCGATTCATTCCCAATCTCGGGGAGAGATGCATAGTACTCTTGAGGTGGAAGGCTAGAATTTGGGAGACCGTCCTCGGAGCTATTTGATGATGATGATGAAGGAGTTGGAGGTTTTGCCCTTTTGCCTTTAATCTTAGCCACTCGCTCGTCACTCAAGGGCATAAATATGTGATGGATGAGAGCATAGTCAAGCTTCAACCCTTTTTGGCTTGGTGGAATGGGTGCAAATGCTCTATAGAGACGGGTGAGGAGCATCCCGTAAGGAAGAGCAACCGATCCTTGAGTTGGAATGTCTATCATTCTCCTAGCAATGTAGTAGGCTAAATTGAATGGTTGACGGGTGGACAAGTTGTAGAGCATGTGACAAAGGCAAGCATTGATATGGTCCCTATTTCATATAGTGCTAATAACATTGGCTCTTAGGAGTTCCTCCCACTTCTTAAATTCGGGCTTAAGCTCATTAAGCTCCATACCATATGGATCTCGGTTCACTTCCTTTCCCTTTCGGGTGACACGGGTTGGAGCGGCCCTTTCGTTAAAAAGGTGCTCACGGATGACGTCCTTATCCGCTAAAGGAGTTTGGTACGGAAGAGAGCGGTCATTGATAGCATCAAGGATAGTGAGTGACCACTTATCCGAGTAGACACATGTACCTTGGTTGGGAATTCCTAGTACTTGAGCAAATTGGCTTAAGGAGATGGAGTAGTCGTTTTGATTAATCCTAAACCTAAGAGCAAATTCATCATCCTCATCAGTGAATGCGGTAACACTAGCATAGAATTCTAAAACAAACCTAGGACAAATGGGCTCATCGATGTCAATGAGACAATCGAAGTTAATGGTGGCAAGTTCTTGACGGAGATTGGTTCCGTCGACAAAGGATGAGTGAATGGTTCTACCCTCATGGAAGTACCTTTGCTCTAGACTCTTAAAGATTTTGACTTGTTCTTTAGAGAGGCCCTTGGTTTTGTGGTGTTTAAGGATGTAGTTAAGAGTATCCTTGTGATCATAGAATCTTGCGGCTACCATGGTTATTCCTATGAGCAAGGATTTACATGTTAAAAATAAGAACAAACTTAGCGTTTTGGTTCTATTGTGTGCCTATATGAAAACGATTTGGAGTTGCGGTTATCTCGACTCATTTTATGTACAAAATGGTTTTAGTGGGGGTGTTTGGCAAAAGGCATGAGATAACCCAAACGCTCCTAATTCAATGTAGCTTCATTTGAATATACCCGGGAATGCATATTAGTTATGCATTACCTTTAGTATTCAAGAGCATTATGCAAGTGATGAAAATTTACGTTTCTATTTGTATTAACAATGAAAAATTGTTTTCCTATAAGTGAGAAGCTTTTCAAATTTTTTGACATGGGGTGTTTGCTTATTTAGAATAAGGCCTTATAGTCATTATCTTTTGATTAGTGGGAAACATGATTTGTTTATGCAATGTGACAATGTAGTACATAATTTCAATAACTAGTTATGCAATTTGCCAATTGAATCCATATTTTTGTACAAGAATATACATAATCCCCATGTTATGATTTTGTGCATAAATTAGAATCTTAGATTCAGAATTAGAAGATGTAATGTAGTTAGAATACTTACAATGATGTTATCTTCATTGATTAATGGGTGAGAAGGTGTCAACAATCAGCTAGGTATGATGTTGAAACGTTTTGGTAAAGTGGGTTGTGAGGAAGAAGATGTTTTGTAGGTAGTATTTTTGCTACTATTGTCACCACAGACCAGACGACACCAAAAAATTGGTTCCGTCTTTGTTGTCATTTGGTGCCGTGGGAACAGTAGCAGAATTAAACTAATTTGTTTTGTTTTGTTTGTTCTAAGGTTTATACTATGTTTTAACTACATGTTTAGTTCCATTAGCCCTAAACCAAGTCTAAGAAGATTAAATGGTTCTCGTTTGAGAGGCTTAGTTAGAATGTCGGCAATGTTGTCTTCGGAGGATACTTTCTCAATTAAGATGTTTCCTTTTTGAACATTGTCACGAAGAAAGTGATGGCGGATTTCAATATGCTTCGTACGAGCATGTTGGACGGGATTTTTGCTAAGATCAATAGCTCCTTTGTTGTCGCAAAATATAAATATATCGTTGAGATGAATTCCGTAATCCACGAGAGCTTGCTTCATCCAAAGAGCTTGTTGACATGCTTTTCTGGCTGAGATGTATTCGGCTTCAGTAGTTGAGATAACTAGTGCCATTTGTTTCTTTTCAAACCATGAGGTGAGACAATGTCCGACAAAATTTCAAATACCACTTGTACTTTTTCTATCGACATAGTCACCGGCATGGTCCGAGTCGGCATACGCTATAGTTTCTACACCGGTTCCTTTGGGATACCATAATCCTAAACATGTCGTTCCCTTAATGTATCTAAATATCCTTTTCAAGCTTCTAAGTGTGATACTTTTGGATTTTCTTGAAAGCGAGCACATAGACAAACACTAAACATAATTTCGGGTCTACTAGCCGTGAGATAGAGTAGGCTACCGATCATTCCTCTATATTTAGTGTTATCTACCGATTCACCTTCCTCATCCTTGGTAAGTTTAGTGTTCGAAGACCAAATTTCTTAAGCATATCTTTTATGTATTTAGATTGGTTAAAGAATATGCCATCTTCTAGTTGTTTAATTTGAAGTCCTAGAAAGAAGTTTAACTCACCCATAATACTCATCTCAAACTCATCGTACATGATTTTAGAGAAATCATCACATAGCTCTTGACAAGTTGATCCGAATATGATGTTATCAACGTATATTTGAACAATGATAATGTGTGATTCCTTTTTCTTGGTAAAAAGAGTATTATCTACTAATCCCATTGTATATTTTTTTTCAACAAGAAAAGTCTTTAGTCTATCGTACCAAGGTTTTGGTGCTTGCTTAAGACCGTATAATGCCTTCTTGAGTTTGAATACATGATGTGGTTTCTCAAAGTCGGTAAAACCGGGAGGTTGAGCAACATATACTTCTTCATTAATAAACCCATTAAGAAATGCACTCTTAACATCCATTTGAAATAATTTAAAGTCATACGCGCATGCATATGCAAGTAAGATTCTAATAGACTCGAGCCTAGCTACCGGTGCATAAGTTTCATCATTATCAATCCCCTCTTGTTGATTATAACCTTGTGTGACAAGCCTAGCTTTGTTTCTAGACACTACACCATTTTCATCCATTTTATTTCGAAAAACCCATTTCGTTCCAATTATAGTTTGATCTTTAGGTTTTGGAACTAACTTCCAAACATCATTTCTAACGAATTGGTTTAACTCTTCTTGTATAGCAATTACCCAAGATTCATCTTTTATTGCTTCATTTATGTTTTCCGGTTCAATGGTAGATACAAAACAAAAATGATTACTTTGATTTTGGGCTTGTGATCTTAAGGTTCTTTGATTTAGTTGTCCTATGACCTTTTCTAAAGGATGACTTTTGGATTCTTTGATGTTTATAATTTCATTATTTAATGGTTCATCTTCCTGTCATTTTCAATTATTTCTTGACTTTCTACAAGTTGACTTTCAACTAAGTCACCATCTACCAAAGGTGATGTCTTAGAGGGAGGTGGACTTTCGTCGAATGTTATGTTCGACGATTCCTCGACTCTCATTGTTTCTTTGTTTAAGACAATGTAAGCTTTACTAGTTTGTGAGTAACCAAGAAATACACCTTCATAAGACTTTGGGTCAAACTTGGTGAGATAATCTTTAGTATTAAGAATGAAACATTTACATCCAAACACTCTAAAATATCCTAAAGTTGGCTTTTTACCTTTATATAGTTCATATGGTGTTTTGTTTAAGAAAGGACGTATTAAGACTCTATTTAAAATATATGTAGAAGTGTCAACGGCGTTACACCAAAACTTTTGAGGAATGTTTTGTTCATTAAGCATTGTTCTACTCATTTCTTGAATGGTTCTATTTTTACGTTCTACAACTCCATTTGATTGAGGTGTTCGAGGAGCCGAGAAGTTGTGTGTTATACCATTTGTATCACAAAAGTTTCCAAATTGTGTTTCATTGTCAAATTCACGACCATGATCCGTTCGGATCGACACAATGTTAACACCTAGTTGATTTTGAATTTTCTTGCTAAGAATTTCAAATTTATCAAAAGCTTCATTTTAGTTTTCAAAAAAAACGTCCAAGTAAACCTTGAGTAATCATCTACTATGACCAAAGTGTATAAGTTGCCTCCATAGCTTCTTATAGCGGATGGACCAAACAAGTCCATATGAAAGAGTTCTAGACACTTAGATGTGGACACCATGTTTTTAGCCTTATGACTACTATGAGTTTGTTTACCAATTTTGCAAGTGTCGCAAAAATGTTGGTCATATTTAAGTTTTGGTAAATTCCTAACTAGCTCTTTTGAAGATAGGTTTTGTATAAGTCTCATATTAGCGTGACCTAAGCGTCTATGGCAAAGAGTTGAGCTATCATCTAATGTTGTTAGAAAAAGTTTGTCATTAGATGTTTTATCTATTTTCATGACGTATATGTTAATTTTCCTAACTCCTTTAGCTATGGTGATACAATCTTTTAGTATTTTACTACCATTTTCTTCAAATAGTACTTTATACTTTTTATCACATAATTGGCTAATACTAAGTAGATTAAATCCTAACCTATCGACATGAGCAACATTTTCAATAGTTAGGGAGTTATGAGCGATCGCACCTTTTCCAATGATTTTGCTTTTGAGATTGATACCAAAAGTGACATTACCTCCGTCATACTCTTAGTATGTTGAGAAGAGGCTTTTGTTGCCCGTCATGTGTCGTGAGCATCCACTATCTTTTATCCACTCATCGGGTTCCAATCCAACTTTCAAGCATACCTAAGACACAAATGACTCAAGCGTTTGGTCCCCAATATCTCATGGGTCCGTTTGGGTTAAATATACAATTTACTTGGTTCATGTATGGAAATGATGGGTAAGGGTTCCATGGCATGTAATCTGGAGTTTGATATGGTCTAGGGAAGTTTTGATTCCAACCGTTATGTTGATAGTTGGGTTGTATGTTGTGGTTGCTCTTAGGAAAGGGGCGTTTGGCAATAGGTGTTTTATGTCGTTGTTGAGTAGTTTTTGATCTAAATTCATTTTTAGCAAGTCCTACTCCTGATGTAACAGCAGGTTTTAGTTTAACATTATCCTTGGTTTTCTTTGTTACTTTGACAAATTTACTACGGTCCGTATTACAAACATTCTGTCCTGCTGCAGTCCCCACGACACCAATCTTTACAAAGGACGGAACCCTATATTTGGGTCCGTCTGGTCCGTGTTGTACTGCAGCAGTTTTGACAGTTTGTTTGTCTTTTTCGGCCGTTTTGGTTTGACTCTTTGGAATTAATATTTCATTAAATCCTAGTCCATTCATGTTTCCTGGTGTTTTTTGAATTCTAACTATTTCATCGGCACAAGCAATGTTTTTGTTAAACCTTTTAAATTTAGAATTATGTTCGATTAGAACATCTTGTGTGAGCTTTAGTTTTTCTATTTCAAGATTAAGCTCTTGACATGATTTGCAATCATCGTCATTTGCTTTTCCCTTTTCTAATCGTTTTGCCTTTTCTTTTAACTCATAGACTTCATTTTCTAAAAATTCCTTTTTAGTCTTTAAAAACTTATTTTTAGTTATGATTTTTAGACTAAGCTCACACAATTGATTATATTGTTTTTGCAAAGTGTCATCATCAATAGAGGAATAAGATGAGTCGGAATGTACCTCGTTTGATTCATGTGCCATTAGAGCAATCTCATCCTTGCTTGATTCTTCATCATCCTCATTATCACTCTAAGCACCACTTACAAAAGCTCGTTGAGTTTTGCTTTTAGGTGGCTTGGGACAATCTCCTATTAGATGACTTGCATCACCGCATCTAAAACACTTTCTTTCACCTTTACCCTTTTTGTCATCCCGATCTTTTCGAAATGGCTTCTTTTCTTCTCGAGGTTGTCTTACAAACTGTCCTCTTCTTCTAAAGAACTTTTTGAAATCTCTAACGGCCATGGCATACTCCTCATCTTCACTACCGGAGCAAGATTCGTCATCATCACTTGATTCCGTTCTTGCTTTTAGAGCAACGGATTTGATTTTCTCTCTTTTTCCTTTGATGATTTCCGAATCTTTCTCCATCACCATTTCGTGAACTTTGAGGTTTCCGATTAGCTCGTCTAGTGACATTTTTGAGAGATCTTTTGATTCCTTAATAGCCGTCACTTTAGCTCTCCACTTCGGATGGAGTGCTCTAAGAAATTTCCTAACAAAGTTCTTACTACGAAAAGATTCATCAAGTGCTTTAAGAGATGTAATAATAGTATTAAAGCGAGCAAAGCCACAATCAATTGTTTCATCTTCAGGGATAACAAATTGTTCATATTGTTGAACAAGAAGATCAATTTTGTTATCCTTGACTTGTGAATTTCCTTGATGTGTAATAATCAAAGATTCCCAAATATCTTTAGCGGTTTCACACATAAAAATTCTTTTATATTCTTTTCTAGGCAAAGCATTATAAAGCATCATTTTAGCTTGATTATTTTTAGCTATTAATTTCTTTTGATCATCAACAGAAATATCTTTTGTTGTAGAACTAAAATCTCCTTTAACTATAACAAACCAAAGATCTATATCTTTTGATTTTACATATGTTTCAAAACGGTTTTTCCAATAGATAAATCCATTGGTTTCAAAGAGTGGTGGTCTTTGCATAGATTGCCCATCTTTAAAGTTTTCAGAATCCATGGATTGTTTCAAGTTTATAAAATACAATATATTTTAGAAATTCTTGAGCAACGAGGCTCTGGTACAAATTGTGAAAAACTAGAAGGGGGGTTGGATAGTTTACCGATTAAAAACTTTGTTTTGAAACTTATTGAAAGATCAATTGATATTGATCTTAGATATGTTAGTGAATGATAATTGAGGAAAACTAGAAGGGGGGAGGGTTGAATAGTTTTGCCAATTAAAACTTCCTTTTAAACTATTTCGATCGACTTATGTCAATCTATTTGGATGTGTGTGTTGGATGTTGATAAACACTTGGCTGGCAGCATATAAAGGTATGTAATGAAAGATAAAATCTGAGTAACTCTATCTAAGTGAATTGTGCAAGATATGAAGAGTACAAATCTTCACCAATGGAATCTTTCAACTGAGTATTTATGTTGTATTACTATTTAAGTGGTTCCTAACACATTTCAAACGGCTACAAGGACACCTTCCTTTGCCCTACTCCAAACTTAGGCAAAGATCAAAAATCGAGTATTTGTATTAACACCTACTCGAGAGTTCATAATCACTACACCAATCTCCTTATGGCGGAGAAGCCTTCACAAAGTCGCTTACACCTTTTTCCGGTACAAAGCTAAATACCGAGTTCTTTCACACCAAGGCGAACCACACCTAACACAATGTCGCCTACCATTTATATGGTGCTAGGCTAACCACCGAGTTCTTTCACACCAAGGAGAACTAATCCTATCACAATGTCGCCTACCCTTTATAAGGTACTAGGCTAAGTACCTAGTTCTTTCACACCAAGGTGAACCACACCTACACAACGTCGCCTACCCTTTATTAGGTACTAGGCTAAGCACCTAGTTCCATTGCAATGGAGGAACTACTACCCAACACTACACCAACGACTAATCCCAAAGGAGACCAACTCCTTTTTACAACATCATCAAGGATATCAATATCCTTGGATCTAGTTCTAATCTATCTTGTACATCGAAACACACCATATCGAATGTACATCTAAGGCACCTTTCACTAATGCCTTTGACTAGATCTTCAAGACACCCTTCACTAAGGTCTTGTGTCTTGACTTCTAAGCACCCTTGACTAATGCTTCTAGTCTTTACTTCTAAGCACTTATCACAAGTGCTTGTGATATGGACGAAAGATACCCTTCACCAATTTCTTCGTCTTGACACTTGAGACACCTTTCAAAAATGTCTTCAACACTTCTTAGAAAAGAAAAACAATCATCAACAAGAAGACTTCAGTAGCCTTGATGATGAGGAAGCATGGCAACTCATGGACTTGAGCTTGCTCGACTTCAAAGGTGGTGATTTTCCCTTTAAGAGGAACCTAGAAGATCACACAAAAACAAAACTACAAACATAGATCTCTTGGATCTGAGGTTAGTGAGTTGTTAACTCAGGGAGAAAGTGTGTTAGAAAGTGATGAGCAACAATGAAGAAATGGATCACTATTTATAGAAGAGAAAATCTACTGTTCCCCGAATCCCACGGATCCCTTCCACAAGGGATCTGTCTAGCATAAAGCTAGGGATCCGTGGGACGCTCCCCTTTACCCATGGGTATTTTGGTTATGGGTCATGGGTCATGGGGTTGATCCATGGATCTTTAGCTAGATACAATGTATCTCTTAAGTGCAATGTACTTGGTCACTTGGGTATGGGTTGATCCATGGGTTATGGATATTATCCATGTATGATATAAGCATGATGTCATGCAATGGGTTATGGGTCAAGCTTCATGTCTCATGGGCTTTGGGTTGTACCCAACTACATTTAATGTATTTGCCCAATGGGTTATGATACTTAAGTTTCTACCCATTTATATTACCCAATATACTACATACTAGTTATGTGTATATTTTACCCACATATGTAAACACTAGTTGTTGTACATATGTAATATTAAATCATAAAATCACTTATACTTGTTTTAGTGTTTTATGTGAAAATGTGAATATATTAGAAACTATTAGTTCAAACCATTTACGTATTTTATTTGTTTCGTTAAAATGATTTTACGTTTGTTATCGACAAAACATTAGAAGATCGTAAAATATAAATAAACATTTTTACGGCTTATTTGTATTATCAATCTCCCCCTTTTTGTTGATGAAAAAACATAAAATTATTTTAATGAAAAGCTAAAATTCGTAAGAGTTTGAATTTGTTGTTTTTACTTTCTTCTCCCCATTTTTTTCGAAACAAAAAGAGCTTCAACAGAAAGCAACACATTGTTTTTAAGAAAAACGTGTGAAAGGTAAAAAAAATAAGAATTAAGGAGCAAGTAACGGGAAAGGATCTCGTCTTTACTCCCCCTTGACGAGTCCATCCCTATGTAAGGGCGTCAAGAAGGTAATACTAATCTAGTTTGTTTTCAAGTAAGTTTGCAAAAGATTTCGTCTAAGAGACGAATGTGCTCCCCCTTGATGTTTGCAATTTTGCAAAGCGATGTCAAGAAATGTAATCCTAATATTGCAAGTAATTTGCAATGTATTGCTTTGACACAAAGCTCCCCTAGCTTTTAGGGTGTCAAAGTCTTCAAGTGTAGATTGAATAACTACAAAACAAAGGTTAGAAAGCAAGTATAATTCACAATTTCCTGCAAATGTGGTCCAAATAAAAAATAGTTTTCTGTCTCACGGATCCCGCGGTTCCCTCCTAGTAGGGATCCGTCGAGGCAATTCTGAGGGATCCGTATTGCTGATGATCAATTTCAGCAATGGTGATATAACAAGTAATGTTATCACAAAGGTGAGATATGAATACAACGTAATCATATACTCAGAAATATAGCAAGTAGCATGTAATTTCATTTAATAAAACTAGAGTTATGGTATACATGACTCTAAAAACTAAGAAAATAAAGAATACATGACTAGAAATTTCTAGACCAACTATCGCTTGATGCTAGGACACCACTAAAATCTTCTAGCTCAAGTTTTGTTTAGGTTTAATCTCGTCGAAACGTTCGAGGATATGATAGAACATGAAACGTTGGTCTTCTCGTACTTCATGTATCAAACTTTCAACATGTTGACAATGATAGCAATATTTGTCATGGCTAGGTAGTGGTGGTGGAAGAAATGAAATGGCTTGATGTGAATGATCAAGTGAAGCGGCTTGTGGAGCTTCAAACGACGGAGGAATTGGTGGAGGCGCATTTGGGAATGGCTCGACCAAGAATGATGGTGGTGGTAGAGAAGTGTCAACTTCCATATGGTCGGGTGGTTGACTTTGATGATTTCTAATAATCCAAATGGGATTATATGATGGAAACGGCGAAAAGGAAGCCGGAGCTAGTGTTGACTCAACACCTTGATTTTGTACCATTATTCCTCCTAATGAGGAGAATGTTGTCGGCGGAGGTGGATGAGACGGCCTAGGAGGCAAATCCTCTAAATTGTAGAGGTGCGGTGATGATAGTGGAGATGTAAAAGAAATAGCTCTAGGAACCAATGGTGATGGTTTAGTGGAGATGATATTGTTTGGCCTAGGAGGTATGGTGGTGTTTGGCATAGGTAGTTTTGTGGGTACTATCCTTTTAGGAATTGGTTTGATTGGTTGAGGAAAGATCCTAGCATTTGTTGGCTTGACCGGAGATGATTCGGTTGAAGAGATTTCGTGTATAACACGAGCCTTTTTCTTGGGTGGTTCTTTGGTGGATAAGTTACTACTTGGAGTTTTCCTCATGATGAGATGATTTCAAGAGGTTTGTAAGGGTTTCTGAAAGTTGGGATGAAGGTGATGGCTATGGAAGTCCTAACAATGTGGTTTATAAAGCAAGAGATTTGGCAAGTACATTTAAGCCTTAAGCCACTAAGATTCATTGGAATGTGATGATTAACATGCACAAGAGTCAACTTCAGAGTTTGTACTGATCTAGGAACTCATTTAAGATGAGATGGAGTGTTTGAGTTAGAAAGATGAGTTGAAATGATTGTTTTAGCAAGATTTGACATAGTCTGTCACCCGGATCCCACGGTTCCCTCCTCAGAGGGATCCGTCTAGGCTAATCCTAGGGATCCGGCTCTCTGCAGCTATGAAAGAGTAGAAATGATGTTTCTAAGATCTAAGATCTATATCATATTTAGTGTTTCAGTTCTCCTAAGTGTCTTAAATGAAGGGGTGCTTAAGTACTTGAGGATAATGAGTGATGTAGCTAATGATTGCCTTTTATGGGAGGAATTTGAACTTTCATGAGTACCAATGAATGAGAAAGGATGACACTAAAGATTTTGAGAGTGTCAAGTGAAGCTAAATGATCCTAGAGATCAGATAGTGACTTAGATTAATCCTTTGGAAAATATCCTAGAGGCTTTAAGATGGAGAAACTAGGATTTGATCAATTTTGACCAATTTTGTTGTAAGGATGATCGATTTTGCTATAAGATGTTTCCAATGTTTAGATATGAGGGATCATGTGAAAAGTGATGTGTGAGCTTAAGAGCGGAAGAGTAATGGATTAAAATGAAACGATAGATCTACAAGCGTCTTTGAGTATGATCTTGATGAGTTCATGTGTGAGTGGGAAGGATCTACTTAACTTGATAAGGACTTAATTTGCCTTAAGACACTATGTTTAGCTTAGAGTGAGGTGTTCTAAGGATATGTTTGAAATACAATGCTTGCAATTTCATTTTTTGTTTGCCGGATCTCGCGGTTCCCTGAGTATAGGGATCCATCTAGCACAAACTTTGGGACCCGTCCATGTGCTCAACAGAACCTTTACTAAAGGTATGCAATGATCTTGACAATGCATTATATTCCAAGGTTGGTTTAAAGGGGTTCTAACACTAAGATATCAAATGTAAGATGTTTTATTTCATGAAGGAAATAGGATTACATTGATAAAACACGAGTACAAGAGGATTGATTCTATTTGAAATACTACTAGGTTCCTTGAGTGTTTTTGCTAGTAGGATCATCACGTTGTTGATAAGTGTTGGTGGAATCAAGAATGAAGAAAGTCTTCATGAGAGATATGTTTAGCGGTTCCATCCTCTTGTTTACAAGTACGTACAACGGACTTTGAAATTGAGGATGAAAATGCATAACATTATGATAGAGGCGTGTCAAGAACATTCCATAAGGGATGAGTTTATTCTTGGAGCCTTGAAGATTTACAATTCGCCTTGCGAAGAAGTAGGCGAGATTGTATGGTTGTTGTGTTAGCAAACAATACAATACGTGAGCACAACAAGCGGGAAGGATTTCTCGATTTCCCCTAAGACTCCAAACATTTTCACGTAAGATGAGTGCTAGCGGCTTGTACTCTTCTCGGATGTCCCGTGTGAAGATAATGTTTGGATCGGAGTAATATGGTCGAGGTTTGCATATAATGCGATGTAAATCTTCCGGGGAGGGTATGTGTGAACAATATGGACTATTTTCTTCATGAAAGTTGAAGAGAGAATCAAGAGACCAATCTTCGGTGAAGGCACATTGTCCATGATTTGGAATTCGGAGGATGTGAGCAAAATGACCAAGGGTTAAAGTAAACTTTTGGTTGTTGATATAAAACCAAAGAGATAGAGAGCGATCCTCGTTACGAACGAGTTCAACTTGATGGAAGAATTCCATTATGAACCTTGGACATATCTTCTCGTTGATTTCAAGAAGACATTCTAGTCCTATGGCTCGGAAGGAGGTATTGATACCTTCTTCGAATTGTAGAGAGGTGTCTACAATACGTCCTTCGTGGAAGTGACGGTTTTTGAGGTTATTGAACCCACGGACATGAATGCCAGGTGTGTTGGGTTCAAGGGAGATGTTTGGAGTGTAGACGCTAGTGAGTGAAAAATCAAACTCATATTCATGCGTCATAATTGAACCTATAGAAAACATGAGTTAATAGAAAGATATGTTTGTGATCAACCTATGATTATCTAATATTTTTACTAGATTTTTATTAACAATGGTTTTTAATAACAATGACATTTAACTCACTTATGGTTTTGATATTCTAGTGGAGTATTACTTTTAGAAGAAGAGTGGTTTTTAATTTGCATGAAAAACTGTTTTCCAATATGACGGATCCCACGGTTCCTTTTCAAAAAGGGATCCGGCTAGTATGTTTTCCGGGATCCGTAGATCTGTAGTTACAGAACCAAATTTTATGATGAAAAGCATAGATTTTTAGATCTCATAGTTTCATACCAAGATATGTATTTTAACCTACATTTTCTTTTATCATGCATACATGACTTCTAATGTATCAAGAGAGAAAGAAATAAAACAAAGAGAAATGATAAACACATTATGATAATAACCTAGATAAACATAGATTATGTAGAATATTGGATTTCACATACACATCAAACCATTAACACAAGTAGGCGTACAAGAGTGTTTTAGAGAGAGAAAGTTAGAGGTTTAGGAAACTTAGTGAGAGAAAGTGAAAGATATTATTATGAGCTCCAACTCTCTACCTTGGAAGGTAGAGAGTATTTATAGTCTTACAATAAAACGCCACACAACGGGCTGTGGATCAGGCATACAGTGGGTAAAGACCCATCCGTCCTCCACGGTGTTACTAAACTAAATACTACTTAACATAAAAGTACTATGACTACGAGCTTTCTAACGATTACATATACTTGAGGTGACCGACTCTTTAATACCTGGAATTTCTAATTCCTAACAATCTCCCCTAAGGGAGGTCACCTCAAACATATACTAAAATGACATTGAATACAATCGGATATTACATTAACAATTGATCTTGCATTCTTGATGTAGTACTTTGCTCAAGCTTGTAGTCATTGATTCCACTCATTGCATGTTTGGTTAATCCAAGTGGAGGTCTTTTCCTGATCCACGTGATAATAATGTTGAGCCAGCTTTTGAGATCATCAGCTAATAGAAAATCTCTGATACATCCATTGTGGTGTTGGTATTATGTGATGTTGTGACTTTCGGACCGACATGCTCACATTCGGGATCATGATATCTTCTCATCAGAGTAGCGGAAGCTTTCGTTGATTCATGATATTGGCAGCAGCGTAGCGGAAGCATGGAGTTAGAATATCAGAGTCATTGATGCACCAATCATGATTTCTTTCGATATGAATGTGTTGTGTGAGCATGCGGCTATGGATTGACCGCTCCATTACGATCATGCAAACGTCGGGTGTACCTGCATAAGACAGTTAGCAATAAAGCGCACGAAAGTGTCTTTGATCACTTTCGATGAATTGAGGTACACGCCCCACGGTTCCCGTTGATCGATACAAGTCTGCTGTGATCGGTATAATTCGAAGAATTTCCTTGACAGGGTTTCGCAGCTGCTCTAGCTGTTCTCAAACCGAACGTCTCAAAGAAGACAACACGGAGTGAGTGAACCAGCGAATTTAAGTCCACGGATTGATGAAAAGAGATTTGAAAAACAATCGTGTATTGCTCAATAGAAATTGTTTTTGCAATATAACGAAGGTTTTAATGAAAATCAATTATCAATCATAAAACACCTTTTGATTTGAAAAATTAGTACACGGTCGACGTGCTAATGAAAAGAGTTTTAAAGCACAAAGACCGGTTTTCAAAGGTATCCGTCAATCCATAACCTGAACCAGGATTGATTCAAAAGATTGAATCGCCCCATTGTTTCGTTCGGTTGTCACATGGTTGATCTGTATAATAGATCTCACATGCCACCTACCAGGAGCTTGTTAGATGTTGGCTCGAGAAGGCTTTCCATCTTCACAGTGAATATGTAAACACATCACTCGGATGTTCGGGAAATACCACAAGGATAATGCGTAGGACTCAAGATATAATCTCTCTTTCCACATTGTGTGAAACAGAGAGTCTTCATTGAAAGTGTCCTAATGAGATTTATTGATGATCTCGTGGCTCTAGACTCAATTTGTGCATATTTGGATCCTATATCGGAGACTAGGGAGAGGGTCTCCTTCTTCAATATCAACAATCTCTAAGAGAAAGTCGATAGATAATGTAGGTTCCCGGTGAGAATGAAACAAGCCCTTTTAAGAGGAACTTGAGTAGCTTGGGAAGTTTAGTGCAGTCGTCCTTTGGGTCCATGACGTCTTGTCTTCAATACCGGAGTTACCTAAGTAACCACCATTAGCATATGTATTGAACCCGGTTACTGCCCTAAGGTTGAATTATTGGAGGGCTATTTCTTTTCACCCTTTTCTCATTCAATTCTTTTTCATTCTTCAACCCCTTCAGTGCTTACCGAGACTTCATAACTAGAACCTTGTTGGGTCATTTCAGTACTATCTCTGTCTCAGTCCGCACTCTTCCCATATCTTACATTTCTCCTTTTTTTCATCATACCTAAGGACTTCTACACTATCTAGTGGATTGTCCCTGGGTAGATCCCTCCGGGTCTGGCGGATCATGGGAACCAATACCTAACCTTATCATCCTTATATCACCATACATAAAGTAAAGTTGGTCGGTCTATTTGGTATTGTTCATCGGCCATAGGAACCAATTGAAAACCATTTGAAAATCAATCCGGATACTTGTGATATATTATCAAAGCATTTTGTACTTGAATTGTTTTTGATATTTTTAGAAGAAGAACTCCCCTCAACATGTGAATCAAGTATTTGAAATAGTTTTCCACACGGAGGCAAGAGAAAGAATTAACTTCTTTGATTACCATTTTCTAAAAATATCAACATCACTTCCCTAATCGAATCAAGTAGATAAAGCATTTTGGGGAAGGATGAGGTTTTCATGATTTTGCTCCCCCTCAATATGTGCCTCGAGATTTGAAAAGAGTTTTGCACATACTAGAGGGAACCTGCACATTGAGATAAGTGATCACGTTTCAAATCATAGGTTTAAGATAGATGCTCCCCCTCAACATGTGCATGGAAAATTTGAAATCGTTTGTCACATGTGGGAAGGAGAGCTTGTACATCCTTATTAAAACCATTTACCGAATTATCGGTTTAAATCCAATTTAAATCACACATTCTCCCCCTATCACAATTATCAAATCATTTGAGATTTGTGATCTCTTATAGATTTAAATTGATTTTGAAAGCTTTTGAGGAGAATTGTGACTTGATTATGAAAGCGTTTTAACTGATAAGGATCTGATTTTGAGATTTTAAACTCCATTGGTTAAACATGCATGATTATCTTTTGAAAACAATTGAATGCCAAATAACTTTTTAATTTAATTGAAATCATTCTCCCCCTCAATCAATGACATAGGTTGTTGATTGAGAGATAGATATTTTGACAAATAAATCCAGATGATTATCAAAAATAGAGTCCGAGTTATTTTTCATAGCAGTTAGTTTTCAGCAGATAAATGTTTTTAGAATCAGAGCATGGAATTTTGAAAATATGATACAGTATGGCTCTGTTCTTTCTTTGACAAGCGGGTTACTGCCTGACATGACAATAAACCATTTTTTTTTCTCTTTCTCCCAAAATATATATATATATATATATATATATATATATTTAATAAGAATTCGAGCAACATCTAAAGTCCCGTGTCATTCTTTGAATGACAGCACAAAGACCGTAGATATTATCGAATCGAGAAAAACATGACAAATTGACAATATTTTTTTGAAGATTTTTCGAATTTTTCAGATTTTTATGGATTTTGAAAGTTTTATAATTTTGTATTTTGTTTTTCGAATAAATATTTACAAGAGATAGATGAGCATAGACCTTTACTCCTCGTCTTCTTCATGAAGACGTTTGAGTGTTTCTGGTTGAAGGCTTTTCAAGCCTAGTCGTGGAAGTATGAACTCAAAGCGTTCTCTTGGAAGAGCTTTGGTGAAGATGTCGCTAAGCGATATTCGAGACCTCACAAAATAGAGTTCCACCACACCCTTTTCCACTTGTTCCTTGATGAAATGATGTCGAATGTCGATATGCTTTGCTCTTGAGTGTTGAACGTTGTTGCATGAAAGAGCAATAGCACTTTTATTATCACAGTACAGAGGAATTTTGTTAAATACAAAGCCATAGTCAATTAATTGAGATCTCATCCAAAGGATTTGAGCACAACAAGATGACATGGCAATGTATTCTACCTCTGTAGAGGAAATAGAAGTACTCATTTGCTTCTTTGAAGACCAGCTCACAAGCTTATCACCCAAAAACTGAGCACCTCGGGCGTGCCGGCGAGTATCTTGACATCCTGCATGATCGGCATCTGCATAGGCTGTTAGTGACATACCGGTGTCCTTCGGGTACCAAAGTCCCATATTGATGGTTCCTTGGAGATACCGAAAGACCCGTTTAACCGCTTCAAGGTGCTTTTAGTAGGCTTAGCCTGGTATCTAGCACACATGCAAACAGCGAACAAGATGTCGGTCTACTAGCGTGAGGTACATCAGGTATCCAATCATACTACGATATTTCGTTTGGTCAATCATGATCCCTGAGTGGTCCTCATCTAGTTTGGTTCGATCAATCATGGGAGTGTCAACAGGGGCACTTGAATCAAATCCAAATTTCTTTAAGATCTCAGTAGCATATTTAGATTGATTTATGAAAATGCCTCCGGGACTTTGTGAAATTTGTAATCCCAAGAAAATGACATTTGTCCCATCATTGACATTTGAAATTTTGAACTCATTTCATTTGAAAAACGATCACATTCATTGGGGTCAGTCGAGGCAAAAATAATATCATCAACATAAATTTGAACATGAATTAAATGTTTGCACGACTTTCACGGTGAACAATGTTGGATCAACTGCTCCTTTTTTGAATCCGGTAGATAGAAGAAACTTTGATAGCGTATCATACCATGCCCTTGGAGCTTGCTTTAAACCATAAGAGCCTTCTTCAAGCGATAAGCGTGGGTAGGATGTCTGGATTCACAAAGCCTTCAGGTTGGATGACATAGACGACTTCTTTAAGATCTCCGTTCAGGAATGCCGTCTTCACGTCCATTTGATAGACTACCATGTTCTTACTTGCGGCATTAGCCAAAAAGATTCTAATTGCCTCGATTCGAGCAACAGGAGCAAAAGATTCTTCAAAGTCTATACCCTCCTCTTGGCGGTATCCTTTAGCAACTAATCGAGCCTTGTTCTTCAACACATCACCATGCTCATCAAGTTTCACTTTGAAGATCCATTTTAGAGCAATAATCATAGCACAATCTGGAGCGGTACTAACTCCCATACATCAAGTCGATCAAACTCATGAATTTTCTCTTGCATGGCATTGAACCAGCTATCTTCATTCATGGCGGTTTTGACATCTTTTGGTTCGATCTTAGAGAGTACGGAGTTGAAGAAGCACCATAAGGCATCGGTTGCAAGTTGTTTCCGTGTTGATCTTGGGCGAGAAGGATTTCCAATGATGTTGTCTAATGGATGATCGTGAGTCCATTTTCGGAGGTGTTCATGTGGTAGTTGTTGAGGGACTGAAGTAGCAGAGTCGATGTCTCTTGAAGAAGATGGTTCGATGAAGATTCGAGAGCAAATATGTTTTCAAATGGAGCATCTTCAGGAGTAGCAAAGGGATTAACTTCATCATTGATGCGAGAAACAGTTCCATGATGTACATTTGAAGAATGATGATTTGTTGATGAGACTGAAGGATCAGCAGCAGCTTCTTGACTTAATGATATTGAGGCGAGGGATTGACTTCATTCACGGGAATATGAGCGACCTCTGTTGTAGGAATAGACACCTCATTAGTACTTGGATCATAAAGTTCATCAAACATAGGATCAAACAATTTCTTTAAATCATCTTGAGATGGAGGTACATATGGAGTTTCTTGAGAAAGTTTGGAACAAGGGATGAACCAATGGGACTGTTTTGAAGTGCGGGTTCGGAACTGGATTGTCCAGGAGCCATTTGACCAGTCAGCTCATCAAACGTAACGTGAATTGTTTCCATGATATTTCGGGTTCTTTTGTTGTAGATTCGGTATCCCTTTTTGTTTGGTGCATACCCTACAAATACTTCAATGTCTGCTTTAGCTCTAAGTTTGCCTAAGTCTTGACCCTCATTAGTTGGATAACACAATGCACCAAACACACGAAGGAAAGAGAGATTAGGTTTTCGGTTGTGGACAAGTTCATATGGAGTTTTTCCATGAACAGTGTGAATCAGGGAGCGATTTTGTGTGTAGCATGCAGTGGCAATAGCTTCAGCCTAGAGAAACATTGGAACCTTTGAGTAAATCAGCATTGTTCTAGCGGCTTCTACAAGAGTTCGATTTCGTCTTTCAACTACACCGTTCTGTTGAGGAGTTCGTGGAACACTTCTTTGATGGTGATTCCAATGATTTCATAAAATTCACTAAGTTGTTTGTTAACAAACTCAGTTCCATTGTCTGTCCGGATAATTCGGACGGTTTTGTTAAGTCGAACCTGCAGCTGTTTGATGAGTTTGATGATGATATCGGGAGTTTCATCCTTTGTCCTTAAGAACTTGACCCAGGTGAATCTAGAGTAATCATCAACCACAACTAACACATATTTCTTCCCAAAGATATTCTGCACTCTCATTGGTCCACATAAATCCATATGAATTGTATGAAGAACTTCGTGACGAGTTAGTAGGTTTGGGTTTATGGGCATACTTCTTGCTTTTTCCCAATTGACATGATGAACAAAGATGATCCTTTTCATACTTTAGTCTAGGTAAACCTACAACTAAGTCCTTTTTGGAGAGATCATTGATGGTGCCGAAGTTCAAGTGATTGAGACGACGATGCCATAACCATGACTTTGTTTTGAAGCCTTTGACAACAAGCATATTGGAGAAGACTTCATCATATCATCGATAGAGATGGTGTAAAGATTTGAACCACGAGTTCCTCTTAAAAGTTCCTTACCATCAAGTTCTCTAACAAAACAAGTATGTTTTCTGAAGGCTACTTCTAGATCGAATCACAGAATTGACAGACAGAGAACAGATTATGACCAAGACCTTCCACATAGTATACTCTAGAGATAACACTATCACCAACAACATAATCACCATAACCCATAATTGCACGAAATGATCATTACCGAATCTAACTGTCCCGATGAATTTGCTCACGAAGTTCATGAGCCGCGACCGGTCTCGAGTCATATGCTTGGAACGGCTGAGTCCGGTACCACGAACGATTTGAACGATCTGCAGTTGAACAGACAAGAATGGATAACTGGATAATTGGGATCCCCATGCAAGAATGGGTTCCACTTGGTTAGTAATAATTGGAACACCCACATCGAAATAGAAACATCCATATCAGTAGTAGAAGTAATGGAATCATTGGGAATAGATGCAATGCTGGTGTCTGTATTTGACCTATTCAAAGTATGTTCACTTCTTAAGGGAATAGTTCTACCAGTAGGCATCCATTTTCTAGTGGGCATAATCTTAGCGTTTGAGAGCAAAACTAATTGTTCTTATGGCCAAAAGGTATCCAATAATAACCTATCTTTATAAAAGTTCTTCCTGTGGGTTTCCACTTTTTTCTAACAATCTTTCGTTTTTGCCTTTTTGCCTTCTTTGCACGATTATTAGCGTTAACAATTTTAACTGGGCATTTGACAGATTTAGACAAAGCATTCACACCACATTCATGATTAGCAAAGAATTCAAGCGACATCATTACAAGGTTTGCAAATAGTATCGAATTGAATTAATTACAATATGCCTAAGGCTAATACTAGAATCAACACGATTCGTTTTATTCAACTCAAGCTTAAAGATCCTAGGTTGGTCTTCTACTCTCTTCCAATGCACATTTTTAGCTTGCGAGGTCCTATCATTCCTTGTATTGTCTTGAGACTTTGACCCTTTCGCTTTAATGTCATTGATCTGTAGAGGGAATTATGGGAACATTAGTTGGTTGATCTACTTTTTGCATTCTGAACTAGACGTGCAAGGATCTGTATTACTAGGCGACACATTGATGTATACTTTCTTAAAACTGGGCCTAGAATGGTTTGAAGGCTCGGCACTAGGCATAGAACAAGGCATCCCAGCTTTGCCTTTTGCACCTAAGGTTAAGGATTTGGGACATGTTGCAATTACACATTCTAGCAACTCTTGAGATCGTTTGGCATGGAGGCAAGCAAACCTAATTTCACTATCAAGAGGTTTGTTAATGAAATCCTCTTCGACAATCTCACGGAGACATTCTAGACTATCCTTAAGGTGAGCACAATAGTCATGAAAAGCATGTTCATTATTCCTAAGATGAGGAGGAATATATTTAACTGTCACAGTGTATTTGCAATCTAAGGGTGACTTTGAGACAACATTCTTATTGAAAACAAGTGGTAGTTTCCCATTTCCCGACTTCTCGATTCTCAATTTCCTTTTGTAAAGACGTTATTTTTCGTTGTTTTGGTCACGGGTGACTTTTATTGAATCATATAACTCTTTAAAATGTCGTTTAACTTTTTCATTTTCTTCTAGAAAACTCTCGTTTTCCTTTTGTAAGGCATTAACTAAGTTTTGAAGATGAAAAGTTTGAGAATTCGGAGAATCTAAAGGAGGAGGCATTTGGGAGCCTGTCATATTGTTCTTTTGACCCTTTAATTGAGAGATTTGGGCTTTCAACTTTCGGATCGTGTTGCAATGAGCTTGAATCTGTTCATCACGTTTGTTAATTTGAAAAGCTGCATCAAACTCTGGAGCATCTGAGGATGTCTTGATATTTGAAGTTTTGACATTTTCTTTAAGATGTTGATATTTTAGTTGTAAATTAAAATGCTCAACTCTCTAGTTTAGAAAAATGTTTAACCAAATTGTCGTGATCATCCGTTCAATTTTCTCAGATAGTTTAGAATTAGTTTTTTCAAGCTCAATGACACGATCATGGGAGACTTTCAGGCAACAGATAATTCATGAAATTGAGAAGCATTAATAGAACAAGTTGTAGCATTGAAAAACACATCTTGAGCAATACATTCAGAAATCATATTCTCATTCAGTGTATGCAAGTTCTTCCTTTCAATCTCATTATATTTTAATGCTCGCTCATAGTCACTAACCTCAACTATCATTGCATCAAATTCCTTTTCCATTTCTTTAATGTCTCAATTCATTCCCTTTTTAAGACTCTCAAAGTGATCTTTTAGTTGTTTAAAGAAAGGCATGACTTCAGTTAAATAACATTCTTTAGTTTGCTCAAAACCTCTTTCTCCTTCCGTTATACCATTGGGTGTGATCCTTTTCTTGCAAGTTTTCTCAAAATCAACAAATAGTTGAAAGATAACATATTGGCTGATTAAGGTCTTGCTTTTAGTGGCAATTGTTCTAGGAACTAGATGCATTGGTGTATTTGGAGGATACACAGTCGCTCTAGGCATTTTCCAAAGGGGGTGGGTTGGTTTCAACAATATTTTCAGCTTTCTGCTTATCTAAATCCATTTTCCGGAACACTTGTTCGGGAGTTAACAATGTCTGAGGCTTAAACTTGTTTAAGGCAATCCATTCTCCTTTTGTAATCATGGGGTGTGATGATTACTTTCTTTTCTTTACATTTTGGATCAGCTAGTTTCTTGTTTAACTTTTCCCTAGTGATTTCATCTGATTTCTTATCTTCCTCTGTGCACTCAGCGCAACTAGGTTTCTGTCTAGGTTTAAGAATTTCATTGCCATCATAAATAACCTTATGGGCAGCTCTAGCCTTTTTAACAACTTCTGGATTTGGTTCCTCAACAAGGGGAATGCTATGCTTATCGCTTAAGACTCTATGCTTAGTGATCATGTGAGCAGTCTGAATGGTGTTTCCTTGTACGTACAACTTATTTTCAAGCTTGTTTTTCAAGGTTTTAGATTAGAAAAATCATTCAAAAGTTTTGATTCCTTAGCACTTAATTCTTGCTTAAGCATTTTAACATTTTCTTGAAGTTCTTGTTTTTGCTTAGCAGTTTTTGAAAGTTTTTCTTGTAAGGAGTTTAACTCTTGTTTTAATACTTCTTCTCTAAACCTACTTTTTCTAATAGTTGTATGCATTTGGTCATCCATTTCCTGCTCACGGGTGGTCAACTCAAATTTTACACGTTGTTCATAAATAGCAACACGTTCTTTATAGGCATTCAGTACAGAGATAACAACATCATCGGGGCACATGCAGGTGTATTCATCAAAAACATAGTCATTGTTGATTGCAGAAGATGCATCACTTGATACAATTTCACTTTCACTTTGTTTCACATATTGATCATATGGGACAACATTGATATTACCCATGTTTTCAATATTTGATTCAAAAGTTTCAGTTGATTGTACTTTGTCATGCATCTTTTGTACATCAGCATCATCGTATAGTTTTAATACCTCTGAGATGAGTTTGTCTTTGGATGGGCCAGCTTGTGGTGAAGAAGAGACCTTGGGAGAAACCATTGGAGAAATGCTAGCCATAAAATTGTGTGTGCAGTAGGTCCATCATCCACATCAGAGTCGTATGCATCACAATCGGCGACTTGAAAGGCGTTCTGATGATTGTGACCTATCTCCTGAATTGGCTGCTCATCCACATCGGCATCATAGGTCTTGGCATTGCCCTCAACAAGAAACAATAACTCCTCTTCATCCAACGCAACACCATTATCACGAGCTTGTACAAGCAACATCTTATCTCTGAAGTAATCAGCATTCTGTGGGCGTTTTGGAGATGTGCAGTTCCTTGCAATGTGTCCCTCACCACCACAGTTATAGCATTTGATCGGCTTAGTTTGACCTTGATTTCCATTTCTTCCTCGATTCGGATTACCAACATAACCTCTACCAGCTCCTCCTCTTCCTTGATCATACCGTCTTTCCTGAACTGGTTGCACAACAATTTTCCCATCTCTGACAGTAGCTTGATTGTGTGGGTTAGAAGCTGTTCTGAGGTTGTTGTTGGTTTGTGGGAGAGAATTCATGTTTTGACTAATCAGGAGAGCCAGTTGATTAATGAAGTTACCCACGTGTGCATCAGCATCAGCTTGTTTGAACTTTGGATCGGGATTGAGTTTGTGAGTTCCATCACCCATGGGTATAACTTGTGAAGCTTTAGTGGTAATCCCAATGTTTGAGTAGAAGGCAGTTGAATCATTTGATGAGCTTGTCTCTCCTGGATTTGTTTTGAATTGTTCAAGAATCCTCTTTTCAAAAATGGCATGTCTCTCATTCTGAAGAAGGAAGGCATAGAGGTGCTCATAGTTAGTATTCTTCAATCCTTTAGTGAGCTTCACAGAAGTAACAAATTTGTGCCATTCGGGATTCATGTTGTTTACAAATTTTGAGTTCAACTGAATGTTAGGCATAGTCATTCTGATGTTCCTCATGTCATTCACCAACTTATGAAATCTCACATAGTACTCATAGACACTTTCATCTGGTTTCATCTTGAAGTGCTCAAATTCATCATACAGTTGTGATTCTCGGTCTTCAACAGTTAGCTCGAACCGAGAAAGAAGCATCTTTACATTATCCCATACAGCTTTTGCCTCGGTGTTGTGATTGATAAGCTTGTAGATGTCCTTTGGTAGACCTTGCAATATAATGTTGGAAGCTCGGATATCTGCATCGAATCTCTTTTTCTCCTTATCGTCAAGCTCATCATACATCTTTGGTCTGTCCATTCCGTAAATCAAAGTTCCATCTTCAGCAGTATCAAGTATATCTCTAGTAGTTTCAACTCGGTAAGGTCCTTCATCAATGGATTTGAGAATGTTAACCCATTTTCTTTTCCAAGACAGTACAATCTGATTCGTTGAGCCCAAGAGTCATAGTCAGTTCTGTCAAGCATGGGTGGACGAGTGTGTGAACCAGCTGCTTGAACATCCTCGGAAACAGTGGAGATGATTGTAGGAACGTTGGTAGACATGATGACAAGTTAAACGAGATTTTATAACTCTATGATTAAACCGGGAAATAGATTCTTTCACGGGATTTTACTGAATCAAGAGAAAATCGTATTTAAAGGAAATCACTCAAGTCGCTAGGAAAATTGTGAACCAAGTCGCTAAGTGCTAAGTCGCTAAAGTTCCAAGTCGTTATGTAACAACTCGCTACAATCCAAGTCGCTAACAAAATTTTGGCAGCAATTCGCTAAGCACCAAGTCGCTAAATATTCAAGTCGCTAAATAGCAACTCACTAGGTACCAACTCGCTAACACCAAGTCGCTAACAATATAAAGTACAAGTCGCTAACTTCCACCAAGTCGCTACCCGTAGTGGAGATTCCACTACTTGTACTGTTTGTCGGCTTGTCTCACTAGGCAAGTCGCTAGGCCTAAGTCGCTAACTCCACAAACTTCAACTCGCTACCAAAATGTAAAGCAAGTCGCTAGCAAGAAAAGCTATCCGTAGGTCAAGTCGCTAGCTAGAAAACTTCACAAACACCACTTTTCAATCCAAAAACAACCCAACCAAGATGATTCAAGCTTACCAAATGAAAACCTAAACACTTGTGATGATTCTAAACACAAAAGTACTAACAAAATCCAAGCTTTAACACAAGAAATCAACCAAATGATGCAAAAACCACTAAACTTTTTCAAAATCAAAAACCACCTAAAAACCACTAGAAATCCAAAGATGTGTAAGATATGATCTAACCATGGCTCTTGATACCAATTGTAGAATATTGGATTTCACATACACATCAAACCATTAACACAAGTAGGCGTACAAGAGTGTTTGAAAGAGAGAAAGTTAGAGGTTTAGGGAACTTAGTGAGAGAAAGTGAAAGATATTATTATGAGCTCCAACTCTCTACCTTGGAAGGTAGAGAGTATTTATAGTCTTACAATAAAACGCCACACAACGGGCTGTGGATCAGGCATACAGTGGGTAAAGACCCGTCCGTCCTCCACGGTGTTACTAAACTAAATACTACTTAACATAAAAGTACTATGGCTACGAGCTTTCTAACGATTACATATACTTGAGGTGACCGACTCTTTAATACCTGGAATTTCTAATTCCTAACAGATTATTAGTAATATTTCATTTCAATGCTAAGGATGATACAAAGGATTGGGTATATAACCCCAATGTAGATTAACAACACAAAGTAAATGTCTCCGTATGTGAACTTCATCATAGGGAACACAAGTGCGATGAGTGTTAAGGCGATGAGCACGAGGGCGATGTAAACCATGTTGAAGACGATTCTTCTTGGTTTCGGTTGAGATGAAATGATGAGGAGGATGAAGTTTTGAGTGAGAGGAAATTTTTGAATTTGGAAGATTTGAAAAAGTGGAGGTTTGATATGGTGGTCGACGGTGGGAGTATTTATGGGGAAGGAGAATTTTTGAAAATTTTGTTTTGTTTTATTGTTAGAGAGATATGATTTTTGGATTAAGTGGGACAAAACACAAATTTTATAAACCATGATTTTTAGACGAAGGAGTGACACGTATGTGAGAAAAAACTTCCTAATGAAGCTACATGTAAAACATGTGTATACACGAAACTTACTCAAATAAATACCTATGTAATCACACTTATTTATTAAACTAATATCATTTAGAGATAAGTGGAAAGTCATGCCTCAAATGCACTTAGGAATGTATTTACAAATGACACAGCAAATGTCAGAAGACAATTCCATCTCCTTTATGCTTAAGATACCTTCTTAGGGAAGGTAATCTTTATTATCAAGTAAATCCTATGGCTTGATAGATGTGAGCTTTGACTAATCAACATGACAAAGAGGATTAGTGCAATTAAATGAAAAAGAGAATAAGAAAAATGTTGTTATCAAATCAACATCCAAACAAATAGTTTTAAAAGACATGGTGTTTTTTTTATGAAAAACCTTCTTTGTATTTTTCAATTAACCATGGATCGTATCAAGTTTTTAAAGTACAATATACTTCAAGAAACTTGGTGACGAAGCTCTGATGCCAATTGTGGAAAACTAGAAGGGGGGGGGGGTTGAATAGTTTTACCAATTAAAACTTCCTTTTAAACTATTTAGATCGACTCATGTCAATCTATTTGGATGTGTGTGTTGGATGTTGATAAACAAGCATATAAAGGTATGTAATGAAAGATAAGAGTAAGAAGCACAAAACCACAACGCGAGTATTTATAGTGGTTCGGCTACAAGGACACCTTCCTTGCCCTAATCCACTCCTCGAGTCACCTACTCGAGAGTTTGTAATCACTACACCAATCTCCTTATGGCGGAAAAGCCTTCACAACGTCGCTTACACCTTAATCCGGTACAAAGCTAAATACCGAGTTCTTTCACACCAAGGCGAACCACACCTAACACAACGTCGCCTACCCTTTATACGGTGCTAGGCTAACCACCGAGTTCTTTCACACCAAGGAGAACTAATCCTATCACAACGTCGCCTACCCTTTATAAGGTACTAGGCTAAGTACCTAGTTCTTTCACACCAAGGTGAACCACACCTACACAACGTCGCCTACCCTTTAATAGGTACTAGGCTAAGCACCTAGTTCCATTGCAATAGAGGAACTACTACCCAACACTACACCAACGACTAATCCCAAAGGAGACCAACTCCTTTTTACAACATCATCAAGGATATCAATATCCTTGGATCTAGTTCTAATCTATCTTGTACATCAAACACACCATATCGAATGTACATCTAAGGCACCTTTCACTAATGCCTTTGACTAGATCTTCAAAACACCCTTCACTAATGTCTTGTGTCTTGACTTCTAAGCACCCTTCACTAATGCTTCTAGTCTTGACTTCTAAGCACTTATCAAAAGTGCTTATGATGTGGACGAAAGATACCCTTCACTAATATCTTCGTCTTGACACTTGAGACACCTTTCACAAATGTCTTCAACACTTCTTAGAAAATAAAAACAATCATCAACAAGAAGACTTCAGTAGCCTTGATGATGAGGAAGCATGGCAACTTATGGACTTGATCTTGCTCGACTTCAAAGGTGGTGATCTTGCCTTTAAGAAGAACCTAGAAGATCACACAAAAACAAAACTACAAACACAGATCTCTTGGATATGAGGATAGTGAGTTTTTAACTCAGGGAGAAAGTGTGTTAGAAAGTGGTGAGCAACAATGAAGAAATGACTTACTATTTATAGAAGAAAAAATCTACCGTTCCTCGGATCCCACGGATCCCTTCCACAAGGGATCCGTCTAGCATAAATCTAGGGTATTTTGGTTATGGTTCATGGGTCATGGGTTGATCCATGGATCTTTAGCTAGATACAATGTATCTCTTAAGTGCAATGCACTTAGTCACTTGGGTATGGGTTGATCCATGGGTTATGGATATTATCCATGTATGATATAAGCATGATGTCATGCAATGGGTTATGGGTCAAGCTCTATGGGTCATGGGCTTTGGGTTGTACCCAACTACATTCAATGTATTTGCCCAATGGGTTATGCCACTTAAGTTTCTACCCATTTATATTACCCAATATACTACATACTAGTTATGTGTATATTTTACCCAAATATGTAAACACTAGTTGTTGTACATATGTAATATTAAATCATAAAATCACTTATACTTGTTTTAGTGTTTTATGTGAAAATGTGAATATGTTAGAAACTATTAGTTCAAACCATTTACGTATTTTATTTGTTTCGTTAAAATGATTTTACGTTTGTTATCGACAAAACATTAGAAGATCGTAAAATATAAATAAACGTTTTTACGGCTTATTTGTATTAACAATAATCAATATGCTAACAATATAAAAAGAGTAGATAAGGAAAGTAACAATCAAACCACGACAAGTTGTTTATAGTGGTTCGGTCTACAAGGATTCTTTTTCCTTTCCCTACTCAACTCCTCGAGTCTCACACTCGAGAGTTTAACTTCACTAGTCAACAAGCTCCTTTCACCGGCGGAGAAACCTTTACACTTTGCTTACACACTATTTCCGACACTAAGCTAGATGTCGAGTTCTTTTCAATGGTACAACCACTCCCACACACAATGTATTTTAAGGACTAAAATACTAACCACTCACACTCACAAGATTATGATGGTTTGTTACAACAATGATGTATGAATCAACACAAGATCATACAACAACAAACAAACAAGACTTCCAACAACTTGTTGAAGCTTGAATATGCCTTGATCTTCTTTGCTACAAAAGAGATCACTAATATGATAAGAAAATGAGTTAGAAATGTTAGAGAGAAGGAATGTATGTGAATATGATAGAAAGGGATGAAAAACAACTTGGTTTGGCTTTGCTATTTATAGCCAAAATACTTAGCAGGCACCACGGACCACGGATACCTCAAAAGGGTTCCGTCCGTGTTAAGTTTTGGTGCCGTCGGGGTCTGACAGCAAGATCACCAAAACCTTACCAAAGTCAACCATATCTATCCAAGATTGTGTAAGATATGTAGAGTCTAAATCTACACAAAGTATCTAGTGAAATCTTCTAAGGATTTCAATGATGCATTACATGATGCCATGTGTTTGTTTTTCTATTTTTAGAAATATGTTAAAATGTAAATACATATGTAATGTTTTGTTTTAAGAACCAAAACATTCTTGATCTTAAAATACTAACATACATTATGGTTAAGAGTCATATCAAAATATGATTAATCAAAATGTAAATGCTTGAGTGATGAAGATATTATTTGAAAAGCCAAATTAAACTTGACAAGCTTTAAGCTTTATAAAAATTAAATTTACTTTTGTCGTTAACAAAACTTAGGTAAATATCATAAAATATAAATAACGTTTAATGACGATATTTGTATTAACACATAAGATATTGTCCAAGTCGGACTACAAACGTTTAGGGTTTTTACTCCACAAGTCTACCTCTTAAAATACTGAAAATTCGATTTATATATATAATTTTACACTTGCGACAGCGTCACCTTATAGGTGGGACGCCGTCAGATCGCCGTCATTAGGGTTTTCGTCTTGGCCAAGTAATCGTTTGTACGGCGTCACGTTGTAGTTGTGACGCCGTCGGTCTTTAACCGTGATGTCGTCTGATTTTGGATCTAGGCCGTCTGAGATGAAAAGTCTTAGAGACGCCCTTCCTCTTCAAAGCCTGACGCCGTCAGGTGTATTTTAGAAAAAAGTCTACTGAGCCGTCAGAGATTTTAATTAGCAAAAGGGGATGGCGTCGCCCTTTGATTGGGATGCCGTCAGGTGCAATTTCAGCAGCTTGAGTAGCTTCGATCTTGAATTTGCCATTTTATTCATATATTCACTCATTTTCGTCCAAATATGCATCATTCCAGCATTTTGCTTCCAAGAGACCTAAAAAGAGAAAAGGAACGAAATTAACCAGTAACGGATATAAAAGTGGGCAATCAAGGGCTTAAACGACCCCTTAAAAATGTACGTTTTAAATCCTTATCAACTATTTTTTAATACATGAATGTTTGAGATTGATAAAGTGGGCATATTCAAAATCAGAAATAGCAGCGATTCCTTCTCCTAAAGTAAGTCTATGATTATTGCACACATTAAAATGTTTGTTTATTAAATATAAATTTACACACTTGAGATGATGGCGCTGTATTTAGAATACAGGAAGGTGAGGGGAGATTCTTAGTTTGGGCACATTCTATATCAACAATGGCATATCCTGATGTAAGTCTACAATTAACGTACACGTTATTGTTTATTTTATATATATTTACGCAATTTAGATGATGGCACTGGTTTTGTATTACAGGAGAAGAAATTTGTTTCTTTGAGATGGACAATTAAGTTTTGATCAAATTATTTAAGTAAACTATAGTGTCATGAAATTATTACTGAATCTAAAGCGGGAAAAGGTGAACTATGAACAAAAGTGTACCAAGGAGCCATCACTCCCCAATCTTGGTTAATCAAGCTGATATCTGTAGTGGGAAGTTTTATTTTAATAACATATATAAAGGATTCTGATAGGCGATTTAGTAGATTAATTAAAGCAAGCACTTTGTTTTTTTGTAACTGCAGCTGTAATAACAGAATTACAAATAGTGTTTGTTAAGAAATGAAAAGACCTTCATTGAGACCATCTTGAAAATAATATAAGATACTCACATGCGGGACCGGGTTACTCTAATCATCTACAGGGAACAAAATCTTCAATGCAGTTCCAAGACCAAGAACATTAAGTTTTCCCCAAAGACGACACTTCTCACACCCTACACAGTCCATGGTGTGGCCTCCTTTCTCTTTGGTGATGTCATCAAAGCACATATGGATTTCAGCACCATTTGTAGCAACCTTGAAAATGGTCAGTATAAGAATTTCAATGATGTGTACAAGGATTTGGATTATATATGGAGGAATTGCTAAAAGTACAACATTAAAGGTTATTACATATAAGAGCTCATAGGCTTAAGGTCCGAGTTAGAGTTAAAAAGAGTAAGGTGAACCATTTCTTCTTTTACAATTTGCATATCCCACCACAAACGAATTGATTTCTAAGGAAAGATGATAATTTCCTACTATTTCTCATAAAATAAACTGCAGCGACCAATTTGAATGCATTTCCAAACATCCCCTTTTAGACAAAAAAAATTTTCTATCACTATTCTTGCTTAATTGTCATGGTTTGTGTTGTTGTACAGAGAGAAAGTGATCGGTTAACTATTTTAGAGTCACCGTAGGAGGTGTAAAGGAGGTGGAAAAGGTGTTCTTGCGCAATGGTAGCTATAAGGGTTTAGCTTACTCTTATTACATTCAACTAAAATTGGTCGGGTTGTGTAATGGGCAAATAAATGTGCGTCTCACAATGGGTCAGGACTCAGGTACACGTGCCTTATCTATACCTGTAACTGCTACCGCTTATGCGGTTTATTGCTACTGACGCGACTTGCTATTGCTACAAACGCGGGTGACTATGGCAGATGCAGCTTGCTGCTGATACAGTTTGCTGCTTTAATAATCAAAGGGGCAAAAACATTTACAAATATTTGAAGGATTATACTTACAAAATATACTCTGCTGACTTTACTTCAAGTTGTGTTTTATATCGATCACATCTATTTGTTGCAGTGATACGTGTACAAATATCAATTTACCCTTCTGGTACCTATATTTCATTTATTTGCAGCCATTCCTAAATACATTTCATTTATTTACTTCAGTAGATATTGGGTGTCCCATTTTTTAAATGGGAAATTGTTAATAATTACTTTAAAGCTAACTATTAAAGCTATAACTGTGCTTTGCTCGACTTTGATAGGTTCACTTTTGCCTCAAGTGACTACGCCATATGTTTATAGGTTTGACTGGCTAATGGGATAAAAACAGTGCATAGTTGGGTGAAGTGTACGACTTTGTTAGATGTTTTAAATCTTTAACTTGATCTTATGTTGAATTGAAATCAGTTGATGATAATGGGGTTATTCACTTTTATGTTAAATTGAAATCAGTTCATGATAATGGGGGTTATTCATTTGAATTTGTATATTTTTCAGAAAGTTTTGTTCGATTTAAAGGTACATGATGAGTGTCTAAATACTCATCATTTTTGTACCGTTTAGAATGCCAAAAACATCTGAAAACACTCAGAAATGCATCAAAATGATAAAAATATCACAAATAAGTGTTTTATGTGTTTTAAATGCAAAAATACCAAAATCAGATGAAAAACGTATCAAGTTTGCATAATTGGCAGTTTTAGTCCCCCAAGTTTCAAAAGTTGTCAAATCTAGTCCCTGGAATCCAAAAATGTGGAGTTTTATCATTCAAGGTCCCTGAAATATTCTAAGTTGTCAAAAATGGTCCTTGAATGAATCTTTGGTCAAATGGCAGAAAAGGTCCCTTAACTTTGAAAAATGTCAAAAATAGTCTTCGGATATTTAAAAATGGAAAATAATCAAATGTGGTCCTTGTACTATTCATATATGGCATTATTGGTCCTTTTGATAAGTTTGGAAAAAGTGCAGGTTCAGTCCCTCAAGTTTGGAGAAATTGCATAAATGGTCCTTGTGTTTAATCTATACCAAACGGACCCTTGTATTATTAAAACCACAAACCCAAATCCAATCCTACAACCCAGCTGGCCCAATCTTGCAAACCAACCCAAGCCCAAATACGTTGACCCTTGAGCCAGTCCAAAATCATTTTGCCCTGTCAATACCCTATTTTGACCCCCCTTTCGTATTAATAAAACTCGGTCAAAATAAGTCAACGCGCCAAAACCGTTTTCACTGTTTATCTCCTTCACCTTCACCTGTAAAACCAAAACCAGTGGTTTTCACCACCACCTGTTTATCCACCTCACCACCACCTGTCACCCAGCTGTATAACCACTCCCCTCCACCTCCACATCCACCAAAATTCATTAATAACAAATACCTGCTTATGATATTTTGGCGCCAAAATTCCACATGGACGATTCTGATGATTTTTAAAGATCCAATGGTTGGAATTAAGTGGGAAAGTCTCAGAGGTGTCGACAAGAGCCTAAAAGATCTTTATAAAGAAAAAGAGGAGCAATGTGAAGGATATCTAGAATAATTTAACTTAATGTATGTCGTTTTAGAAAAAATTAAAAATTCCAGTGTATGTTTAAGCTTAAAAGTACTTTGTTTAAGTTTTTCAAGTGTATGTGAATCTATTTTCAGTTTCAATTTCAGTTAAATCTCAAGTTTTCAGTTTATGCAATTTTCAAGTTCAAATTCTCAATATGATCAAATGTTGTTATTAATGGTTGTTTTGGACTCATAAGCTAATATAAGCTCCTTATAAAGCTTTTCTAAGCTTTTAGTAACTTTAAAACTCAGTTTAGTATCAAAAAGAAAAAAATACCAAAAATACTAAAAAAATATTGGAAAATCAAAAATTCCATGGAGAATATGATCAAGAAGCTGGAGCAGGGTTGATTGTGGATTGCCTTGGTTTAGAGCTTCTTGGGAAGCTATAGAAAGTTGTTTTAGTCTTTGGTTCTCAGTTTTATGCTTGGACTCAACTTGTAAGCTATTTCTTAAAAATTTTCAATTCTTAGTCTAAGTATTTGAATCTTGTTAATTTTGGTTTAATCCTGTCTAAATATAGTTAGTATAAGTTAATCAATAGCTTTCTTGTCTTAAAAATCTGTTTTAGTGTTTAAAGCTTCAAAACAGTTTGCTTAAGTGTTGTTTGGATTTGCTTGTTTAACTGTACTAAAGGTTGTTCAAGCCATGGTTCTTGTTTATTATATGTCACATTAGGTCTTAATAACTCATAGAAACCATAAAAACCAGTCCTTGTTCAAGTAAAAGTCAAAATAGCATCTGATCATATCTTGGTTGCTAACTGTTGGATTTCTATATTCCATGATCATGTTTTTATGCTCATAAGTTGTTATCATTGATCAATCTAGTCTTAATTTACCTTAATACAACATAATCAGTGATTGAGATCAATCCAAAGTTCATTTAAGTCAACCTATTAGTGTAATATAAAAAGTCAAATTTTCTTAATATCAGTTTTTGAATAAAATAGATAATTTTCTATAGGACTTATTATTAGCTTTCAAGATTTGAGCTTTTGGGATATTAAAATCTAGTTGCTCATCTTCCTAATAGTAATTTTTATAATTTTCAATTAGCTTTTTAAACTGCTTATTTTCTAACTTACTTTAGACCCTTTTTCAAAATAATGCCCTGTGCACAGTTGAGCCAACCTTTTTCACAAGCTCATAAAAAGCTTATTAGTGAACCATAGCTTGTGTATTTTGGTTCTTTGGAAAGCTAACCTAGCTATCTTGAATATCCAAGTTTAAAATTTTACTTTCTAGCTTATTTAGTATGGCTGCAAGTAGCTTATTGTTTGTCCCATTTCTGTCTTAACTAAGTAATCAGTGGTTTACAAGCTTTTTCACAAGCTTGTCATAAGCTCATTAGTCAACCATAGAGTGTGAACTTGGACTTTTTGGAAAGCCCACCAGCTCATCTTGACACCTCAGTTCTTATTTTGAGCTTTGAAGCTTATTTAATAAGCTTAAATTGCTTGTGAAAATCTGTGCATGCCTGTTTGGTTTTCTAGTTTAGGATAAGTGCTTATTTGATCATTATAGCTTATCAGTGTTGATATTTGTTCTTTTTAGCTTCACTTAAGTAGCTTTTAGCTTTTTGCATCTTATTTCAGTTTTGGTTCCAGCTTGTAAGCTTGTTTGAGCTTAAAATCATCAAAATAAGCCATAAGCTTCACTGTTGAGCTAATAAGCTCTCAAATTGCTTATTTTTAAATTTTAAAATTTTTGTCTTTATTAAAGTTACTTATTTTCAGTAGTTAAATAGTTTTCAAAAAGAAAAATCACAAAAACATCATTTTTAAAATAGTGATAGCGTTTATTTAATAGAATTTAGCTTTTTAATTTTTCTTTTTAGCTTATTATTAAGCATTTCCTGTTTTTATAATTTTCTTAGTTTTCTGTCATCATAAGATATTTATAGAAAAAATTTCATAATTTTCTTATCTTGTTTAGTATTTATTAGAATTAAAAATAGTTAAAAGTATTAAATAATTAATAATAAATAAATAAAAAGCATAAAAAATATCTTTTCAGTTTTAAAATTAGTTTTCTAATATTTTAGATTTTTCTAAGTCATAATTTCATTTTTCTAGCTTTATTTCATATTTTATTATATTTTAGAGTATTATTAAATAGTTAAAAATAGTTTTTAATTAATAATAATTAAATAAATAGTTATAAAAATAATTTTAATTTTCTAATAATTTTCTTTTATGATTAGGTTTGTAAAAATATCATTTTCATATTTGTAGGTCTTTTATTTCTTAAAACTCACGTTTTATTTTTGTACGTTTACGTAATTTAATAAACGTACGTGTTTAAGTTTGTTTAATCAGATTGTTGTACTTTATAGTTCTGTATCCAAATACCATTCCAATCAATCAGTAGTGTAATTATCCAATCAAAATCCTTACAGATCATTATCCTTAGTGATCATTCGACATCTGAACGTTTTAAACACCATTCAGTCTCCGTGGGACTTAACGACCCGGGAATCCACTATATTCCAAGGGAAATTGCATTGGTTTTAGACTGTTTTAATTTTATTACGGTTGACCATTCACAAGTGGTTGACTTGTGTGATAAACTTGACGGTTTGCCACCAATCAAATTTTGGCGCCGCTGCCGGGGAGGCTTTAGCGTGTTCTAAGCATTTTCAGACCCATTCTTGCACATATACCACCTTTTGTAAACAGTTTTTTGTAAAGTTATCAAAATCAAAAAGTTCATTAACACTTTTCCTAAAGTGTTAACAACACCAAAAAAATATAAAACAACAAAACAATCGTAACGTTTTCTATCTTGTATTTTCTTTAAGGTGATTCTTAAAGAGGTACGATTTGGTTAAACGAGACGATACCAAAAATATTGTCCAAAAGTTTTTAAACCCTTAGCACAAATTCATACCTACGTCTTTTTAGTGGTACTTAATACATAAAAATCAACCACCGCAAATCAAGGCAGTACACCTACCAACTGGGGGTGTGAACATTAATAAGTTCCCAATCTTAAAGATCAAAACTTGCCTTTGTGTCCTTGTGATTTGGTGTACCTTTTTCAAAGAAGCCATTTCATTTGTGATTATTGGTTTAAGTTCACTTGTCGTTTTGCCTCGCATTTGTTTTTGAAAACTGATTTTTACACTTAGTGCATGCGAACTCGTTCTTCCAGCTCCACCAGTCCACTTTCAGAGCTTGCAAATATTCCACGTAGGCAGAGAGGACGTTTTGCTCCTTCAGCCGTGACTGAGGAACGTCTAGTACCACCACCCCCTGTCGTAATGGCAGAAGACAAACCGATGAATGAGCTTCTCCAAGCACCCATCGAGGGTTACGGAGATGCCATTATTGTCCCAGCCATCGTGGCTGATACCTTTGAGCTCAAAACCGGGTTGCTTAATCTTGTAACCCAAAGCCAATTTTATGGTTTTGAGCGGGATGATCCTCATGCTCATATTCGATGGTTTAACAAGATTGCATCTACCATCAAATACAAGAATGTCCCACATGAAGCAATTAAGCTTCTTCTGTTCCCATTCTCTCTAGAGGGACAAGCCCGGAATTGGCTTGAGAAACAACCCCCTCGTTCCATTGAGACATGGGAAGATCTAGTCACTAAGTTTGTTAACGAATTCTATCCTCCATCCCGAACTACAAGTCTTAAGAATGAGATAATGAAATTTTCTCAAAGATTTGATGAATCATTCGGTGAGGCATGGGATCGTTACAAAGAGTTGCTCCGCAAGTGTCCGCATCATGGTTTTACCGAATTAATGCAAATGGATACTTTCTACAATGGTCTGAGACAAGCTGACCAAGACTCTTTAAATGCCTCCGCGGGAGGTAATTTCTGAGCAAGACCACAAAAGAAGCCTTGCAAATCATAGAAAACAAGTCCCGTGTCCGCCTTTCCGAACAAAGACATATCAGTCTCAGTCTAATGCTGGACCTTCTACTTCATCTCATGTGAGTACATCTAGCACCGATGCTAAGATTGACAAACTCACAGATATTGTTTAGGCTTTGGTTCTTGCTAACCAAAAGAAAGTCACTTTCACACAGACACCATCACATGGTGAAGTGAAGAAAGTCGAGGTCTGTGTTACTTGTGGTGGCCCTCATGCATACTACAACTGCATCGCCACCGATGGTAGTTCGTTTGAAGCCAATGCTATAGCCGGTACTTCACATCAAGGAGGTAATCAATACCGTCCTCAAAATGAGCCAAACTACCGTGCTAATACTTATCAGGGACCACCCGGTTTTAACCAGAATCCTAACATACAAAACCGGAATCAGATCCAACCTAGAATGAACCAAGGTTATCAAAACCAAGGTAACTTCTATCCCGGACCAAATCAAGGTTTCCAACATCAAGGAAACCTTAATCAAAACAATTTCAATCGAGGGAATCAATTTCATGGGAATATGAATCCTAATGAAGGAAATTTTTAAAATCAAGGCCCTAATCTGAATAATAAAGGCCAGAATTTTCCTAATCAAACTCAAGCCATTGTTCCAACTGGACCATCATCGGATGAGTTATTGAAACAATTCATGAAATCCCAAGATGAAATGAACAGGTTGTTGGTCACCGATCGCGGATCTAAAGAAGTCTTTAAATGATCAACCCTCGGGCTCAGGAAAACTTCCGAGCAACACGATCGCTAACCCGAGGGGCGATGCAAAGGCGATCACAACCAGAAGTGGTGTTTCATATGATGGACCTGCTATTCCTACTACCTCTTCTTCTTCTTCTTTCCCGAAGGTAGTGGAAAGTGAACCTGAGGCGACAAAGGACAAGGAACTTCCTACTAATAACGGAGGTACCAACGATGTCCATCCTCAAGTTGTCCCGAAACCCAAATCCAATCCATGAGTTGTTTTTGAACCTCCAGTAGCTCCCGTTGAAAACCCCAAATCCAAATCTTCTATTCCTTACCCATCACGTTTGAATGAGCAGAAGCTCCGCGAAAAAGCCAGTCATCAAATGGACAAATTTTTTCAAATTTTCCAAGAACTACATTTTGACATAAGCTTTGCGGATGCTATCATGCTGATGCCCAAGTTTGCATCAACTCTCAAACACATGTTAAGCAACAAGGAAAAGCTGTTTGAAATGGCTAAAACTCCTTTGAACGAGAACTGCTCTGCAGTTATCCTGAAGAAGCTTCCCGAGAAGCTTGGAGATCCTGGAAAATTTCTCTTACCTTGTGTATTTCCAGGAATGGTTGAATGCTTTGCCTTAGCAGATCTTGGTGCAAGCATCAATCTGATGCCTTATTCAATATGGAAGAAACTTTCTCTTCCGGATCTTACTCCTACATGCATGACTCTCGAGCTTGCAGATCGTACAATATCCCGTCCACTTGGCATTGCCGAGGACGTATTCGTGAAAGTAGGAAAGTTCCATTTTCCAGCTGACTTTGTAGTTGTTGATTTCGATGTCGATCCACGGGTTCCTCTCATTGTTGGACGAGGATTCCAGAGAACGGGCCGTGCTCTCATTGATGTATTTGAGCAAGAAATCACATTACGTGTGGGTAATGAAGCTGTCACCTTTAACCTTGATCAAACTTCGAGGTACTCCGCAAACTATGATTCTGAGTCGGTTAACCGAATAGATATCATTGATGTTGCTTCTGAAGAGTACTCTCAAGAAGTTCTTGGTTACGATCATAATTCTTTGAGTGATAATCTCACTCATTCATCTCAACCCATCATTGCCAATTCTACTCCTTCTCTCACTCCATTTGAGGAAAGTGACTTCATCTTGGAAGAGATTGAAGCATACTTGTCTAGTGATTCGGTTTCATGGGAAATTGATCACGCTCCAATTGACATCGAGGGAGATATTCTTCTCATTGAGAAGTTGCTTAATGATGATCCATCTCCACTCCCTCCCGTCGAGCTTCATAACAAGGAAGTCAAGTCAGTTGAGAAAACTGAAGAATTTCCTGAGGTAGAACTTAAGGACTTACCACCTCATCTCGAGTATGCATTTCTTGAGGGTGATGATAAATTACATGTCATTATTGCTCGAGATTTGAATAAAGATGAAAAAGCTGCTCTCATAAAGGTCTTGAAGTCACACAAGCAAGCAATTGCTTGGAAACTCTCCGACATTAAGGGTATCAACCCTGAGTTTTGTACTCACAAAATCTTGATGGAGGATGACTTCAAACCAGCAGTTCAACATCAGAGAAGGGTGAATCCTAAGATTCATGAGGTTATTAAACAAGAGGTTCTCAAACTTCTTGATACCGGTTTAATTTACCCGATCTCTGACAGTCCTTGGGTTAGCCCAATTCACTGTGTTCCTAAAAAGGGTGGCATAACTGTTGTCACAAATGAAGAAAACGAGTTAATTCCAACTCGGCTGGTAACGGGATGGCGTGTGTGTATTGACTATCGTAAGTTGAATGACGCCACCCGAAAAGACCATTTTCCTCTACCCTTCATGGACCAAATGCTTGAGAGATTAGCAGGGAACGAGTACTATTGTTTCCTTGATGGTTTCTCAGGTTATTTTCAGATCCCCATTGATCCACAGGATCAAGAAAAGACTACATTCACCTGCCCATACGGAACTTTTGCCTATAGACGTATGCCTTTTGGCCTATGTAATGCTCCTGGCACGTTCCAACGATGTATGATGGCAATTTTCCACGACATGATCGGGTAAACAATGGAGGTGTTTATGGATGACTTCTCGGTCATTGGGGACTCGTTTCAAACATGTCTCTCCCATTTAGATAAAATGCTAAAACGGTGTGAAGACACCAATCTTTGTCTAAATTGGGAGAAGAGTCACTTTATGGTCAAAGAAGGCGTAGTCCTTGGCCATAAGATTTCCAAAAATGGGATCGAGGTCGATAGAGCAAAAGTCGATGTTATTGCTAAATTGCCTCATCCTACTACCGTCAAAGGTATTAGGAGTTTTTTAGGTCATGCCGGTTTTTATCGCAGATTCATACAAGATTTTTCTAAAATCGCCCGGCCTATGACTCATCTTCTTGAAAAAGATGCTCCTTTTATCTTCTCACCTGAGTGCATCAAAGCTTTTGAAACATTAAAGAAAAAGCTTACTGAAGCACCCATTCTCGTTGCTCCCGACTGGGATTTTCCTTTTGAACTCATGTGCGATGCAAGTGATTTTGCTATCGGTGCAGTTCTGGGGCAACGTAGATCCAAGCATTTTCAGCCTATCCACTACGCAAGTAAGACTATGACTGAAGCTCAAACCCATTACACCACTACAGAAAAAGAGCTACTAGCCGTGGTGTATGCTTTTGAGAAGTTTCGGCCGTACTTAATCTTGACAAAATGCGTGGTGTATACAGATCACTCGGCTCTCAAATATCTCTTTGCAAAACAAGATGCAAAGCCGAGATTGCTTCGTTGAGTTCTCCTCCTGCAAGAATTTGATATCATTATACGTGATAAAAAAGGAGCTGAGAACCTGATCATCTGTCACGCCTAGAAAACCCTCACCAAGATGTTTTCGAGAAAAAGGAAATAAATGAAACATTTCCTCGCGAGACACTCAATGCGGTTTCTTTTCATGGAAATTCTACTACCCCATGGTTTGCTGACTTCGCAAATTACCATGCGGGTAGCTTCATAGTGAAAGGAATGTCGACTCAACAGAAGAACAAATTCTTCAAGGATGTTAAACATTACTTCTGGGACGACCCCTACTTATTCAAAATCTGCGCGGATCAAGTCATCCGACGGTGTGTTTATGGACAGGAAGCTATGGACATTCTCAAAGCTTGCCATGCTGGACCCACCGGGGGCCATCATAGTCCAAACTACACCGCAAAAAAGGTGTTTGATTCCGGGTTTTATTGGCCTACGATTTACAAGGATGCCCACGAATTTGTCAAAACCTGTGACGCTTGTCAACGTCACGAAAATATATCTCAAAGAAATGAAATGCCGCAAAACGCCATTCAAGTGTGTGAGATATTTGACATCTGGGGCATTGACTTTATGGGGCCATTTCCATCATCTCGAGGAAACAAATACATACTTGTGGCTGTTGACTATTTGTCAAAATGGGTTGAAGCGAAAGCTTTACCTACTAATGATGCCCGAGTTGTTATGAAATTCTTAAAATCTCTTTTTGCTAGGTTTGGAACTCCGCGAGCTATAATCAGT
>OU343224.1:334572447-334674990 GCA_910596185.1 Chrysanthemum makinoi
GATCGTGGTACACATTTCTGCAATGACCAATTTGATAGAGTCATGCAAAAGTATGGTGTAAACCACCGTCTTTCTACTGCATACCACCCACAAACAAGTGGGCAAGTGGAAGTTTCCAACCGAGGGATTAAAAGAATTCTGGAAAGGACAGTAGGCGAAAACCGTGCATCCTGGTCGGATAAACTAGATGACGCACTCTGGGCCTTCCGTACAGCTTATAAAACACCCATCGGGTGTACTCCATACAAGCTAGTATACGGAAAGGCATGTCATCTGCCGATTGAGCTTGAGCACAAAGCATATTGGGCCTTGAAACATGCCAACTTTGATATTCAGACAGCTGGTGATCACAGAAAAGTTCAAATGAATGAATTAAATGAACTACGTGATCAAGCATACGAGAACTCTTTGATCTACAAACAATAGACAAAGAAGATTCATGACTCCAAAATCAAGAACCGCGTTTTCAACGTCAGTGATCGAGTCCTTCTTTTCAATTCAAGATTGAAGATATTCTCGGGAAAGCTCAAGTCCCGTTGGTCTGGTCCATTCACCATCACTAAAGTATTTCCTTATGGAACCATTGAGTTATCTCAACCTGATGGTCCAAATTTTAAAGTGAATGGTCATCGATTGAAGCACTATTTTGGAGAGGACATTCCACCCATGGTTGTCCCGGATTTACAAACTTTCCCCATGAACCAATGAATGCGGGGATCGAGTCAAGCTAGTGACTCGGGAATCAAAAACAGTAGCACACCATATGGGTTTTCACCCATATTTCTGACTTCTTTCTACTTTCTACCACCCTAGTGTGGGGGAGTTTCCCCCCACTGTTGTATATAAAGTTTCATATAAAAAAAAATGTGTATATATCAAAAATAAAATAATGGCCGTAGTATTTCCCTTTTATGTTCTATGTTTCGGCATAACCGCCGGTACTTTGAATATTGAGGGCAATATTCATTTCTAGTGTGGGGGGGAATTCTCACGAATTTTATCATGTAATTATACCACCCAATTCCCCCATTTTGGCCAAAATTTTTTTTGGAGTAAGTGTTTTTCACTTACTCAGCAAATGGTAATCAGTCCGCCATGTCTAACCCACAAAAGGATTGGCTAATCCAGGAGCAAACGGCTCTTGGTAAAGATATCTCAAATCCGTTTATGGCTTGAAATTTGCCCAAAATTGTATGGTGTTCAGCTCACCATATCTTTAATTAGTGAAAAGTTGGCTAGCCCGCAAGTTTATGGCTTGTGGTAAAGGCAGTTGGAAAACCATAATTGGTAATCGACTCACCAAAGATATTTTATCTAAGAGTTGGCTAGTCCAGAAACAAACGGCTTCTGGTAAAGATAAATCAAAACCGTTGAAAGCTGGTGGTTTGCTCAAAATCATTTGGTTATCATTGTACCAAGGTTCTTACTTGAACTAAAACAATTGGCTACTCCAGAAGTAATGGCTTTTGGTAAAGAGATGAAATCCATTAAGTTTTCTCAAAAGATTGCTAGGGGCTAGCAATATCTTAGTGTGGGGATTGATGAGTGTCTAAATACTCATCATTTTTGTACCGTTTAGAATGCCAAAACATCTGAAAACACTCAGAAATGCATCAAAATGATAAAAATATCACAAATAAGTGTTTTATGTGTTTTAAATGCAAAAATACCAAAATCGGATGAAAAACGTATCAAGTTTGCATAATTGGCAGTTTTAGTCCCCAAGTTTCAAAAGTTGTCAAATCTAGTCCCTGGAATCCAAAAATGTGGAGTTTTATCATTCAAGGTCCCTGAAATATTCTAAGTTGTCAAAAATGGTCCTTGAATGAATCTTTGGTCAAATGGCAGAAAAGGTCCCTTAACTTTGAAAAATGTCAAAAATAGTCTTCGGATATTTACAAATGGAAAATAATCAAATGTGGTCCTTGTACTATTCATATATGGCATTATTGGTCCTTTTGATAAGTTTGGAAAAAGTGCAGGTTCAGTCCCTCAAGTTTGGAGAAATTGCATAAATGGTCCTTGTGTTTAATCTATACCAAACGGACCCTTGTATTATTAAAACCACAAACCCAAATCCAATCCTACAACCCAGCTGGCCCAATCTTGCAAACCAACCCAAGCCCAAATACCTTGACCCTTGAGCCCTCCAAAATCATTTTGCCCTGTCAATACCCTATTTTGACCCCCCTTTCGTATTAATAAAACTCGGTCAAAATAAGTCAACGCGCCAAAACCGTTTTCACTGTTTATCTCCTTCACCTTCACCTGTAAAACCAAAACCAGTGGTTTTCCCCACCACCTGTTTATCCACCTCACCACCACATGTCACCCAGCTGTATAACCACTCCCCTCCACCTCCACATCCACCAAAATTCATTAATAACAAATACCTGCTTATGATATTTTGGCGCCAAAATTCCACATGGACGATTCGATGATTTTAAAGATCCAATGGTTGGAATTAAGTGGGAAAGTCTCAGAGGTGTCGACAAGAGCCTAAAAGATCTTTATAAAGCAAAAGAGGAGCAATGTGAAGGATATCTAGAATAATTTAACTTAATGTATGTCGTTTTAGAAAAAATTAAAATTCCAGTGTATGTTTAAGCTTAAAAGTACTTTGTTTAAGTTTTTCAAGTGTATGTGAATCTATTTTCAGTTTCAATTTCAGTTAAATCTCAAGTTTTCAGTTTATGCAATTTTCAAGTTCAAATTCTCAATATAATCAAATGTTGTTATTAATGGTTGTTTTGGACTCATAAGCTAATATAAGCTCCTTATAAAGCTTTTCTAAGCTTTTAGTAACTTTAAAACTCAGTTTAGTATCAAAAAGAAAAAAATACCAAAAATACTAAAAAATATTGGAAAATCAAAAATTCCATGGAGAATATGATCAAGAAGCTGGAGCAGGGTTGATTGTGGATTGCCTTGGTTTAGAGCTTCTTGGGAAGCTATAGAAAGTTGTTTCAGTCTTTGGTTCTCAGTTTTATGCTTGGACTCAACTTGTAAGCTATTTCTTAAAAATTTGCAATTCTTAGTCTAAGTATTTGAATCTTGTTAATTTTGGTTTAATCATGTCTAAATATAGTTAGTATAAGTTAATCAATAGCTTTCTTGTCTTAAAAATCTGTTTTAGTGTTTAAAGCTTCAAAACAGTTTGCTTAAGTGTTGTTTGGATTTGCTTGTTTAACTGTACTAAAGGTTGTTCAAGCCATGGTTCTTGTTTATTATATGTCACATTAGGTCTTAATAACTCATAGAAACCATAAAAACCAGTCCTTGTTCAAGTAAAAGTCAAAATAGCATCTGATCATATCTTGGTTGCTAACTGTTGGATTTCTATATTCCATGATCATGTTTTTATGCTCATAAGTTGTTATCATTGATCAATCTAGTCTTAATTTACCTTAATACAACATAATAAGTGATTGAGATCAATCCAAAGTTCATTTAAGTCAACCTATTAGTGTAATATAAAAAGTCAAATTTTCTTAATATCAGTTTTTGAATAAAATAGATAATTTTCTATAGGACTTATTATTAGCTTTCAAGATTTGAGCTTTTGGGATATTAAAATCTAGTTGCTCATCTTCCTAATAGTAATTTTTATAATTTTCAATTAGCTTTTTAAACTGCTTATTTTCTAGCTTACTTTAGACCCTTTTTCAAAATAATGCCCTATGCACAGTTGAGCCAACCTTTTTCACAAGCTCATAAAAAGCTTATTAGTGAACCATAGCTTGTGTATTTTGGTTCTTTGGAAAGCTAACCTAGCTATCTTGAATATCCAAGTTTAAAATTTTACTTTCTAGCTTATTTAGTATGGCTGCAAGTAGCTTATTGTTTGTCCCATTTCTGTCTTAACTAAGTAATCAGTGGTTTACAAGATTTTTCACAAGCTTGTCATAAGCTCATTAGTCAACCATAGAGTGTGAACTTGGACTTTTTGGAAAGCCCACCAGCTCATCTTGACACCTCAGTTTTTATTTTGAGCTTTGAAGCTTATTTAATAAGCTTAAATTGCTTGTGAAAATCTGTGCATGCCTGTTTGGTTTTCTAATTTAGGATAAGTGCTTATTTGATCATTATAGCTTATCAGTGTTGATATTTGTTCTTTTTAGCTTCACTTAAGTAGCTTTTAGCTTTTTGCATCTTATTTCAGTTTTGGTTCCAGCTTGTAAGCTTGTTTGAGCTTAAAATCAACAAAATAAGCCATAAGTTCCACTGTTGAGCTAATAAGCTCTCAAATTGCTTATTTTTAAATTGTAAAATTTTTGTCTTTATTAAAGTTACTTATTTTCAGTAGTTAAATAGTTTTCAAAAAGAAAAATCACAAAAACATCATTTTTAAAATAGTGATAGCGTTTATTTAATAGAATTTAGCTTTTTAATTTTTCTTTTCAGCTTATTATTAAGCATTTCCTGTTTTTATAATTTTCTTAGTTTTCTGTCATCATAAGATATTTATAGAAAAAATTTCATAATTTTCTTATCCTGTTTAGTATTTATTAGAATTAAAAATAGTTAAAAGTATTAAATAATTAATAATAAATAAATAAAAAGCATAAAAAATATCTTTTCAGTTTTAAAATTAGTTTTCTAATATTTTAGATTTTTCTAAGTCATAATTTCATTTTTCTAGCTTTATTTCATATTTTATTATATTTTAGAGTATTATTAAATAGTTAAAAATAGTTTTTAATTAATAATAATTAAATAAATAGTTATAAAAATAATTTTAATTTTCTAATAATTTTATTTTATGATTAGGTTTGTAAAAATATCATTTTCATATTTGTAGGTCTTTTATTTCTTAAAACTCATGTTTTATTTTTGTACGATTACGTAATTTAATAAACGTACGTGTTTAAGTTTGTTTAATCTGATTGTTGTACTTTATAGTTCTGTATCCAAATACCATTCCAATCAATCAGTAGTATAATTATCCAATCAAAATCCTTACAGATCATTATCCTTAGTGATCATTCGACATCTGAACGTTTTAAACACCATTCAGTCTCCGTGGGACTTAACGACCCGGGAATCCACTATATTCCAAGGGAAATTGCATTGGTTTTAGACTGTTTTAATTTTATTACGGTTGACCATTCACAAGTGGTTGAATTGTGTGATAAACTTGACGGTTTGCCACCAATCAGTACACGAAAGCCTTCTATGTCGATATATTTCAATGGTCTAGATAACTAATTTTGATGATCGTAGATACTTGAGTCGTATTACTACTAAGGAATCAAGGTACGAGATTGCATCTTTTCCATGATTTTATCGGTTGTGTTTTCTTAATATTAGGTGTTTTTGGGTTTTTCTGTGATGCTGCCATTGATAGGTCTGCGCACACAAAGGCTAAAAAATTATCTGATACACAATGGGTTCTGGGCTTTCAAAATGTCGCAAATGGTCCAAGTCCTGCAGTGGGTAAGTAGAACAATACCTTTATTAAAAATGAGTCGCTTCCGCAGAATAACTGTGACATGAATATATTTGGGAATAGGAATCAAGTCATATTTTCCGATAAGGGTAAAAGGAAAGTGGATGTTGATCACCATTCAGAAAAAATGTCGTATCTGATGGCTAACAAACAATGTGACGGCCAACTTAAAATTGGCTATGATTCTCAAATAGGGTACCATACAATCATATTGGTCCGACCAATCTGCGTCCAACCAAGGTCAACATGCATTGTCTACGTATTTTGTTACGTCTTCCTGGATTTTCATCGACATACCTTTTGAATGCCGAAAGGTCTTTAGGATGTTAAATGTCACAAATGTTTTATCGGATCTTTAGAATAAACCAAGATAATAAGAGAAAACAACTTTTTTTATCCATTAGACTTGAAATCCAATTTAGTTGCAGCTACTTGTGAGTTGTTGTTGGGATATGAAAGTACTGAAGATTGATAAAGTACTGTAAACTACAAAGTACTGGAAAAAGTCAAAGAGTCAAAGTACTGCTAAAGATAAAGTCAAAGTACTGCACATGAAAGTCAAAGTACTGCAAGAACAAAGAACTGTTATATTCGTTTATAGAAAGTATTGTAACTCTAGAATATTCTGTATTAGATTACTTGTCATACAAGGATACAAATTGTAAACCGACTAGGGTTATCCTTGAGCCTATAAAAGGACCCTTAGATTGGCATTAGACGTACGAGTTTTAGAGTTTACGAGTTCACAAGTTATTATTTAGAGTTTTAGAGAAGTTCGATATTCTTAGAGTTGTTTAAGTATCTGCATAATAAGCAGATTTAGAGTTAATAATAAAAGTTATTCTTCTTAGCTTTGTTAAGTAAATTCCGCATACTTAATAGAGTTTGTTCAGTGTTTCTTTGTTAATAACTTAGGATTTATCCGAGGTTGTTAAACCTTAAACAAGTTATTTAAGTTAGTTTGATTAGAGTACATCGATCCAACAAGTGGTATCTGAGCTTGTGTGGAAACTCTGACTAGGAAGAAACCCTACTACAACAAAATCTAAAGATGTCGACTGATTCTGTTCCACAACCTTCCATCACCTCAATGAGGATTCCAGTCATCAAGAAAGGCGAATATGATCTATGGTGTATGAAGATGAGGCAGTACATTGCCATTACAGACCTAGTTCTATGGAATGTAATTGTCAATGGTAATGAAGAAGTTCCAGAACCTATTGATGTTCCTGGACAACCCAAAGCACCTAAGGCAGTCTTACCAGCAGCAACCTTAAGGAATCAAGAGAAGGCACTCAACATTCTCTTGTCTGCCATTCCAGATGGTCATCTTCTCAAATTTCATGATGCTAAAGATGCAAAGCCGCTCTGGGCTGCTCTCAAGACCAGATTTGGAGGGAATGAAGCTTCTAAGAAGATGCACAAAAATCTGTTGAAGCAACAATTTGAAACTTTTACAGTTGGAGAAAAAGAGAATCTTGATGCTGCATATGATAGATTTCAAAATCTCCTCAACATGTTGGAGTTATACAAGGCAGAAGTATCAGTTGAGGATGCTAATTTGAAGTTTCTAAGGAGTTTGCCATCTACATGGCATGTGTTTGCAACAATGATCAGAGGACAACCAGGTTTGGATGTCATGGACTTTGATGATCTCTACCATCAACTGAAGGTGTATGAGCATGAGATGAATGGTCAAACCAGTTCTAAATCACACGGTATTGCTTTTCTATCATCAGAAAAGAAGGGCAGTACTTCAACCAAAAGTACTGCTTCTCCTCAAAGTACTGTTTCTCAAAGTACTGCTGTCTACACCCCCCACCCCACCTATGCTGAGCAAGCCCCATCAACTACTACTTTGCACTCAGATGAAGTTGTATGCTCCTTCTTTGCACAGCAAGCTAGTTTACCTGTCACCTATGAAGAAGATCTAGCACAAATTGAAGAAGATGCACTTGAAGAAATTGATATCAGGTGGCAAGTTGCTATGATCACTGCTAGGATTAAGAAGTATATGAAGAAGACAGGAAAAAGCATTGATTTCAAACCAAAACAGGGCATAACTTTTGACAAATCCAAAATTGAATGCTTCAATTGTCAAAAGACTGGACACTTTGCAAAGGAGTGCAGGTTTGCTAAGTATCAAGCAAACAGGACATCTGAGAAACCAAAGTTAGAGCTCAAAGAAATTCCAATTACTGAAACAAAGGCTTTGGTTGCTCAAGAGAAGTTATCAGAAGTTGACTGGAGTGAAGAGTTTGATGATGAACCAGTGACTTATTGTATGGTAGCTGTGGAAGGGGTAGCTGAAGAGTCAGTAGAAGAATTGGACTGGAGCACTGCTTTTGATGAGGAACCTGAACATGCTGAGTTGGAATCCAGAGATTGTCTAGGAGAATTTGATTGGAGCTTGGAAAGTGAAGATGATCCTGTTCAACTAGCAATGGTGGCTACTTCATCAAGTTCACCCCCTATCTCTGAGGTATGCTTAAAATGTCATGATTTTTATCACAAATTACTTGGCAGTTATGTGATTGAAAGAGATAATTGTGTTAAGGCTAGGTCTGAGGTAGCTGGTTACCAAATAACCTTAGAATCTTTGGAAGCTAAAATCTTAACACATGAAAATAATGAAGTAGCTTGGGCTGAAAAATATGCACAACAAGATTATCAGTTAAAACTAAGTGAATGGAAATTAAACTGTAAAATTTCTGAAATAGAGAAATTGACTAAGGAAAGAGATGATTTGTTAGCTAAGTTTGCTGCTTGGGGTGAGTCTGGTCTGTCACATGTTACTTATGTTCAAAAACAAAGAAGAGCTTATATTAAAACTGGCTTAGGTTTTGGAATGGACTTTGATAACATAGAAGAGAATCAAGCTGATGATGACCTAGAGGATATAACCACTAGTGATGATGAACTCATTAATTATGTAGACACATCTAGTAATGAGGATTCAATTAGTGAACCACCTCCTGAGTATAAGAAAGATAATGGTTATCATGCAGTTCCCCATCCCACTGGAAGTCATCAACCCCCTAGGCCTGATGTTTCTCGTTTTGGAGTAGACAGTCTAGAGTTTAGGAAAAAGCTACTTGGTCAATCTAGGTCTGAAACCCCCAAAGAGACTACTGAAAACAATGTTCAAAGTCAAGCAGTACCTTCAACTCAAAGTACTGCTCCACAAGCAGTACCTTCAGGAAAATATTTTCAAAACAGTACTGCTAAACCTTTTTGGGATAACTTTGGTCAAAACAAGTTTAATCATTCACCTAGAAGGCATAATAGTTTTGGTCATAGACATAGAAGAAATCACTTTGGAAGTATGGGTCAAAAACTGTGTTTTGTGTGTTTTAGTCCTACTCATTTAATCAAGGATTGTGAACATCACTCAAAATACCTTAGCAAATTTCCAAAGAACAGGTCTGCCAACCAGAAACCTAGAGAGCAAAAACCAGTCTGGAATAATTCAAATAGGGTCAATCATAGAAATTACTCACCAGATCATAGATACCCACACCAGAGAAGACCTTTTTCAAAACCTTCAGTTTCTCACAGTACTTTCCAAAGTACTGTTAATTCTAGACCAGTACTTTCTCAAACTACGGCTCAACCAAAACAAAGTACTGATCACACTCTTTGGAATAGGAACCCTAGGAGATCTCACTATCAACCTAGAAGGTATTATAATTCACATAGGGGATCTAGATCACAGGAACCACGTGTTAAACCAGAATGGGTTAAAAGGGAAAGTACTGCTGAGGGACAAACAGTACTTTCAACAAAAAGTGAATCAGATGTTTTTGTGATACAAGAAAAAGAGAATGAAATTATAAAAGAGAGTTGTGTTGAAAAACCAGAAAGTTTTGAAAATCCACATGCTAAAAATCAAAATATAATTCTGGATCATGTTTTGAAAAACAGTGGAAATTACATACTCAAAGAATTTGAGTTTGTAACTCCACAAGGGGAACACAAGTCAGAAATGGCTTGGGTTCCTAAAAATCACTAACTCTTTTCTTTATGTGCAGGGCAACCCGAAGAGTAGCTTAAAGATCATCTGATTGTAGATAGTGGTTGCTCTGGAAGTATGACAGGAGACAAAGAGATCCTGTCTGATTTTAGAAATATTATTGGAGGAAGAGTTGCATTTGGGAATGATCCCAATGGAGGAAGGATAACTGGAAAAGGAACTATCAAAGCAGGGCGTATTGATTTTGAGAATGTTAGATATGTGAAGGAGCTTAAGTTCAACTTATTATCAGTATCACAAATCTGTGATAAAAAGCATCATGTGTTATTCACTGACACAGAATGTCTCATCCTTTCCCCTGACTTTAAGCCTGTTGATGATAATTTAGTAGTTCTTAGAGTACCAAGGACAAATGATGTGTATAGCTTAGACATGAAGAGTCTACATTCTTATGGGAAAGCCACATGTTTGGTTGCTAAAGCAACAACTGAAGAGGCACACCAATGGCATAGAAGATTGGGCCATGTTAATTTCAAGAATATCAACAAACTGGTCAAAGGAAATTTAGTTAGAGGTTTACCTTCAAAGACTTACAAGAATGATCATTCATGCTTGGCATGCAAGAAGGGTAAACAACACAAAGCTTCATGCAAGAAACTTGAGGAGAGGACTCTTAGAGAACCTTTGGAGCTGTTACATATGGATTTGTTTAGACCTGTCTCTGTGGCAAGTTTAAACAAGAAAAATTACTGCTTGGTTGTTACAGATGATTGCAGTAGATTCAGTTGGGTATTCTTTTTGGGATTTAAGGATGATACTTTTGATGCTATTCAGACTCTCATAATAGCACTTGAAAACCAATTGAGACTCAAGGTTAGAGGTATTAGATGTGACAATGGGACTGAATTCAAGAACAAGCTTATGGATGACTTTTGTGCAAACAAAGGCATCAAGAGGGAGTTCAGCATTGCAAGAACACCACAGAAGAATGGTGTTGCAGAGAGGAAGAATAGGACTTTAATTGAAGCAGCCAGAACAATGCTAGCAGATTCTCATCTACCTATTCAATTCTGGGCTGTAAGTACTTGCTATGTACTTAACAGAGTCTCAGTCACCAAACCACATATGAAGACACCTTATGAGTTGCTGATGGGCAACAAACCCAACATTCGATTTATGAAGCCTCTTGGATGCCCTCTTACTATTTTAAACACAATTGATAATCTGGGAAAGTTTGATGGCAAGTCAGAAGAAGGTTATTTATTGGGTTATTGTACCAACAGTAAAGGCTTTAGAGTGTACAACAGAGTCACTAAGAAGGTTCAAGATTGTCTTCATGTTGAGTTTTTAGAATATCAAATTAATGAGAAAGGTAAAGGTCCTGATTGGATGTTTGATCTTGAAGTTTTAACTCCTTCCATGAACTATGTACCTGTTAGAGAAGAAAATCAACCTGTGCACAATGGAGAAGATTTACAATATGTTGTTCATGGAGTGAATATTAGACCCGATGCTATCCCTGATGAAGATCCTGTTAGTCCAAAGCAAAGTACTGATGTTCCAAAGCAAAGTACTGATGCTCCTAAGCAAAGTACTGTTGCACTACAATCCTCATTGTCTGCTGAGGATCAATCTATTCAAGAGGAACTTAATCAGATGCTTCTTCAAGATGTTTTAGCATATGCTTACACTGATGAACAAAGAAGAGTTTATGAAGAGGCAAAGAAGAAGAACAAGACTGCAGAGTACTCTCATAGTACTTTGGACAGTACTTTCGATCAAAGTACTGCTGTACCAGTTGACAGTACTTTAGATGATTTGGATGATCCTACCATGCCTGGATTAGAAAAAACTGATGATGAGTTTGAAGATGAAGGTATTTTCACAGATTCCAATAAAGATGTTGATGTTACTAATTTGGAGGATACTTATGGAGTTCTACAGTCTCCAAGCTTAAGAATTCATAAGAATCATCCTTCTGATCAAATCATTGGTCCTTTTACTTCTAGAGTAATGACAAGACACAGAGCTAAAACTTTTTCATCCCCTCACAATGCTTTACTTAGCTTTGTGTATAAACAAAACAGACTTAATCATAAGGACCATCAAACATGTCTGATTACTTGTTTTATCTCTCAAGAGGAACCCAAGAATATTGCTCAGGCTTTGACTAAAGAAAGCTGGGTTGAAGCTATGCAGGAAGAACTTCTTCAATTTAAACTTCAAGAAGTTTGGGTTTTATGTGATCTTCCAGATGGGAAGAGAGTTATTGGAACCAGATGGGTTTTCAGAGTTAAAAGGGATGAAAGAGGTAATGTTATCAAGAGTAAAGCAAGGTTAGTAGCACAAGGCTACAGACAAGAAGAAGGAGTAGATTATGATGAAGTGTTTGCTCCTGTAGCAAGAATTGAAGCTATTAGAATATTTCTTGCTTTTGCTTCTTATATGGGATTTCAAGTTTACCAGATGGATGTCAAAAGTGCCTTTTTATATGGCAAGATTACAGAAGAAGTTTATGTCAAACAACCTCCTGGTTTTGAAGATCCTAAACATCCAAACAAAGTATACAAGGTAGTTAAGGCTCTTTATGGCCTTCATCAGGCACCTAGAGCTTGGTATGAGAGACTCTCTACATTCTTATTGCTACATGGCTACAGAAGGGGAGCTATTGACAAGACTTTGTTTATCAAGAGAGACAAGAAGGATATCATGTTAGTTCAAGTCTATGTTGATGATATCATCTTTGGGGCTACCAAACAATCCATGGTTAAGGAGTTTGAGCACTGATGCGAAGGAATTTCAAATGAGTTAAATGGGAGAGTTAACATTCTTTTTGGGACTTCAAGTTAAATAGTCAAAGGAAGGAATTTTCATAAGTCAAGACAAGTATGTTACAGGCATACTTAAGAAGTTCAATTTTGATGATATGAAGACTGTTATTACACCTATTAAATCTATCAATTCATTGGGCAAAGATGAAGATGGACAACTGTTGAAGCCAAGTTATACAGATCAATGATTGGCTCTCTTATGTATCTTCTGCATCAAGGCGATATCATGTTTGCAGTTAGTTTATGTGCAAGATATCAAGTCTCACCAAAGATCTCTCACATGAATGCAGTGAAGAGAATTTTCTGTTATTTGAAACAACAACCTAAGTTGGGGTTGTGGTATCCAAAAGAGTCACCTTTTCACTTGGAAGCTTTTTCAGATAGTGATTATGCAGGTGATAACTATGATAGAAGATCAACAACTGTTGGATGCCAATATCTTGGAAGAAGATTAGTCTCCTGGCAATGTAAGAAACAAACAATTGCAGCCACATCCTCTATTGAAGCTGAATATGTAGCTGCTGCAAGCTGTTGTGGACAAGTTTTGTGGATGCAAAATCAACTCTTGGACTATGGGTTCAACTTCAAGAATACTCCTATCAATATTGATAATGAGAGTATCATTTGTATTGTGAAGAATCCAGTTTATCATTCCAAGACCAAGCACATACAGATTAGGCATCATTTTATCAGAGATTGCTATGAGCACAGGCTCATTAATGTGGTTAAGGTCCACACAGATGATAATGTAGCTGACTTACTCACCAAAGGCTTTGATGTTTCAAGATTTAATCACTTGGTGGTGAGCATTGGCATGATTAACTACTGAGCTACATTTAAGGGGAGGACTATTTAGTATTAGTATAGTCCTGTGCATTGCTTGAGGGGAGGATATTTATGTGTACTTAGCTTATACAGAGGAATTTGGAAAAGTACTGTTATTTCTGAAAGTACTGCTTGGAAAGTACTGCTTGGGAAAGTACTGCATACGTAGAAAGTATTGTTTGTCTTATTAAAGTACTGTTCCAATGGTAATATTGAGGGGTAATTACTTCTAACGGTAACTTTGGTATTTATGGCTGTGATTTTTTAAATCTCACCTATAAATAACTACTCTTCGATTTTCCCTCTCATATTGATACATTAGAATCTTTTCCATAATTCTCTCATCACCTCTATATTATTCGATTATATCTCTTATTGTGTTCACATATTCAACAATGGCGAATCGTCCTACAGTTTCAAAGCACAATATGGTGGCTAATTTAGATAAGACTGACGCGAATGCACTTTTTCATGATATCATTGATTATCTTACTGGATCGCCAATCAGTTATGCTCTTTTAGTGGAGCCGGATATAATTGAGCCTTGGATTCAAGAATTTTGGGCTACTGCTAGAGAAAATATGGAGAATGATGAATTTTATATTAGAGCTACAGTTGCTGGAAAAACTGTGAAGATAACTGAAGCCTCCATTAGAGAAGACTTGTTGTTTAATGATGAAGATGGGGCTATTCGGTTTGATAAGCAGTTGATATGGGATACTTTTGGACATATTGGTTATGAAGGGTCGTTAAATGAACAAACATTTAGGAAACAACTCTTTTGCCCTCAATGGAAGTTTTTAGTACATGTGTTGCTTCACTGTATTAGTGCAAAAAGTACTTCTTGGGAGCAATTTGGATCAAATATAGCATCTGCTATTGTGGGTTTGGCTACAATCGTGTTTTTAATTTCTCAAGGCTCATTCTTGATGGAATGCTTTCTCACATCTCTCATGGTTCAAAGTGGCTAATGTATCCAAGATTTGTTCAAGTATTCCTCAATAAACAACTTTCTGATGTTCCTAAGCCAACATATATTTTACCTGTTGTGGTTCAATAAGCCAAAATATTCACTTTTATGGCTAGGAAGAGTAATCAATTCACTGGAAGGGATACTCCCTTAACTACTTCTATGATGGAAGTTGTTCAGGCTGTTAGAGCTGATACTGAAGATGATGAAGCTACTGAAGGTACTGCCTCTGCAAGTACTGCACCTGCAAGTACTGCACCTGCAAGTACTGCACCTGCAAGTACTGCATCTGCAAGTACTGCTTCTCAACAAGCTGCATCTCAAGAAGGTACTGCATCTCCACAAGGTACTGCTTCCCCAAGTACTGAAGTTCAAGAAGATGTTGCAGTCTCACCTTCTCCATCTCCACAAAGATCTGTTCCTGCTTCTCAATCAGAGGAACATTCACCAATTCAAGGAGATGATTCACATACTATACCCCCTGAAGAAATGACATTGGATAATTATGTTTTAACAAGGGAGTTGGTTAAGTTGAAAAAGACTACTGAGGCTCAAGCCAAGCAGATAAAGAAATTGAAACTGAAGTTTAGAAGGCTAAAAACTTTTGTGTGGCCATTAGTTCAAGAATTTCGTATCTGGGTCAAATCAAAGAAGAAGGAACAAAGGCAGTCTAGGAAAAGCAAACGCCAAAAGGTTCATCAACAATCTTCTGTCCAATTGGGGAGGAATTTAGAAGAAGAGAATTTGAAAGAAGATGTTGAGAAGGAGAATGAACCTGAAAGTACTGAAGCACATGAAAAGACTGAAGAATAGGTCATTCAAGATATTGAGGAACAAGTTCAAGTTCAAAGTACTGATGATAAAGGTACTGAAGATCAAAGTACTGCTTTTCAACAACAAGGATCCTACAGGCAAGCATTATTAACTCCAAAGATTTTGGACTTTGAAGAGGAAGCTGGTCCTTCAACAACTGTACATGAAGAAGTTGTTGGTCCCTCAACTGTTATACAAGAGGAGGAAGCTACACTTAAACCCATTCATTCTGCAAGTGATGATGAGTTCATTGCTGTAATTTTGCAAGATTTATCACAACCAAGGGGTCGTGTTACTATTTCTGAAGTTGCAGAAGAACAACCAAGAACTTCTCAACCTACAATTGATCCTAAAGATAAAGGAAAGGGTGTTCTGGTAGAAACTAAGAAGAAAAAGCTAACTTTGGCAGAACTTAGAGCAATTGAAGTTGCTAGGAATGAAGCTGCAGCTAGAAAGCTTCAAGAAGAATTAAATGCTAAAGATAGAGAAGCTCAGGAAGCTGAAGAAGCTCGAGTAGAGAAGCACTAAGAAGTTAAAAGATGAATTAAATGCTGAAGCTGCTGAACCATTACAGTCACCTACTCCTGTTAGATATATGCCAAGAATACCTAATCTAGCTAAAGACATGAATGCTATGATGGCTTATTTGAAAGGTCGAGGATATAAAGGATTGCAGAAGCTGAATTATGTTGATATGAAAAGACTATATGATGCTGAGACAGAGGCTTATAAGAAGGATGTTGTAGGCATCAAAGATTATAAAGAAGAAACTACTTGGACTGAAGCAGAAAGGAAGAAAAGTTTAAAAAGAAAAAGAAAAACTGAAGTTGAAGATAGACAGTTCTTAAAGAAAGAAAAAGTTGAGTTAAGATCTGAGACTAGGGATGAACTAAGAAATTATCTCAGAATAGTAGATTTTGAATATTCAAAAGAAGATGCTGACATGAAGATGAACAGATCTCAGATTAGTGCTTTTGAAGTTGTGAAATCCAAAGAAGGAAGTTATATGATGTTTCATAAAGAAGATGAAAGTTTCAGAGTATTTAATAGGCTATGGGATTTATTGCACATTATAGATAGAGTGGATCTATTCTATCTATATCATGTGGTGAAAGCTTATTTTGAACATAATCCATTAGAAGGGATTGGTTTAGTTTTACTTGGAGATCTCACAACTGCATGGGAAACTGAAGAACAAAGCACTGATGATATTTGGAAGAATCAAGAGAATTGGGAGATTGTCTGCTGGAGATTCTTTGAAGAGTCTGGTGTTCATGTTTTAGAGTTGGAAAATGGTACAATGATACACATGTTTGTAAATAGAAGATATCCTCTTACTGTTGAGCTTATGAGAAGGATGCTAGAACATGGAATGGAAGTAGAAGAGGATAATGAAACTGCTTGCATGGTTATCAATCTATTTATCAACTGGACTACTATTGCTGATGAGGATGACTGACTGGTATGAATCTTATTTGAATAAATTATTTTTGATAAATCAGTACTTTATTCAAAGTACTGCTGATCAAACAATACTTTCATCAAAGTACTGCTTGCAGCTTTTTAACCAGTTAAGTACTTTTTGGAAGAAACCTTTTGTTAAGTAACAAATATTTTGAAAACAAAGGTTGAATAAAATAAATGGTTTTTGAGATGGCAACATCAATAGGTCATCAATCCACCATGGTTACAAAAGGATTGGCTAATCCATGAGCAAACGGCTCTGGTAAATATATTTCAAATCCGTTTTTAGTTGACAACTTGCTAATAAGTTGTATGGTAATCAACTCACCATATCAGTTAATGTGAAGAGTTGGCTAGCCCACAGGAAAATGGCTTGTGGTAAAGGCTGTGGAAAAACCATTATTGGTAATTAGTTCACCATTAGATAAAAGAACTAACTAGTCCAGAAGGGTACAGCTTTTGGTAAAGACAACTCAAATCTGTTGATAGCTGGTGATTTGCTAAAAATCATATGGTTATCAATGTACCATGGTCTTACACACCAAAACATTCGGCTACTCCAGAGTTAATGTCTTTGGTAAAGAGATCTAAATCCAATAAATTTTCAATGATTCACCTCTCACAGGAGTTAACACACCTGGAAGTGATGAGAATAGTATGCAACTTAAACTAAATTAATGTACAAATTGTCATATGTTGCTGTGTTGCTGAAAAGATGGAGCTTGCTGGATGATGCTGTAAAGGAATAATTCTAGAGATACTTTGACAAAGCACATAAACTACAAAGCTACAATCCAAAGACTAAGAAACAATCTGTCCTTAAAGATAAAGCTGTTAAAGATAAATTCACAAAGGAACTTGAAGTCAAGCTAGTAGAATTCAAGTTAGAGGAGGATTGTTGGGATATGAAAGTACTGAAGATTGATAAAGTACTGTAAACTACAAAGTACAGGAAAAAGTCAAAGAGTCAAAGTACTACTAAAGATAAAGTTAAAGTACTGCACATGAAAGTCAAAGTACTGCAAGAACAAAGAACTGTTATATTCGTTTATATAAAGTATTGTAACTCTAGAATATTCTATATTAGATTACTTGTCATACAAGGATACAAATTGTAAACCGACTAGGGTTATCCTTGAGTCTATAAAAGGACCCCTAGATTGGCATTAGACGTACGAGTTTTAGAGTTTACGAGTTCACAAGTTATTATTTAGAGTTTTAGAGAAGTTCGATATTCTTAGAGTTGTTTAAGTATCTGCATAATAAGTAAATTTAGAGTTAATAATAAAAGTTATTCTTCTTAGCTTTGTTAAGTAAATTCCGCATACTTAATAGAGTTTGTTCAGTGTTTCTTTGTTAATAACTTAGGATTTATCCGAGGTTGTTAAACCTTAAACAAGCTATTTAAGTTATTTTGATTAGAGTACATCGATCCAACAGTTGTGATCATCCAAAACTGTTCTTTGGACCCATAACTATGAATTAGTGTCACCTAGACCAGATAATGTTAGCTTAGTGATAGCCTATACTACAGTTGCTAATCAAAGCTCTAATGATTTATAACAGCTATATCCAGCAAGTACAACAAATTTATTCATACAAACCACTTTTGATGAGCTTCAACAGGCAAGGACAACAATACCAACAAGAATACAACAATGCTACAATGAGCTCAAAAGGGTAGACACTGAGTGCCGGTTTGAGGCTTTGTAAGAGGTTTACACGAGAGCCCAGATGCAACAACAACAAGGTAGCCGTTGTGGTGGACAGCAGGGGCAGTGCCTGATGCGAATCATGTGACACCACATTATGTTCAGCAAACTAGGTAAATTTTTATGGGTTGAAATGGTTCAGGTCTAGGTGACCCACAATATTTTTTGTCCAAACTCTTAAATTGTGTATTATGACAACATATTTTTTTTCACATAATGCAGTTTATCTGCTGCATTAGAGACGTCTTCTCACTATCAACTCCTGTCACAAATATCCATGTCAGACACAAGTCCACAACAACCTCAAACGAATAGAGAGAAAAAAGAACACTAAGACATGTATAATTGATATTAGTAACAATTTATTGAAACACATAATGTTTATATAATATAAGCTCTAATACAAACAATTTAAAATTTAGATGATCATATCTATATTACACGATTTAATTACATAATAAAAATCACTCCACTTTGCCTGTTGAAAATAAGTCGACCACTTTGCATCAGGTATGATGGTGAGTCATTTTATGTTAACAGTAGACACGCCAAAATACTTTTGATGGCACCTTGATTATTCTCATATATTGACTTGAAATGTCCATTTTTAGTGTTATTATGACTGAATTCATCTTCAACTCATGCTTATGATTGCAAGTTGATATACGTAAGTCCTTGAGGAGTTCTAGCTATTGGCAAAAAGAACTTTGGAAGAGATCATGTAATTTCAATGCACCATCTCAATGCTTTTAGATTTCTTCGGGAAGAGGTGAATGCATCTATTCTCATAGTTGCTGGTTTTTGTAGATATGTGTGCGGGGAACTGAAACACCTGAAGATCTCATGATTGATCAACTAAATAGGGAATGCATGCTACCTACATAAGATTTTGATGGTTTAATAAAGTACGTTATCTTCCGCTTTTTGATATGATCTATAATTAGTTCTTCCTAGATTTTAAATAATGGGACCATATAACTTGTGGTCTTCTTTGGTATTATAGAGTTTCTGCACATATTATGAGCCACAACAAGATGGCTTATAAGCTTTTCAAAATTCATACAAGCCCATACGCCGACTAAATAAGCTAATCCAAACACCCTTTAGACTTTTAAAGAAATTAGATTACTATTATTTATGTTTACCATAAGCATGTACCGACCAGTTATTCCTTTTATATATGCTTTATAGAATGTGATAAGCAAATAAGCTCCTAAAGAATTAATAGTTAATAATAGAATAATCAAATTCATTTACAAAACCATGAGTCTCAATCTACTACAAGGTCTTTCTTAATCCATCAGAAGGTCTTCAATATGCCACAAGAAGGTGTTTAATTCTCCCTTAATCGATCATTACTGACATATCTGAAAGCTCCCGTGTAGTAGTAGTGGTATATAATATCATTTACGAAGATTAAATTTATACTTTTGAGTCTGGTCAGGTACTCGTTAATAATGATATATGTACTTTTTTTAATTAAAAAAAACTTATTTTTTGGATTCTAGAAACTAAGGTGTTTTCGGTGTTAATTCAAACGTGTTTTTTTCTTAGTGTTGGGTGTTTGAATACTTCGTCAATGATGTTCTACTTGTCTGCTATCACTTTAATCTCTCTTTAGTATTATGATGTTGTATTCTGCTTCAATGTACTAACAGATATTGTTCCATGTAAATCATGTTCAATGGCTTTATATTGCTCTCAAGTTTATACCAAATACACGCCATAGTAAAGAAATATGGTCCATGCATTGTTTAGGTATGAGCCTCACTCAGTATGGCCGATTGGAGTTATAGAGCAGATCTTAAAGGTTTTATGCCCATTCCAAATATAAAGGTCCTTGCCAGTACTGATGAAAGATTTTCTTTCCTTGATTCTTTAAATGTTCAGAAAAATTATAATACTATGAGCTTACTCTACAGTCACATCTTATGTATTAGAATTAACTATATTGCAGGTGTTCTATACACCATTCTTAAGGCATGTATGGGCAAGGATTGGACTGACGCCAACAATGAGGAAATATTTATCCATTCTTTTAAAATTTGGTTATAGTTGCATAATTGTACTAGGTGGTGTTCAAGACACATTTTACATGGAGCATGATTCCGAGGTACATTTGTCACAAAGTCCACTTTTTTGTTTTACCTCTCCTACATGAAACTTTGGTTTCATTCGCCTCCTTTACGGAAAATAGACAAATTGCTAGATTTAAGATGTGAACCAACTTACATCCCTTTCCTAATGAAAGAAATTCAACTTACATCCTTTTCATGAGCACGCACCACCATATCCTTCCAATTTATAGTTTTAAATTCTTACTTAAGTCTATATTTTTTTGAGTATTTAGTTGCTACTGGACTGTATATACTTATTTTGCTCTTTTTATATCTATGTATTTATTTGAAAATTTGTATCTCAAGGTAAAGTTTAGGTACTACCATTAACAATTATTATTATGCTAAACTGAGATTTTATATAAACTATTTACGACAAGGCTTAATCTAGAAAATTAGTGAAGCACTATGGTTAAAGAACACCGACCTTTAGTTACCAGGTCAAATAAGTACATGTAAACAAGCTAAAGAATAACAAAACTTTGGAGGGCATTCATAGAGATTAAACAAGATAAATTGTTCAAAAGTAAGGGCATAGTTTAGTACACATAACCAAAACAGTAAACATCGAGCATTAGCCATACTTATTTAGTTCTAAACAACTAACCTTTTGTTAGAGTTCAATCCCTTGGCAAATTTTGCTACAAAACACAGTGACTGATAAGTAGCCTCCCTTGAAAGTTATTAAGATCAATATGAGTATTCAACGTATTATCTATTTAAAGTTCTAACATATTATTTGTTACAACATATATACTAACTGTTAATCTGTTTACATACTACAACAGATAACATTGTTCTTATTTAAGAGTCCTATTTACTCTAAATTAAACAAAAAAACAGTTTTTCACCTGATACTTGAAAATTCGTATCTACTTAAACATATATTTGCTTCCATTGTTGTGAATTAAGATTTGAGTGATGTTTGGTTTTAGTTTATTTTGGAAATTTGTAACACGGGGATTCAAACTTTTTGAATAAGCTACTCGGTGAAGGTATGTACAAGTTTTTTATTACAGTTAGATTATATTTATGTTGTACAAATTTACAGTAACAAATACTATTTTAAATGTTTTATCAGGTTAAAATAATACTTTTTTACTTTGTAATGTAAGTTAACGTGGACCTAATAAGTCACTACTATTATCTACTACATAATAGATTAATATATAAGCACTTGAAAAAGCATTCTAAAATACCCTCAATGGTGAAACCTATAAATTTAGTATAACCTCTTTGCTGAAGTTTTATTGTATAAGTGACCAAACATGTGTGAATGTTTCTTGCAGTTGGTGATTTTAACAGGTGTGTACGTTTTGCCCGCTTTGAAAGTGACCGCACAATATCATTTATTCCTCCTGATGAAGTATTTCATCTAATGACATATAGAATGAACATTCAAGTCTTCATTATAATCGGTATATTATGTCTTTATAAAAAGATCTTATTTTAGAAGCTATAGTGTAAGATACGATTAGAAAAACTAAAACTTTTAGATCAACCAGAAATACTTGGAAACCCCATTGCAATCTTACCCTTTATGGAGGTATAACAATGAAACTTACTTCCGGTTAATTTTATATTGAAGTGAAGTGCTTCTAGATCAATGCCTAAGGGCCTATATTTTGATAATCAAATGCAGGGCCCAATAAATATTTATATAGTTTGTGTACTTTATCGTTTAGACATGCAAGGACAAAGATGCGAAACCTCAAGAGTGGGAAGACGTTGAGCCATTAAAAGGGTAAGCGGTGAATTGTCTTTCTTTAGTTCTTACATTTGTATATACAAAACATGCTAAGATTGACACATGTGGATGGTGAATTATGTGTACTTAGCACTTACTTTTTTAAACCATTTTAATGGCTTATAGGAATGTTTCAGAGCTTTTTTGATAAATCTTGGTGATATGCTGGAACAATGGAGCAATTGTATCTTCAGGTATAAGCATCATCCTGGTTTATATGGTGGTTTTGCATAGATTGACTTTTGAGATGAAAGGATAAGCTTCATTTTATGTTAATTAATGAAAGTTCTCGAAGAAGATGAATATTATGAGTTTAAGACTGATGCTTCCTCTAGAGAAATTAACATAATGCTTGAAATAAATCTTACATCTATTTGACTATTTTAAGTAATAACAAAGAGACTCAAAGTCAAATTGAAACAGGTAAATTGTTGACAAAAGATAATTCAAGGAAGCCAAGAAGTTCTATCCTCTATTCGGGCTTGGAGCAAATGTTTCCTTGATTTTCTCGGGATGTACAGTGAAGTGCTTCTCAAATATGCGAAAGCATTTAGGTCCGAGAGTCGATGGATGGGCCATTCCTTTTATAAACAGTAGTGAGTGAAGTTGCCATTTATTCAAAAAAATTACATTGGTTACCTTTGATAATGAAGAAAAGATGTTATGTTTAAGAATTCTGACAACTTACAGTAGCTGCATTATTTCAACATATATAGCTACTTTCTTCAGTCTTGCACCATGAATGGCATGCTTACTATTAAATATATGTTGAACACTCTAGGAAGGACCTCAATATGATGTTGCATAATTAGAATTATATAATTGTGGGAATGGTTTTTATAACCTAGCTTGACTAAGTTTATAACCTTGGCTAATAGTATTTTTTTTTCTGAATCTTTTGTTTCATGTAGTTGTAAATCAGTTAGGAAGATTGTAAATCTAGATGATTACATTGCTTTGGCCTGTGTTGGACTTAAAGCAGATGTTCGCGTTCTCATAAATAAGGTGCGGATGGAGTGCCAAGGCCATAAGCTTACTGTTGAAGATCCAATTACCGTAGTCTATATCACTCGATATATTGCAGGTCTTCAACAAAAATACACAAAGTGGAGGTGTCAGGCCATCTAGGCTCTCAACTTTGATTGTGGGATTTGATTCCTATACTGATGTTCCATCACTATATCAGAAAATCCTTCAGGGACGTTTTCTGCTTGGAAAGCTAATGCTACTGGCCAAAACTCTAATTCGATGAGAAAATTTTTGGAAAAGAACTACAAGGAAATCACTAAGCAAGACGATGCATGTTATTTGATGTCGATACAATGATCTTGACAGTATCTCTAGTGTGAGTCCTTTTACATCATTTGTTGTTTTTTTAATCTTGCAGCTGGTAGTAAGTTACTAATATAACATCATTGGGGTGTTATTTGCATACAACAACGAGTTTCCTAACATGGATACTAAAATATCTGAGTGATGATCCCAAACACTTAGATGTTGTTAAGGTAAGATTCTAAGCCCCTCACACACTAGAATTCACTATTTGGTTGTAATCCACAATGCCAAACAACCCTTCACACACTAGAACTAACTATTAGTAATCTATACTTAAGAAATTTGAGTACATAAATACTACATTTATGTAAATTTCAATTAGTAATCCATCTTTAAGGTGTTAAGTACGGTGTTATTGAATAATGCACAGGTTCAAAATAGGCAGGCTAATCAGGTATTTAAAAAGTATGTGTTTCAAACACTCAAACTTGGTCTTGCAAAATATGTTTAGCTATAACACGTCAAATATAGGTCATATTTCATTCTTACACACTTAATACTATGTACCATGTTTGAATTATTGTCACTGTTATGTAACGTCACTTTTGCACTGTAGTTAACAACTTACCTATGTGATGCCCCTAATCTACGACAACCTTCAATGTCAATGACATGTTAGCCTCAAATGGATGGCATGATAGGCCCATCTCTCATGTGGTTAATGGAGTCCATACTCCCATGTTACTTCCCTCCCATGCTAATGAACTTTTGAAACAGTAAGTTTCATTTGAAATATTACCTTTCATGTTACTTGAATGCCAAGTGAGGAAGTGATTGGACAATAGTTTAACACACGACCTACCAAAATTGACAAATGGTTGTTCAATTAGCACCAATATGGTATTAGTTTACATTTAAAAAAATTTAAGAAAAGAGGAGCTTGACGTACATTTTAATTGTTTTTTTGTATTTAAAAAAAAGAAGATTTGTTTTGTTATTTTTAAATTTTTAGTAGTTTTATGGTGTTAGTTAACGGAAAATTATTTTTAAGGAAGTCGAGTTTATTTAATTTTGTTATGGTATTAGTTTACGTTTAAAAAATTTAAAGAAAAGGCAAGCTTGACGTACATTTTAATTGTTTTTTTTGGTAAGAAAAAGAAAAAAAATATACATAAGAATGAAAAAAAAAAAAAAAACGTTTCAGAACCATACATACAAAAAATGTTTAGCTTAGTAAATTACAACTGATGTTTAGCTTGACGTACATTTTTTAGCTTAGTATACATACAAAAAATGTTTACATACTCTTATCCGTTAACTAATACCTTCCAACAATACAAAAAAACCATACACATCCCTTAAAGAAATTATTTCATATTAACAGTTCATCAATTAATGATCCACAATAATTTCCTTATATATTATTTACCAATAACTAATATCTTTATTTCCTTGTTTTTCTTGGTGTTTTCCAATTTTCTTAAACATCTGATTGGGATCTAGCATAACCATAATCAATTCATTTTTTAGGTAACCATGGTTTCCGATCATTTGACTTAGCCACTTCGAGGTTGTTTGCACCTAGCAAAAAATTGAACTCGAGACTTCACACATTTTAGTGTAATAGTCACAAGACCTTTTGTCACTAGGCCACGCCCCTGAGTGGTTATAACCAATTCATTTTATTATGCAGAGATTAATAGATTTTATAATATGTAAACAATTAATTATTAGAACTACGATTTTGTAATATGTTTATACAGTCACTCATATAATAAAAAATCGTGCAAATTTACGACAAGTCAAGGTTCAGGAAAAGCATATTAATCTCTTGATATATATTTTCAAACACTATTAGTTTCCATCAAATTATTAAAATGGTGCTTAATTCATTGGAGGCCAATTAAGCAACGTTGTTGGAATCACTCCTAAACCTTAATTCAAGTGTTAGTGATTCGTATGTAATAGTTAGCTTAATATGGCCTTTATGTTAGTAATTAGCCTTAGGCTTATGTAGAAGGCCCATAAGCCTAGGCCCAAGTCCATAAAAGAAAGGAAGGGACTAGGAGTGTTGCCCTAGCTCCCTCTCCTATAAATACCTTGTAATAACCCTCACTTGAGGGTTGGTTGTTCAATTCATTCTCTTTCACTTGCATACGCATAACCTTTCATTATTTTCATACGCATAGTGTTTGGGTGTGTTGTTCAACCGATCATTTCTTCATCTATTTCTTATATTGATGCTTGTGTTACATATATGGTGACCTAACAGTGGTATCATTCGCCAAATAGTTGGGTGAACATATTTGTTTTTGAAGTTTTTTGGTTTGTGGTCGTACGCGTAAAAGGGTTTTCAACTTTGTCACGCTTAAAAAAATTGATTTTTTACACTTTTTAATTCAAGATTCTTGTCCTTTCAGTGTTTTTAGGTGTTAAACTATCTGTTTTTGGTAAAAAGTTTCAAACTTTACGCGTGGATCATAGTTTTTAAGCTAGGTTTTTTACGAGGGTTTCGTTCTACGCATAACTTGTCTTTAAGCTTTGGATCATCAAGTTTCACACTTTTGTGTTATTTTGGTGATATTGAAGCTATTTTATCACAGAAATCTGGTTTGGAAACATCTTTTGGCAGAAATCACTTTTTGGCTATTGTCTATACGTAAGTAAAACCCTAAACTTACGCGTAACTTTTCATTGGTTGATCTTCGGTTTTCGTGGTTTACTCCGTGTTTTCTTGCTTGGATAAGCCTGAAAACACGTCGACTTTGGATATCTTTTGCACTGTGATAGTGTAAAAGATCATTTGGGAAAAACCCTAAAATTACGCATAAGCATAAGCTTACGCGTAGAATTGTTTACGCATAAGATTCATCTTACGCCTAAGTTAATCCTACGCCTAAGTTTTCTACGCCTAACTTTAGTGTTTTCTCCTTACTTACGCGTAAGCTAATCCTACGCGTAACTATTGCTGTTACGCGTATCTTTGGTGTTTTTACGCATAAGTGGTACTTGGCTTTTCTGTGATTTCTACGCCTAAGGACTCTTCATCAACAACGGTTCATTCGACTACAAAGATCCATTTAATAACACAAGTTTTCAACATGTCACAACCACCATACTCTAACCATTTCCCTTACACTTATAATCAACAACCACAACAACAACTAAGTCCACAACATCAACAATTTAATCATCAACAACAAATTTATCAACAACAATTTAATCAACAACATACTCCACAACTTGCAGCAATTCCACAACCTCAAATGGTTCAACCACCACCAAGTCTTCAAGTACAACCTTACACAAACTTCTACAATCAACATCCATCTAGGAATACTATGAAGGAACCGTCATGGTTTGGCTAGATGTGTGAAGCCTTAAGTAGCCAACAATAAATTCATGAAGCTGGCTCACTTGATAGACCTCCAATGCTCACTCCCGAAAATTATGATCAATGGGTGATAAGGTTCTTTAGGTTCTGTGATCTAAAGAAGCCACATGGAAAGTTCTTAAAGAAGGTCATTATGGAAGGTCCATTTCAGATGCCTACTATTGTCACACCCGCAGATCCAGTTGCCAATCCACCAAGAGATGCTGTCACCAATATTGCAACTGTCTCAGACCTCACAGGTGATGAACTTCTACATTTTGAAGCCGATGAACTAGCAATGCAATACATCCTTTTGGGATTACCCAATCCGATCCTTCGAAGTGTTGATGCTCAAAAGACTGCTAAAGCAATGTGGGAACATATTCATCTTCTTATGGAAGGCACAACACTAAATCAGGAAGACATGGAATCCAAAATCTACTTGGCTTATGAACACTTCATGATTGAACCGGGAGAGACATTAGAGTCATATCATCATCGCTTTTCAGACATCATCAATGATTTGGACAAACACAATATCATCATGCTACGAATTGCTGTCAACACTAAGTTCCTAAGTAGTCTTGGTCCGGAATGGGAGAAGTATGTCATTTTTCTCCGTCAAGCTAAAAATCTTCATCATGCTACATACGGATTGTTGTACGACTATTTGAAGCCTCACCAAAAAGAATTTGACAAAGAAAGGGCTATCCGTGGACTCCCGGCTCCACAGTCACTTCCGGGCAATCAACAACTTGCTTTGTGGGCTCAAACTAGTGTTCCTCCTCAACCTGCTCCTCAACCAACTGAAACCATCACACCATATGATCCGTCACAACAACAACCTCAACAAACTCAATTGGTTCCATACAACAACAACAATGCTCAAGCACTTTACAGTGAAGCTGATGAGGGCTCCGATGCTTTTGATGAATTGCAACAAGGATTTGCTATGGTTGCTAAAGCCTTCGGCCAGTATACAAACAGATCCAACAATCGCATTCGTTCATCATCAAACACAAGGAATCAGGTTGTTGTGAACAATGGACGCGTTGAAGTTCAGAATCGTGGTTATGGTTGTCAGATGGGAGGTGGTCAAGGGTTTAATGCTATGGGCAGGAATAACCAGAGTGCTCCACAACAACAGAGAGCTCAAGTGGTTGAACAAGGGAATGGTCAGAATGGGGTTAATGGTCTTCGTTGTTATAACTGTAATGAGAAGGGTCATCTAGCTAATGCATGTCCTAAGCCGAGGACAAGAGGCAGTGCTTATCATAAAGAGGCTTTGCTCTTGGCTCTCAAGGATAAAGCTGGTGGCACTCTTACCAACAAGGAACAGAGCTTTATGGCGATGCCGATTCGATGATGATATGGAGGACTTGCAGGCTAATTCAGCAGTGATGTTGATGGCACATATGCAAGCTCTACACATGAGTGACACAGGCCCAGTGTATGACACTGATGGCTTGTCTCAGTACCGGAACAAAACATACTCATTCTGATCGATATCTCCGCCAATATCTGCATCCGACAAGGATCAGAGTGTTCAACATGAGCCATCCACATCTCATTCCGATGATTATCAAATAGATCCGGTAGTTATATTTGATGATCAAGATGACCTTATGGTTAATATTGATAATCAAGTTGACTCTGTGGTTATATTTGAGGATCTAAATAATGATCATGTTGAGACTAACGTTGAACAAGATGAGCTTCTGTCTAATAGAGAAATTGAGCTCTTGACTTTAATTAAAGACCAAGAATCTCGTTTGGAAATTTGCACGAAATTAAAAGAGAAAAATGCACTGTTAATTAGGGATAATGAATGCCTAATTCGACAAATCAACTTTTTCAAAACTCAAGAAAACCGTGAAAAAGGTTTTGAAGCCGCCTTTGCCAAATCACATCAAAACGAAAAATCTTTGGAACGACAGATTCGTGATCTAGCCGCTTCTAAGAATTCTTTGTTGTCTCAAATAGAACAAATGAAACATGAACATAAACAACAAATTAACGCTCTTACTTTGGAAACTCAAAAAGCTAAGGCTGAGTTGTTAACTTGTCAAAAACAGTTCTCTGAGTACAAAAAGCATTCAACGAAACGAATAGATGACTATCTTGAGGAAATTTTCGACTTACAAAACAAAATCGAAGAGTTTAAAACTGTTGTTTATAAACATGGCGAATAAATCACAACGATTCAAAAGTTTTCTTTCATACCAAATCCAAATGGATATGGACCGAATCTTGCTGATTACAAACCTAAGTTTTCACACAGAGCATTCAAACCAAATCCTGAAGTTTACAGTGCAGAAAATAGAATTGATGATTCAATTATGACTGTTGAATATAATCGCATGGAGGAATTAGATGCTGATGACGAGAGTCGGTCAAAAATGGAAAATGTCGTTTATAACAAACCATTTAACTATTCAAAAGCCGTAACCTTTGTCACACAACAAGATACTTCTAACAAACCTTTGGTTATCACACCAGTTTCGAAAGTTAGTCCCCAACACATTGGTGCACAAGTTAATGGTCCTTTACCTTCACTTAGTGAAGTAACAGCTAAAGCCGAAGGTTGTCGCGTTATCAAATATTTTGACACTTTCTTATCTGACCTTAAAATTTTGGAACGTGAGATTGAATTTCATTCGGAAATCAAAGTTCAACATTTTCAATCGCCAATGGCGCGAGAACATAGAGATATTCTTCACAAAGAATTTTACCCCATGTAAAAAATTTGAAAACTTGTGCACTATATTGGGAAAGGGATTTTCACAAGGAACTTGGTCTCATGAAAACAGTTTTCAAGAAAACAGAAACATCGATTTCAAATACTAAACGTAAAAAGAAACTATTGAGAAAAGATGTTGATCGACTCTTGGAAGATGTTATCTGTGCTGATATCTATAATGTTGTGTTATTGCATTCTTTGCCATATGCATCTGATTCTATATCTGCTGATACTGTTGATTCTGTTGAAATTGTTGAAAATACGGATAATGTGCTTCAGTTCGAGTCTTTAAAAGTTGAAAATGAACGATTGTCAAACGAGCTTTAAAATGCAACACGTCGTCTTAATTGGTGTCAAAAAGATATTCACGATCAACAACTTGCTTTTCAAAACAAAATCGCCTAGTTGCGTGCAAACACTCCTAATCCAAAACTTGAGCAACTGGATGATCAAAACATGTCTTTTAAGTTTCAAATCTCAAAATATGAACAAGAACTTGCAAAAGTTAAACAGGAATATGGTGTCATATTTGATTTACTCAAACAGACTCGTGATGAAGCATCAAACGAACTTGATCATTATCTTGGACACACTAAAGAAGTCATGAATTTTGCTGGAAATCTTCGTTCTGAAAATCAAGATTTGGTGCACACTATCATTAAGTTACGGGAAATGTTAGGAAAGTATGAACAAGTTCAGCCTAGCATCATTAATAGAATTGCACCTGTAACACTTAGTAAACGTGAACCTAGAATGCCTACTGACAAAACACAAGTTACTAATGTGCTTCCCTCTACTGAAACAAGAATAGTTGCCTCTTTTCCAACCGTTCGCACTTCACAGCCTAGGAGCAATACAAGGAAGAATAGGAAGTTGCGACCTAAGAAAAGACAAATAAAGAATCTTTGAAGTAGAAGAACAACCTAGGACTTTGAATAAGACTCCAGTTGCACCCACTTTAGATATTGCGTCTGGCAAATGTAATGGAAGAAGTGTTGTAACTGATGCTGAACCTTTAAGTACTTTTGATATTAAGTCTGATGCTTCTTGTGTTATTGTTCGTAAATGTATGATTTCTGATTGTCATGATGAATGTGTTGCTAAGGCTATCTTGTCTCGTTTACGGAATCCTAAGACTCGGAATACCTCTAGGCCCACTCTTCTAAGTCGTGCTAGGTAAACCACCCTCTTTAGATTCTAAGAAACGAAATGATGTCCCTGTAGCTCCAGTATCACCTCCAAGGAATGTAGTACCACCTAGTGCATTCACTAAGACTAAAGCTAAGACTAGTTGGAGATGGCAGAAATGGATACATAATACACTAGGATTTAAATGGATGCCTAAAATCATTAATGTATGTATTTCTACTATAACTGCTGAGGAACCCTCTAACTCTTCGGGTTCCACGTCTACTTCTATTCCATCTGTGTCATCTGTGTGTAATGCAGGTGATACAAATCATCCTTTGGATTGTTGATAGCGGATGTTCCGACACATGACAGCAACCTTAAATGTTATCAAACTTTGTTGCAAAGTTCATTGGCACTGCGGATTCGGGAATGATCACTCCGCAGCTATCATGGGCTACGGAGATTACATCAATGGAAACATCGAAATTAGCAGGGTTTATTATGTGGAAGGCCTCGGTCACAATCTCTTTTCTGTCGGTCAATTCTGTGATGGAGATTTGGAAGTTGCTTTTAGGGAGAAAACTTGTTTCATTCGTGATCTACAAGGAAACGATCTTATGTCTGGCTCTCGAAATTCTAGTCTCTACACTATCTCCATGCAAGACATGATTGCTTCATCTCCCATATGTCTACTCTCAAAGGCTACATCTACAAAATCTTGGCTATGGCACCGTCGTCTCTCACATCTAAACTTTCAAACCATAACCAACCTTGCTCGACACAAACTTGTTGAAGGTCTCCCGCGATTTCGGTATTCTAAAGATCACCTATGCTCAGCTTGTGAACAAGGGAAAAGCACTCGTGCTCATTTTTTCCTTCAAAGGTGAAACACAGCTCTCAGCATGTGCTTCATCTTCTTCACATGGATTTGTGTGGCCCGATGCGCGTGCAGACGATTAATGGCAAACGCTACATCTTGGTAATTGTTGATGACTACTCAAGATGGACTTGGGTTTATTTTCTTCGAAGTAAATACCAAGCTTCACAGATGATCATCACCTTTCTCACGAAAATTCAAACTCAGCTCTGGAACACCGTTAGACAAATTCGAACAGACAAAGGAACTGAATTTGTAAATCAAACTCTTCGGGAATATTATGAGAAAGTGGGAATTGAGCATCAAACATCTATTGCCCGCACACCAGAACAAAACGGAGTTGTTGAAAGACGAAACCGTACGTTAGTGGAAGCTGCCAGAATGATGTTAATCAATGCTAAACTTCCAGATTACTTGTGGGCTGAAGCTGTCTCAACTGCATGCTACACTCAGAATCGCTCAATGATTACAAAACGCCACAACAAAACACCATTTGAGCTTCTCCACAACCGAAAACCGAATCTTAAACACTTTCATGTATTTGGATCCCTTTGCTATCCGAATAATGATCGTGATGACTTTGGAAAGCTCAAAGCCAAAGCTGACATTGGAGTCTTTATTGGATATTGTGAGAATTCTAAAGGTTACCGAATCTGGAATCGTTGTACAAAGCAAGTTATGGAAACGATTCATGCTAATTTTGATGAACTTACTGAAATGGCTTCTGAGCATAACAGCTTGGAACCCGGTAACAACCGCTTAAACTTCCCCAAACCCCATCATCAGGTGACTCAAGCCCTCGACTTACTCGTCAACAAATGGAAAGACTATTTGCTCCTCGTTGATGATATTGATGATCGTGCTCGGTGTATCCGATGTTTCCGCTGCTCAACGATAATACACTTATACCGATACACTGCTACAACAACTCTTGTTGAAGAAGCACCACCAGTTGACTCTACAACAACAGTTGAACAAAGCGCATCCAACGATGCAAAACACCGGTGATGATGTTCGAATGATGTACCCCACCCGCATATTTTGATCCTAATGCATTCTTTAACCCGTTAGCTAATGAGACTATTGCACCTGATATTGCGGAATCATCTACAAGCCATTTGAATCCTCGAAATCGCATAATGTATATCAAAATCAACCTTCCACACATCGTTGGACGAAAGACCATCCTCTTGAGAATATTATTGGTAACCCAAATCAACCAGTCGTAACAAGACAACGTCTTCACACAAATGGTGAACATTGCATTTATGCACTCACTGTCTGCCAATCTGAGCCTAAAAACATTAAAGACGCAATGCCAAAGGACAACTGGATTGAATCCATGCAGGAAGAACTCAACCAATTCAAACGTCTTAAAGTATGGGAACTGGTTGAAAGACCAACAGGGGTCTTCGTCATTGGTCTAAAATGGATTTGGAAAAACAAATTGGGTGCTGAAGGAACCGTAATTAGAAACAAGTCACGTCTGGTGGCTAAAGGTTATAGACAAGAAGAGGGTATTAACTTTGAAGAATCATTTGCTCCGGTTGCTCGTCTTGAGGCTGTTCGGATTTTTCTGGCATTTGCGGCTCACATGAACATCACGGTCTTTCAAATGGATGTCAAAACTGCTTTTCTCAATGGACAACTGAAAGAAACGGTCTATGTAAGCCAGCCAAAAGGATTCGTTGATCCAGAGTTCCCTAATCATGTCTACAAACTGAAGAAAGCTCTCTACGGTCTCAAACAAGCCCCTCGGGCGTGGTACGATAAGTTATCATCCTTCCTTATTGCCAATAAGTTTACCAAAGGTTTGGTCGACCCTACACTCTTTATACAATATCACGGGGCTCACATCTTAATCGTTCAAATCTATGTGGATGACATTATTTTTGGCTCAACACATTTAAAATATTCAAATGCTTTTGCAAAACCTATGACAAAACATTTTGAAATGTCAATGATGGGTGAACTCACATTCTTCCTAGGAATGCAAGTTCATCAATCACCCCGTGCTATTTTCTTGAGTCAGTCCAAATATGCCCTTGCATTGTTAAACAAATTTGGAATGCAAAACTGTGACACCTATGCCACACCAATGGCTCATACCAAGAAGCTAGACGCTGATTTACATGGGAAATTGGTGGACCCTACCAAATACCGTAGTATCATTGGGTCTCTCATGTATCTAACACTAGCAGGACCGATATTGTTTTTCCGTCTATCTTTGCTCCGTTATCGGTCGAGACCAAGCTGAAACCCACCTCTCTGAGGATAAAAGAATCCTCCGATACATCAAGGGAACCATTAATTTGGGAATCTGGTATCCGAAGGATTCGGTTTTGAACTAATTGCTTTTTGGCCGATCATGCGGGATGCTTAGATTCACGTAAAAGTACTTCAGAGCATTACAATTTCTTGGTGATAAGCGGGTGTCATGGCAATCGAAGAAGCGAGGATTGTACGTCGTTGTCCTCAATAGAAGTAGCATATGTAGCCATGTCGGCGTGTTGTGCTCAAGTCATTTGGATGAGAACACAACTCAAAGACTATGGTTATGTATTTGAAAGAATCCCGATGTACTGAGACAATCGGAGTGCTATTGCGATCTCGTGCAATTCAGTTCAACATTCGAAATCAAAGCACATCGATCTTCGATATCATTTCATCAAGGACCACGTGGAGCAGTGCTGTTGAATTATACTCCGTGGGTACAGAATACCAATTGGCAGATCTTCTCACCAAAGCCTTAGCTCCGCTAGGTTTAATGAGTTGGTCCACCGGATTGGTATGCGGTGTTTGACTCAAGAGGAACTGGATGAACTCTTAAAACATTCTTAAAAAAAAACCAGTCAAACACCAAAATCTCTTTTGTAAATATTTTTCAAAAACAAAATACAAAAATATAAAATTAGATAAAACAACAAAAATATTCTTCTATCTATATTTCTTTCAACATTGCAAGTACAAATCTTCCGTCAACACTCAAATCTTTCAAAATTCAATATTTTTCCGATCAAGTGTTGAGGGGGAGAAATCTATCACTTAACAGTTATCTTATCCCGGTTGTTTCTTTAAAATAATGGTGGTCACATTTCTGGTTTTTTTGACACTCCTCGGACTAAAATTTACAAACTTTCATTATTTCTTAAGTCGAGGGGGAGTGTCGTCAAAGTTATTTCCAAATATTCTTCGTTTGGTAACCAAAATGGAAGTTAAAGGCATTGGATGAAAATGGAAAAGGTGGAGGGACTAAATCTATCAAAATCTTAAAGTTATTTTTAATAAAACTACCCACCAAACACATTTAATTCATCACATTTATTATTTCACCAAACAAATCCTACGTATAAAAATCGTTCTACAAATCCGTGTATTGGATCATCAAACTGTAAGTGATTTTATGTTTTTAACATGATTACAAACATTGGTTTTGAATTTTAAACAAATCCAACGGTTAAATTTTTGTATATGGTTGATTTTGTGTTCTACGCATAGGCGTATGAACACATAATCAAGTTTGTGTGTTTGTGGTTGAAATGATTGTGTCAAAACGTTTTCCTAACATCAATGATTACATTTTCATCACTTAAACACACCCAGATACACGAATTGAGTGATTTTGGGAATTAGGGTTTATGCGTGAAATTGGGTGTTTTCAAATGTGAATGTTTTTTGGTCAAAAAGATAGTTGTGTGATGTTGTTATTATGGTGAATTGATGATATCTAGGCTCTGAAACAACCCAGAAACACTAATTAATCTTTAATTAGAAATTAGGGTTTAAGTTCATACGCATTTGGGTACTTTTGATTCACTGAGAATTTGATGTTAAAACTTGGTCATAACACTCACATGACTTCTTAAAACCACCAGAAAAACTTTGATGCATTTTCCATGGCTAAATCTCTTAGGCATAATTCTTGAACTTTAGGGTTTTGGTTCACGCATAAAGTTTTTTCCGCATAACTGTTTGAACGAGTGTTTGTGATTAAATCTGTTATAGAATGTACGTATATGTTAATATTGATGCTATGATGAACTTATTTCAGGTTTGATACAAGTGAAAATTCAGAATCAAGGTTAATAGCAATCTATGCATAAGGATCACCTTACGCGTAGAAGGTTATGCGTAAGAGTAATCTTACGCGTAACTGTTACGCGTAAGGTTCTACATATGGTACTACGCGTAGCCTGTGAAAGATATGCGTAAACAGTGACCTCTACGCATAAGGTCTACTCTTACGAGTAAGCCTTACGCGTAAGGTTTTATATGCGCTTACGCGTAAGCTCTCCGCATAAGGTCCCCTTTTCCTACGCGTAATATTTCTTACGCGTAAGTCAGGTTCCTACGCATAAGCTTGCGTTTACGCGTATACCTCTTCTGTTTACGCATAAGCTTTCCATTTCTACGCCTAAGCCTTGTTTGACCTTAATCATGAATTGTTACCCGTGCAAACTAGTAAATAAATAAATCATAACGTCACGAAACCAATAATGTCACTAATAAGCTTAAACGTTTGATATGTTGTGAAAAATAAGTGATAACATAAACTTTAAAACTTAAAGTTAACTAACTCACGAAACTTATCACGACGTCATTGGACCATTGGACAAACAAGTGGCTTTGGACTCGTAACAATCATCGACATAGCACATTCAATAAGTAGACAATAAAACCATCTGTTGACTAACATAATGTCTTTCGAAATGTTGGTTCTTTTGGCTAAATATCTTTCAGATCACGACATGGACGCTCAAATGAATGTGGATGCACCAAATGTTCTCACCGTTGCCGATATCTTCCCAAATGGTTATCCGATGAAGATTGGAAAGAACAACCTTCGTGTTGACTTTGAAACTCTCACCTGCCGAGTCCTCTTGTTTAATTGTTGTGGATATTCGAAGAATCATCCTTATCGAGAACATGCTCACCAATTACGCTACGATGCCCGAGATCTACATTCGCGATTACGGAATACAATGCAAAGGATCAAAGGACAAAACGCTATGACGGTGACTCTCAATGACAAACAAGTCACCATCACACCTGCAGACTTACGGGCTGTTCTTCTCATTCGGATCATCGAGCCAACCGAACTCAATGCCACACCAACGAAGAGCATTTCTACGGTTCACGATCAATATTGGTTTTGCGAAGCTACTGAGTAATCACTAAGCATCCACATGTGGATCTTAAGAATATTCCTCAACCTTGGAGAACTCTCTACATCATCATCACCAAATCTGTTTCGGTCGTGGCGGTGGCTATGAGCACCCCAAGCTCATGGGCTGCAAATCTTTTGGGCTTTGGTCAACATGAAGCACATTGAAGTCGAAGCTCGATATGGGACGACATGATGGCATTCCTCAAGAAGCTTGGCTCAAAGATCCCTTATATCAGATATACCAAACTGTTGATCCAAAGAGCACTTGGGTTTAACCCGAATATCCCCAAGAGAATCAATGACCCCAACAATCACGACATGTTATGCGAACCAACTCTAACAGGTCGATTCAAGGAATCAACAACAAAGAAACAAGGTGTTGTGTTGCGGATCACCTTCTCTCGATGAAATCAAACGCTCTACTCTTACAAAAGGTATCCGGTAGCGGTTGATGTAGGCAAAGTTGGTTTTCTTGATGACAAGTCCTCGGAACACCTACAAGGAAAACCAGGAGGCAGTGCAGGGGAGTGCCACAACCACTGAGAGTCAAAGAAAGTTCCCTAAGAGGAAACTTCCACTCAAAAGAAAGGTTCCCTCTAAGGAAGCTGTTCCTATTCCCACTCCTAAGCCTGAACCGCCAAGAAAGCTAGTGGACGAAAGCTCTGAGGAAACCGAATCAGACGATGAGGTCTTCTACTCTGGCTGCAACCGATATAACTCCATCGGTAGCTAAACCTCCCAGGTCCACCCGGTGACAAAGGTAAAGGGAAAACTCCTGTGATTGAACATGATAAGGAGAGCTCAGAAGAAGAACCAGTTGACGAAGAAAAGGAATATCAAAGGAAGTTGAAGGAACTCAGACATAAACATCTTGCCGAAGCATTTTCAAAGGATCAAATGGGTGGCCCCGGAGGGTCAAGTGGTGGAGTTCAATCTACACCAATTCACGATGCGGTTAATCAACGAGATAAGAGGCGGGTGCCACCACTCTTGAGCAACAACAAAAATGCGGGAGGAACCGAGAAAAGAGAAGTATGAGAAAGAAAAAGCTGATGAGGAAGCTAGGATTCAGGCTGAAGAAAAGGCTAAAACTGATCAAGATGACGAAGTGAACTATGATGATTTTCTACTCAATAGTCCAACTCGTTCCAAGGAGAGAACTTATGAACCTCCTAAGGACCCTGAACCTCCTCATGACTCTTCATCATCAGATTCAACCTCTCACTCTTCACCACCACCATCCAAAAGAACAACCAGATCCATATCCAAATCTGTGAAGAAACCAACAGACTCTTGGTTATCCCGGGCTAAAACAAGGATTGTTAAAGCTGTCAAGCAAGTACGGAAGAAGGATGTTACCAACAAAAGCTGAATCAACTTCGGCAGAATCAACTTTCTTCAAGACGGGATAAACGAGTTGTTGACAGAAAGGGAACAAATCTAGAAGTTTATCAAAGGAGATTTCCAAAAGCATTTGGAGAAGATGGCAAGAGAAGGCACTCACAAATTTCTTCTCGATACCGTTCCTAAAGTGACAAGGGAGTTATATTCCAGACTACTTACTCCAAATATCGTTACATTGGTCAAACATATAATGGCCAAAGAATCTGATCTCTCTGAAGCTGAATTGATTACTAAATTAGTAATGCAAATGTCAAAAAGAGCTGGAACCTTCACTTCGGATGAAGCTAAATTTTTTGAGACTCTATTAGACTATCAACTCAGGTAGAGGTTTGGTCCAAGAAATACGCTACATCACTTACACTTCCGTTCCCGGCAGCCATATACTCCAACTGCGTAGCCATCGAGGAAAAGGCTAACCACATGGTCAACAACAAAGTGGAAGAGTATGACATCGATGCAATGTATGGGATTCACCATTGGCTGGAACGCCGATGAATCTACTACAGAAGCTGCCAGGTTCGTAAATCTCAACATGAAGTGCACAGTGAACAAGGGATCGTTGCTATTAAGCATGTTGCTCTTTCGTCTAAATGGGACTACACCTTCCTAAAGAACATCGTGGTCAAAAGACAAGACGAAAAGGACTATGCTTTCTGTGAAGCGGACTTCCAGAATTTGTCTCGCAATGACATTGAAGATCTGTATCTTGCAAAGGTGCGAGGGGCGCATGAGACAATTCTCGGAAATTCAACGTGAATACATCAAGTCCTTGCTCATCTTCATCGAAGCATCGTGATCCGAGGCGTGTAGAAGACTTGCAACTTCTTTGTTAAGTCGTATCGGACGTGTCAACTTCACCCGACCTAAGCTAGAACTTCCGACATCAACCATCTCCTCAATTCACTCTCATCGGCAAACCCTTTGGAGTAGTCTACCGATTTACCTTTGCACCGCAAGCTGCTTGATGGCGTGTAATGAGCTTCATAAGTTTGGAGATTCAACATTGAAGCATGTCAGGGATGGGCTAGCATATAGGTTAAAGGCGATTCAACAAGGCATTGGGTCACCAACGAGATGGAATTCTCGGGAAAGGCGGAATGTAAAGAGAATCATCAAGATGATTGATGAAAGGTTGTTTGAAGGGACCGGTTCGAACATTGGAAAGCTTCGTAGGTGGTCGTCAACGCATTAATCTCACAGGCTATCAACGCCCAGTTTGCATTCCTGGAGTTATTGCGGAACTACCTGACATTCCTGGTACCCCTTAAACTGTTTCAATTTCATACTTATTTGGATGTGTGATTATTAATGAAAATGGCTTGTGCACACATAACAGTGTACAACCCGTTCATGTAAATAAAGGACCATGCGGTACGCTTCAGTGCCACAATCCTATAAAAATAGCGAAAGCTTCTTATTTTTGAGTAAAACTTATCAAACCTTTCATTTTTCAAAGGTTTTACTCAAAAGAACAAGTATTTCCCCTTATGATTTTCAAAACCTCAACCGTTTATATCACTTGTTGAGGGGGGGGGGGGTATTTGACTTAAAAACTTTGTTCACAAAATTTTCTTTGTGTAATCTTCCCACAAAACTCAAAATGGTCATATTTATTCTCAACATTTCTTAAAAAAATAACATTTATATGCCATTTTTGAGGGGGAGAAAACTATGTGATAAGAAATATGTTGTGTAAATGCAAATGAATCTTTGTGCTATAGTCTTAACCAACGAATTGACGAGATCTTAACTGTTAGTAACTCGAAAAGACTTGTCCGGGACGGGTAATAATTTCAAGCTAGTTCGCTAGTGATGTAAACGTGTCTCGCAAAGGACTTGTCCGAGTAAAATGTACCATTCGAGAAAATCTTGGTAGACATGAACTTTGACGGGTTTGACAACCTTTCGGGGTTGTCCACATCTTCAAGGTAGTTATTAGAGCTAGTTGTCACCTAAAAGCGGACAATGTATCTCTTTAACTATGCAACGTAATCGTGTCTCGCAAGGAATTGTCTATCTTGAGTCGATCAATTCAAAAGTGCGCGCTCTTTCTTCACTGTGCAGATTTCCGTAAAAACTCTTAAGCACATGTGGAGGGGGAGTATTTATGAAAATCTAAAACTCTTGAAGTGTTCAAACATGTTTTTCATTCACAAACACTTCGAGAGATTTTCATGGAAATGGTTTTATGGCAATGGAGTTATAAGGTGACTAAGGTTAGGAATAACCGTCCTATGATCCGCCAGTGCCGGAAGGATCTACCTAAGGACACTACCAATAGTTAGAATTAGAAGTCCTTAGGTATGATTATAAAAAGGAGAAAATGAGAATCGGAGAAAGAAGGAGTTGAAGAATTAAAAAGAAATGCAAAGAAAAGGGTGAAAAGAAATAGCCCTCAGATTATTCAACTTAGGGCAGACACCGAGTTCAATTCATATGCTACTGGTTGTCACTAGATGACACCGGTATTGAAGATTAAAAGTCGTCATGGACCCAGTGACGCATGCACTAAACCTTCTTAGCCACTCAAGTTTCTCTCAACATAAGCTTGTTTCATTCTCACAGGGAACCATACGTAAACTATCGGCTTTCTCTTAGAGATTGCTGGTATTGAAGAAGGAGACCCTCTCCCTAGTCTCCGCTCAGGAAAACCAAAACGCACTATTGAGTCTAGAGCCACGAGATTCATCAAAAGATCTCTTAGGTACACTTGACATTTCACTACTTGTCGTTCAACAATAAGAACAACAGTGGTACGTTATCGAGTCCTTCACAGATCTTAGCAATCTGTTGAGAACATTTATGAGAGGTTCACATCTGTGATCCTCAGTGAATGGAAACTCCTGCCAAGGTCAACATCAAACAGACCTGACAGCAGGTCACTTCGGTAACTCCTCGTGGATTACGCTTAGTGTGTCTCAAATGGTCTGATGGTGGGGTGATGCTTGATTGTACCTCAGTGACTCATCTGAACCGTAGATGTACTTCGGTACATCGTGTTATCTCACTTGTGGGAATCGGTTGAGCGACCTTTGTGAGAATTAAAGTTGTGTTTTCACACTATGTTGTTAACACTCTCGAAGTTCAAACTTGTAAGTGCGGAATCCGCTTATTACTAACCTTTCTTATGTTTACTTCTTATGGAAGCTCGGAGCGGATGATCGTCGAGATTCTTCACATGCTCATACCAACAACATCACTAATGGAAGTTCACTCAAAAGGCAACACAAAGTCATAATGATTCTTCGTCTAAGTCAAAGAATCTACAAAGTTTAAAGACTAAGAGAACTTCATCGATCTGAAATCCAACGTCAAAGAGTGTGTGAGCATGTTGAAGAAAGGCGTGGAGACACTGAGCACGAAGGCTGACTTGATCAGACTACCACACCATAATATCACTTTCAAAGAACAAAGAACAAAAGAACAAAGAATTTGATGACGTCAAAGCAGAACTTTTCAAAGGAAACAATTTCTCTACACTGGGGAGATTGTTCGAATCAAGACACTTCTTCTCACAAGAAAGAAGAATGTCAGAAGACGTCAAAGCTACTATTACATCAACACCTACATCGTTTATCACTCTTTCATTCATCACTAACACTTAGGGGGAGATTGTTGGAATCACTCCTAAACCTTAATTCAAGTGTTAGTGATTCGTATGTAATAGTTAGCTTAATATGGCCTTTATGTTAGTAATTAGCCTTAGGCTTATGTAGAAGGCCCATAAGCCTAGGCCCAAGTCCATAAAAGAAAGGAAGGGACTAGGAGTGTTGCCCTAGCTCCCTCTCCTATAAATACCTTGTAATAACCCTCACTTGAGGGTTGGTTGTTCAATTCATTCTCTTTCACTTGCATACGCATAACCTTTCATTATTTTCATACGCATAGTGTTTGGGTGTGTTGTTCAACCGATTATTTCTTCATCTATTTCTTCTATTGATGCTTGTGTTACATATATGGTGACCTAACAAACGTCATGTGATCAATGCAGTGAGTAAACACCTAATGCCTAAGTGAACCTCTACTTAAGCGGTCATAAGCAAGAACTCCTAGAACACTGTAAACAACATAAGTCGAACCTATTTATAAAGCATACAATATGTGGTTGTGGTTGTATCTGAAATTTATGTTCTTTTTATTCAATAATAATGAAAGTGCAAACACTTACAATTTTTGAAGGAAAATCATAAAACAGGTTTAGTCTTCAAAAAAAAACCAAATAAACAAGCCCTTAGTGACCCTTAATTAGCAATAGGAAACCCTTTGCGACCCTTTAAAAGCATCGCAACTCCATCAGAAATAAACACCTTCATCAATAATACATTTGGTTCTATGCAATGTCAAACTATGAACCAAGATTAAATTTCAGATCTATTTTTACTTTTGTTTATGATGTAAGAGAGAGATAATATGAGATCTGTTTTTATATATGTCTATGATGATTAATGGAATGATACCTTTAGCTTTTTTAAAAACAATTTACAAACTACACCCAAAACTATCAACAATACAAAACAAATGACACATGTTACTTAAAACAAAATATACCCAATTTAGCAAATAAGGAAAAAGCTTTTTTTTTTATTATAATTTATGTTTTTTATAAAAAAAAAGATTTAATTATTGCATAATAAGGAAGATTTAGTTTCTTTGAAATACATATTTCCCCACTAAAGGTTGCGTGTTTAACCAGAATCCCCATTAAGGGTTTAGCTTTATTAACTCACCACAACTAGGATTTAAAAATTTTATTAAAAAAAACATCGTAAGTTTACGAGAATTCTAAAAACACATACTCGAGCTATCTTAATCGTGTATCTTGGTTTATAAAATTTTGTTTATAAACTTATTGAAAATAAAACCTTATATAACTACGAACTACGTCATCAAAAAAATAATTAAAACACGTAACACACCAGAATATAATTATAATGTAAACTAAGAAATCAATGAAATCAAATTTAAACAATAAAATTTAAGAAGTCTGAACAAAAACACTAACACTGCTCAAACTCAGTAAATGGTAGTGGGAGCCTCCTTAAAGAAGTCTCCCCTTTGAAAATCACCTCTGTAATGATTCTACCTATCATTATCAAAAGCATATAACCACAACCTTTTTACCTTATTCCTGGTAAACACACAAACATCACCACTTAACAAACAAAGGGTATCAATAATAAAACTCAACTTGTCACCCGACAATACATATATATTCTCATCACAACGAACATCAAATCTATCCATAAATCCATTCACAGATATTTCAAATTCATCAACATCATCTAAATTTGGTAAAAATAATCAGGTGGAAGCACCTATATATAATAAGTAAATAAACATAATTAACAAAAACAAAATACTAATAATAAATGTTAATAATATTATCAAATGTAAAAGATGTTCATGATTAATATTGTTTAGAACAAAATGTTAGAAAGTAGTTACCTCCTTTTAGCCGTTTTATGAATTATGGTAACATCAATTATAGTCCTTAACCGTTTAATTTAACTTTTAATAACTTTTTAGTATATATTTGTTCAACTAAATCCTAAAAATAAAAACCACAAATTAAAGTACTTACCTGCTTTTAGCCGTTTTATGGATTATGGTAACATCAATTATAGATCTTAACCATTTCATTTAACTTTATTTACTTTTTAGTATATATTTGTTCTACTAAATCTTAAAAATAAAAACCACAAGTCATACCCGTCCATCGAATGGGTTTTGCCACTATTATATATATATATATTTATATATATATATATATATATATATATATATATATATATATATATATATATATATATATAGGGGAGAGTTAACGTGAGATCAAGCTTAAAGTTGTAAAAATAAGATCAAGTCTAAAAAACTACTAAAACATTTATAAATAATAATTTTAGCAATAAAACACATAAAAATAATATTTTAATACAAATTAACATTTTAGCAACTAATAACCAAATGATGCATGAGTTTGGATTAGTGATACACATTACACTAATAAATATTCCAAAACTGATACACATACAAAAACCTGATACACATTACACTTCTAATCAAAGTGTATCACCTAAGTTTCGTAAATTTTAAAAATAAATCTATCGAAACTTTAACAATTTTAGTTGTAGTTAATTAAAAATGTATTTTTGTTGCAAGGAGAGTGTCGCTTGTCAAATTTTTGTTGGATCTCATTTTAACAACTTCAAGCTTGATCTATTATGATCTAGATTATATATATATATATATATATATATATATATATATATATATAGAATCTGGATCAAATAAGATCAAGCTTATATATATATATATAAATATATATATATATATATATATATATATATATATATATATATATAGTGTAAGGTTATTTTCAGAACCAAATTAATTGCGAGAACTGCGAGAACTATTTTAAACCCTTAGATGAAAAGATCAATGGATGATAATCATTGTGGCAATTTTGTAAATAAAACAAAAACCATATACAGTTAATAAATGAAATTTGGGCATTTCTGTAATTGTACACGCACCAATTTTAAAAACCGTCCTATATTTACTCTAATAAAAATTCAGATCTGGGATTCACACCAATACTTGTTTTCTCCAACAAAAAAACCTAAGCCACCATAGAAATCATCACCGTATTTCATACAACTAGCCATCACCGACTTTGTCTTACACAACCTCTTGAATTCGGATGCCATTCACGCCAGCACCACCATCATCATGATTCACTGCCATAGCCAATGGAGCACCGAGATGTGGTGTTAATTTCATATCTGAATCTTTAATGGTGATCAAATGTTAAGTCGTTAAAAATTTGATACAAAGATCAATCTTAATAAAGTAGGAACGCATGATCATATTTAGTCTGTATAACAATTCTTTTATTAAATTAATTGAGTGGATATGCTTGATTAATTAATATATGTTAGTATGTAGGTTCATTATTGATAATATATGTTTGAAATTCGATGATGTTGATTGAATGTGTGCTTTAGATTTTAATATATGTTTTTTTTGATACTACGGTTGGATCAATATTGAGATTGAAAAATAGTTGTTATGTGTTTGATGATTATTCACATATTACAACCTTGAAAAATTATGAATCAAAATGTTAGGATTTAATCTATTGATGATATCCGTAATACTTAATAACTTTTTTATGCATATCCTTTATGTCCTTTTTATTTTTTACTCATTTTATATAGGATTTTGTATTTTGGTTTCCATTCCGTTGCATTGTAGATAATTATACACTGATGGGAATGATAAAGTTACATAAAGTGTTAAAAGTTCATTTTTTTTATCTAGTTTGGGTTTTATAATTTACAATCCTTTGCATTTTAAATCTTTTTTAAAATGATGAAATGAGTGTGCATATATGTTATTGAGAGACACATGTGTTTTTACAGTTTTTGGTGAATTTGATACCTTTTTTGCATATGTGTTTTTACAGTTTCTGAGTTTAAATGTATTGAATGTGTATATATATTTTTATTTATTATATAAGGATGTTTTTTGTTTAATTCTGGTATAAGGGTGCACTTGTGTTTTGTGTTTTAAGGCTGTACTAATTTATCAAAATGGTCTCTTGTGAACAAGTCAATTGTGCATATGTGTTATGTTAGATGTTATGATTAAGTAATCCGTTTATTAATTGTTTGTGGTTACAGGTGCGAGTATGATGAGCAATGTCAATAGTGCACATGTGTTTTGTACATACTATCTAGCGAGAAAATAGATATGATAAAGAAGTAAAGAGTAAAGACACAAGTGCATGAAGTTTCCAGAAGATTAGTAGACACTGTTATACATCAACGAAACTTTCATTTATTCTTTAGTTTTAAAGTTTTGTATTTGAATTGTATGTGACATGATTTTTAATTTGGTGTATATGTTTTTGTTTTGAAATGTATATGTACAAGTAAAATATTAATTTTTTCATTCAATGCACTTGTGTAAACAGTTTTGGCCAAAACACATTAGAGGTAAATTTACCTTATATAAACATATATGTTTTGTCATTCAAAGCAATTGAACAATAAAAATATATGTAAATTTACCTTATATAAAAAAAACACATGTGCATTTTATCTTTTAAAATCATGCATGATGGAAAAATAATTATTAAAAAAAAAAGTTTCCTAATATTTAGGTCCTAAAAAAACGTGTTTTATTAAAAAAATGCAAAAAAATAAAATAAAATAAAAAAATGTAATTTTACTTTAATACCCTTCTGAATTAAATAATAAAAATAAATATTCAAAAAAATCTGATTGGTTGATTCTGGTTCTCTCAGTTCTCGCAATTTATTTGGTTCTCACAATAACCTCACCCTATATATATATAATCAACTAAGCTTAACGTTGAGTTGCCATGGCAATGCAGCCCTTAACGCACACCCTTAACTTATGCACACGGTGTGGTAACTCACCCTCAACGCAGCAAAAAGTTAAGCCATAACTCACCTTTGAGTTACCATACCGCATGCTCTGAGAAAATGTCAATGTGATGTGTCAAATGATGATTTGATTAGGCACACATTTAAGCTTATGTTTTAGCTCTTTCTATCATTGCTCTTAAAATTAAGTGTAATAAGGAGGCTTCAATAGTGCATTCATCCTTGTTATTGTTACTTTCTCTCTCTACAACCAACTTCATCACTAATTTAGAGTAATAAGACAACCAACTCCAACGCCAAAATATATTCACAATTAACAAATATATACCCCACCAAAACACACACATAAACACAAAAACAAACATTGCACGACTCGGACGTCCACAAGACTGGGTTTTGCTAAATTGTCATGTTAGACGCGTGCTTCATGCGAGATGTTATAAGAACACTACGTCTTATACATGTCATCCAGGATGAATAATCCATCTTCATGGTCCTATTACAGAAGGTCTAACGAGCTTATATAATATTTCTATGATATGTCTTAATTATACTATATAATATTCATTGAAGTGGAACTTGGAGTCGACACTGCTCCGCATCCGCCGATTGGGGGATCGGCTTGAGGGAGTTGGATGAATTTATTCAGTGAACCAGTAATTTTAATAACTTACTACAAAAAAAATGTCAAAGCCATACACATTTTTTTCCGCACTTTTAAATAATGTGTTTAATTTTGTTGGTTTATTGGCACTTAATAATGTGTAAAAATTGAGTATACTACTAAGTGTGATTTTTTTTTAAAAACAAACGATACTTCACACATATGAGTGTAGAAAAACAAGTTCACACTCTAAAATGTAGAAAAATATAAAATTTCTTCACACTCATAAATGTGCACTTCAATTTATAACTGCTAAGCAAATTCACTGCCCAACAATCCATTGTATAGATTTGAAATGAAAAAATGACCTATGTATAAAACAAGACTCTAAATATATAAAATATTAAAGGAGTTATCTTCAAAAAGTTCTTCTGAGTCTGATAGAAAGATTCATCACAACTTGAGGCGGTTCTCAGAGAGTGAAAATAAGAACCAAGATCAGGATGTTGAAGTTAGTGGGTAATGACAATAATTCATTAACTCTCTGAATATCTCCTATACAAACTGAAGACATTTTGATGACTTGGACATTTTGGTAGGATGTTTAAGTCACTGATACATAGGCGGAAAACTTTTTGTGAAGATAAGTACAAAGTACTTATAAAATAGTCAAAGATGTATTATAGTTGGTAAAAATTTACAAACAGTTGTCAACACTGTTCTTTAAAGTATGTCTAGTAGCATCTATGCATAGAAAAATTGTACTAATAAGTAAATGCTTGACACGTGTATTTTACATCACAGGTATCCACATTGTTATTTTTCTATAACTAGGATGTTGTAAAGGAGTAATTTGTATCTCTTGTATTTTAAGTTATTAAAACTTTCAAGAGCTCAAATTACTCCTTCAAAATAAAACTAAGTCCTAGATATATAATTCTTTTGGTTTAGCATAGTTCTTACTTAAACACTAACTTTTGTTTGTGTTTAAGTTTAGTGAGGAGATCGCCACACATTGTCATTCAATCTTTATAGTTATTCCGCAAACAATCTAGTATAAATTCTTTGATACATATCAAACAAGAGTTTAAACATTAAAAAGTATTTTGTGTTTTTGTTAGACCCATATATAAACTGTTATAGTAAAAGGGAACAACTTATACGTGTGAACTTTGTTTTTGCTACAATTATATGTGTAGAAAATCTTTTTTTTATTGTTATTTTTTTTAAATTCACACTTAATAGTGTAACAAAATTTTACACATTATTAAGTGTCACTAAACCAAATACTACACATTTTTAGAGTTTCAAGAGATCCTTCAACCAAATGAGAGCTTAGCTATATAAGTTCGGTGTTACACAAATCGTGGAGGATAGACGATGATGTAACCCATCATATTAGAAGAGGCTGGGGGAAATGGAGGGCGGCGTTAGGAGTGCTATGGGATGATAAAGTCCCCTTTAAGCTAAAAGGAAAAATTTATAGGGTAGCAATTAGACCTGCTATGTTGTACGGGTCAGGGTGTTGTCTTATCACGAAAGATCTAGCAAACAGGGTGGAAATAACGGAACTGTGAGTACTAATGTGGACTTGTGGTAAAACCATGTCTAACATGATTCTGTAAGGAGTTTTCTGATTAGTACTTAAATTCGAATATATTATCTCGAAGATGAGAGAAGGAAGGTCGATGGTTTGAGAATGAGGGGTAAACCTAAACTTAGGTGGGAGGATAGACTTAATCAAGACATGAAGGAACTTTTCTTATCCGAGGACATGACCTCCGATAGGAATGTGTGGAGAGATAGGATTTAAAATTTGCGGGTAGTTTGGGCTAGGTTGTTCGAGGGTGTAAGGTTGTTCCGTTTAGGCCTTTTAGGAGTCTCTTTGTAGTTTAGCCCCTTGCATTTTAGATATAGATCCCCTTAGATTGTTCCTTTTAGGCTTTAGGCGTTTAGTGGCCTCTCATGATCCCTTTGCTTTGCCTTAGCTGTAGACCCCATGGCGTCATATTGCTTAGATCTTTCTTTGCTTTCTTAGGCTTTAGTCTTATTTGCTTTTTGCCCCCTTTTGATTTCCTTAGCTATGGGCCCCATAGCATTCCCTTGCATTTTTCTTGGTGCTCTTTCCTTTTTTGCTTTTGCGTTTATGCTTTTGTTCTTGTTTGCTTTGGTCGTGTTCCCCTGCCTATTTTGCGCTTTTTCTTTTTCTATTTTCTGGGTTTCTGACTGCGTTTGTATGCTTGTTCTTACCCTTTTTATTTTTTGGGTTTCTTGCGGCGTTTTTTTTTATATGTTGTTTTGATTGTTTTCTGCTTATCTGCTTTGTATGTTTGTTTTCATCATTTCGTCTTTTATCTGCTTATCCTTGTTATTGCTCACTTTCACAAATGCACTTTTTTTCTAAGCACTCTCACCGCACACACTTTTCGGAAGTCTTCCTGAAAGCAATCTCCTTACTCTCGGGTTTATCCTAGATAAGGATAGGATTTGTATACATTCTCCTCCCCGTACCCGCCCGGGCGGGATAGGGTATGTTGTTGTTGTTGTTTTGAGACTTTCAAGAAAAAGTGTAAAAATTTGACTTTTCTTTTATAACGATTCGATGCGTAATATTTTATTAAAATGGATAATTCCATATTTACCCAATCTAAACATGGAAATATCATATATACCTAAAATGCAACTTTAAATGCATGATGTACAATACATTTAAAACATGTTTTGAGTAAACATGGCATTTTCATATTTAAGTTGGGTAAATATGGATTTGCCCCTTACTAAAACTGTTATAACAAAGCTCATGGTGGCTAGTCAGGTCCGAGAATCAGAACTAAAGCTCTTATATCATGTTAATCACTGAAATCTGTCGGTAAAACTGTGTTAATCGTCAAATATAAATAAAGTACATATGATAAAACCCTAACAGACCCAAGCTCACAACCGAAGTTTAATACGGAAACATGCATTTTTTTTTCTGTATGGATTACCGTCGTAGTTACTTCTCAAATGGAAGAGGGCGTCTTTGGCAACAAAGATCGAGTAACTTCAGTATAAATGTACACTTTGAAGAAAACAATTATGAAGCGATTCACGCTAACTTCCTTTAAAAAAATAACTTTATTTTTTTATACACTTTGAAGAGAACAACTCTGAAGTGAGTCCCGCTAATTTCCTTTAAAAGAATAACCAGCTTATTTGTTTAGGGTTTTTGTGCCACTCGGTTCAGTAGTCAAGTTTTATGAATTACAGTTGGCTAAAAAGCCAGAAATCACTATTAACAAAGAAAGAAAATCCTTCTACAAGTTATGTGTGGAACTTTGTCAACTTATTGACTTCAAAAGTCATTAGCTTTGAAGGCAAAGTTTTGATAAAAGCTTTGATTGAACCGTCCCCCCTACCATGGCAAAAAGGTCTTTGTCATATTACGTACAGCTTCGGTACCTTATCATCTTTATTAAGTTTTGTATAAGGCCACTTAAATTCCAAAGAAACCAAAAAGTTAACTATTTGAAGGTAATACCAATAGTAAACACTTTTAATCTTTCAATAGGAAGCTTCGAAGTTGTAGGCTTGTAGCTAGAAGAAAAATACAACAGTCTACGTGGAATTAATCACCCCTGTGGACTTTTAACTTCAAAAGATGGCCTAACAAGTAAGGATTACGATCATGTTTACTTTCTGATTTTATAGATACGTCCTTTCAGCTTCTCTGTAGCTTATGTTTAGCGATAAAAATGTTCAAAAACGATGCTTGCTGAGCTTTGTCATGGCAATGGTAAGGTCGATATATATTTTGAAAGGACTTGCTTAGGTGTGTAAACGAGCCAAGCCGAGCACGAGCCTGTCAGTGCTCGAGCTCGCGAAGCTCGTTTATGTATTAAGAACTCGTTTTGAGCCTCATAACTTAAGCTCAAGCTCGGCTCGTGAAAATTTTCCCAAGCTCAGGATTGACTAATATATATGACGTGTTGAAGGATTGCATATCTCTGTCATTGTTATTGTAATATACTAAAGGATCAATTCAACTCCAGCCCAAAAAAAAACTCCAGTCCTTTTGTGACCTAAACAAAGCAACTTACAAACCCTACTACATTTTCAGTAACTATTAAATTTCTTGACCTTATACAACTCTGAAGCGGTAAAGAAGGACGTCATGAACACAACACATGCATAAAATAAGGTCTCCAATAAATAAAACAATATCCTTGTTTCGCAACAAAGCTTTTGTCGGGAGTGCTTTTTGACAAGTCGATCAATACAAAACGTACATAAAGAATTATTTTGTTTATAATATCTAAGATCATAAATTCATTAATAGTACCGTCATCATGATGAAGTAAACGTACCACCGCCAAAATGCTCTAGCGCTTAATATTCTATTATCTTCACAAAGGGTATTAGGTTAAAACCTCGTTAACTACACATTTTGGGGTAGAAACTTCAACCGTTACTTGCTTTATCATCGTGATATACAATCAACCCTCATAGCTATTTCAGTTTTTTAAGGCCTCATAGATATTTCATCGAATAGTTCGCATGGCCTAACCCTTAAAAACCATTTCAAATTCCACGGTATAAAGCAAAACAAGCCCTTAGAATAATGTTTTCATGTAATCCTCAAAAGATGAAAACATTTTGTTGAAATTTCGTTTTAAAATAATGCTTTGTTCTAATGTTGATTATTTGTGAGCTTGTGGCAACTTTTTGATAATTTATGCAATTAGTAACGACAATGAACCATTTTTGTATTCTTGTATTCTTAACCAAAGCACATGATGTCCGTAATTCATTCAAAACGCTATATGTGAGAAGAAAAAAAAGGTGCAATATTAGTAGAAAACTTGCATGCATGCATGTATTTTTTTCATTTTTTCCCCTTTCCTCAAAATTTATCTAGCTATACTATACAACTTTTCACCAAAAATAACACGAAGTTATAATATCATCATAATTCATGAAGACTAGAGTTTATGTACGATAAATATATAATATGATTATGCAATTTGAGCAAATTCTTTAATGTCTTTAATTATATTAATATATAAGTTGTTTATTTCAACAAGCATCCTATTAGAAATACACCAACAACAAAAGTCAAGCTATTATGAAATTTACATAACACGTAATATAGTAAGTTTAAGATATAATAATAATAACGACCAAATTGTTATTTTAACACGATGTTTGAACTTTGTATGTATTCTCTATTCAGTAACAAGTTCTAGAACATTATACTATAATTAGTATATCAATTATCCATAACTGAATTCGGTAAAAACATGCATGTGTTCAGTTTCTTACAAATGCATGCATGTCACCAAAACACTACGTAGTATGATTATAAAGTCTAAAATATAGAAATTAAATAAGTGAAGATTTTTCTGTAGACTTTTTAATGTGGGTAAAGGGTTTAAGTGTTTAACCCGGTGAATATAGATAATTGATATACTAAAATCCGTATAATGTTCTAGAACTTGTTACTAAATAGAGAATACATACAAAGTTCAAACATCGTGTTAAAATAACAATTAGATCGTTATTATTATTAGATCTTAAATCTACTATATTACGTGTTATGTAAATTTCATAATCGCTTGACTTTTGTTTTTGGTGTACTTCTAATAGGATGCTTGTTGAAATGATAGCTTGACGGTTTTTTTATTTTTGTTCTAGAACTTTTAATAAGGGGCAATTTTATATCTCCCTCTCTTTTCATCATTAACTTCATATTTACCCAAACATGCATTAAAATCATTGTACATCATGCATACAGATATTGTTATTTGAGTATATATAAAATTAATGATGAAAAATGAGGGAGATATGAAATTAATTCATTTAATAATGTGAATATATAACCATATTGATTGATTGTAAACCATTTCCTCATATCTTACAGAAAATGTTAGTAATAAAAAAACACTTTTTTCATCTCAATATAAATGTTCTATTTAAAAATGTACAAAATTGAGAAATTCTCAATAATTACACTCATCACTTATAAAATAATATATTTGTCCACCAACGTCTTCAATACCAAATTAACACTTAATTTGAAACATTTATATTCTAAATACAAATACTTATCTTGAGACTGAGAGAGCATTTGATATATGTAACATGTTTCTAGATAGGTTCTTAATAGTTGTACCTGTTGGAGATCAAATGTGGAGGCTTAATATTTCGATACAAATCTTTGTTGACCTACTGTTTCATCGATGGATAGGCTTGATCAAGAACAAATTTATGTTTTATATTGTTTTTTATTAGTTTTAATTATTATAGTTTGGTATTCGTCATGTAAATTTCTTCTTACCTTGTCCAATCCCAAAAATAGTCATAATTCATAAATAATGGCATATTATTGGATGCGTTGAATAAATGTCGGGTAATGTTGTATACTTGTATTAGATTATTGACGTGGTATATAATACGTAGTAACATTTATTACGAAAGAAAGTATTATAAATAAATTGTTCGTACAAAGAAAGTATTATATATATAGAAATAAAAATACACTTTTTGTTTTTGTAAAATAATAAAAAGAAATGTAATTAAGAGATTCTCAATTATAGAGTTTGGTTCTTTAATTTGCCGCCCATTTTTTTAATACACACTATCTTTGTTGATTGTGCATACAATGACGATGCTCATCGTGATTAAAATATCAATTAAATAATAAATTCAAATCAATAATGATATGCAATTGCAAATTGGTCTTCGAAAGAATTTGGTTCCTATACGTTTTACGGACTTGTACAGTTTAATGTATGAGATTTATGTCAAAATGACCTCATTCTTTACCTAATATACTATACAAAATTTTGTATTCCATTTTTCCAAAATGATCTAAATCACTTGGTGTTGTTCCGATTTCTGAATAGAGTGGTGATAACAAAGATAACTAAGTTATTGAATCACTCTTCATGTTAACCAAAGTAAGTTTAAATAGTTTAAAACACAAATAAGTAAAACAGCTTAAACAAAATTTGGACAACAAAGTTTTTCAATGTTTAAAATTCTAGTTAGAAATTATTTAAAGAATTTGACAAATATTGTTTGCGGATAACAATCTTAGTTGAATGATAATTGAGGTGACCTCATATCTTACTTAAACACAAAACTTAAGTTGTGGTTTAAGTATGAACTTATACTTACTCGTTGAATGTTCAACGACCGAAGTTCAATTCGAAGAGTAAATGCTCTTAAATGTGTTTCACATTAATTGTAAGAGATGACATAACCTCCACTACAAACATTCTCTTTTATAGTAGAGAATTGGGGTTTCTAAAGACATCTACTTTACACGTGTAGAGCATTTAAAGGGATTGGTGACGACAACAACAACAACATACTCATTCCCGCCAAAGCGGGGTGCGTGGGAGGTTGAATGTAGACAGATCTTACCCCTACCTTAGGATAAACCCGAGAGTAAAGAGATTGCTTCCAGGAAGACCTCCGGCAAGTACAAGTATGTGGGCGAGGAAAAAAAAGTAACAAGCATACAAAAGAGAGCAAACAAGTAAAGACAATCAAGCAAAAGGCAAAACAGGCTAACAAGCGTACAAAGCATACTGAGGAGAAATGTCAAAAAACAATCGAAACAGTAAACATAAGAGAAAAAGGGACATAGACATATAAAAGCAAACACCATAGGAGAAACATAAAGAGAAAAGGAAAGACACAAAAAGGGTAAGGGGACACGAGCAAAAATAAGCACAAAAGCAAAAACACCAACACTAAAGAGAGCGTCACTGAAACAAAGATATGGCAACGCAAAGGGGCCTAAAGCTAAGGCAAAGAAAAAGGAAGAAGATAGGCCACTAGACACCAAAAAACCTAAAGGGAAAAGAAGGAGCCACTAAACCTAAGACGTAAAGAGGCAAGGCAACTAAGCGACGCCTAAAAAGACCTAAACGCAAAGACTGCTACCTCCTACCACCTAGCCCGAACTACTCGCAAATTCTAATCCTAGCTCTTCAGGAATTCCTATATGAGGTCATGTCCTTGGTCAAGAGAAGCTCCTTCATGTCTTGCTTAAGTCTATCCCCCCACCAAAGTTTAGGTTTACCCCTCAATCTCAAACCGCCGACTATCAACGCTTCGACTCTCCTAATTGGCGCTGATTGTGGTCTTCTCCTGACATGACCGAACCACGTCAACCTTCATTCTCTCATCTTCGATATTATAGTTCCGAATTCAAGTTTAGCTCTAAAAACTCCGTTCGGAATCATGTCCAACATGATTTTATCATTTAATAGGTTGGTGAGATATGCATTGAATGTTTCTACTTTAGTTAAGAGATAAACTCTTCTATGAGGAACAATGTTGACAACTGTTTCAACTTTATACCAATTTCGGAAATGTATTAAATCATATGAAGACTAGTTTTTAATCCTTTTTTGCTTTTGTGTATTTTTCCGCACTTGAGTATTTAGATGCTTGAGATTCTTTGCTTAGCATCTTTGTGAATGAGGAGATCAGGAATTGTTCAATGAAAGACATTCTCACCGTACTGAACACTTATTTGGATCTTTTACTTCAATAATTGAACTGCATCGGCATTGAAGCGAAGACTCTTTGTCTTCAAGAACTTAGAAGGAGTTGTGCTAAGTATTTTTCAACGATTATGTTATATTTATACTATTTTGTGTTCAAATCCATTCAGTGAAATGGTCCAACACTTGAGTTTTCCCAACCCTGTTCAGGACTTCCGGTTAAGTGAGATATTTTTTTGATCGTTTTTTATATTTACTTTTGCTGGCTTGAAATGTGTATCGAATGAATGTTAAAACCCTATACATATTGTTATGACATCAAATCCTGTGGTTGAATGGTTCGTACGTAATAATTGGGGTAAATATGGTCTTCAGAAAGTTGCAATAATCGCGAACGATTTATTTTTCTTCAAGTTCTCGTCTCTAAAAGATGTTGAGGATATTCTTAAGGATAGACCTTGGATGATTCGTGGAATTCTCATCTTTCTCAACAAGTGGTTTCCATCGGTAATTTTTTTAAGGAAGATTTGTCTTATGTTCTTGTATGGGTGAAGTTCCACGATGTCCCTATGGTTGCTTATACTCCAGATGGGTTGAGTTTGATTGCTTCCAAAATTGGTACACATATGATGCTTGATTCTTATACTAAGACTATGTGTTTCGAGTCATGGGGACACAGTAGTTATGCGAGAGCTTTGATTGAAATCAATGTTTCCAATGATTTTTGGGACAATTTAGTTTTGACTGTTCCTAAACTCGTATGGGAAGGGTATACTAAGGACACTCTTAACATTAAATACGAGTTGGAACCACCTCAGTGTGGTACATGTTTGCTTTATGGTCATTTGAATGGTGATTGTCCTAAAACCGCTCCTAAACGTGTAATTCATGGGACGGGTAATAAAGGCAAATGTCCGGTTTCAGGGGCTGCTAAAGAGGTGTCGAATGATGGGTTTACTATTGTCAAGCGAAAGGGTTCTACTTATAAGCGGGTTTTGGGGGTTTCTAAAACCAAGAAAATAGAGTATCGGCCGGTTGCTCCTAAGAATACAAAGACTTCTCTTCTTAAAGACTCTACTAAGGAGGCTTCTACGTCTACACAACCAAGTAAGGATGATGGAGTGGTTAACACATCTAATGATTTTAATGCTCTTGATCATTTGGATAACGATCATTTTGTTAGTAAAGATTCGGATTTGATAATGGATTTAGGAACATGGATAGACAGGCTAGTGCTACTATTGATTCATTTGCCAGTCCAAGAACTACGCCTCTTGTTGAAAAGATTAATAAGATTGAAAGTCAATTAATTGAGGGGAAGCTTGTATTTCTTGGTGATAATGAGAAACCGCTTCCTATGCAAAAGACTAATGCGAAAAACTATGCAAGCATCCCAAGTTCATCCAATGCGACTCCTCCTTGTACTTTGAAGAGCACTCGTAACATGGTTAGATAGGTTGTTTTTATTTTATTTTGCATAAATATGACATATCATTTCTTATGCTTAGTTAGGTCTTAAGCATTGTAGGCGTCTTTGGTTTGTCTTCTTTGGACTGAGGTGTGATTCACCCACATCCGTTTTACTTAATTACTTTTTTAGAGTAATAATATTTTACAAGAGGTAACCATTTTGCCCAAAAAGACATCAGATCCCTTACCACTAAACCATTTGGTTTCTGATTAGTAATGCATGCTAGACTTTAAGCGAGCAACAATATGAATATAAGTTTTTATAGTGTTTGTTGCACACAACTTATGTAATATTTGCCATACCTAACTTATTCCCATTTTTATTCATGTCCCGGTAATCATTTTACTTAAGAAGTGCCTACATTGCTTCAATTATTGATGCATATGTCGTGAAATAGATACATGACGAAAGCATAACTTTTTTATAGAACAACGTCATTTTTATCTCTTTTTATTAAACGTACTCAAGCAAGTGACTTAAGTTAAGAAAACAAATTACAAAGGATTATCACATGTACATTTTGCATATGTCTTTCCTAGGGAGTTTCCAACCGAAGCTTACAATATTCCTAGTACGCCAAATAATCCAAGTCGTTGCTTAAATAACCGAATCTCAAAATCTGCATGAAAGCATGATTAGCGTCTCAAAATTCATGAGTAATTATATATCTTAGAGATAATCCTCTTTTAGAGATAATCCTTTAATTTTAAAGTAACTTTGAGTGTGTACTTTGTTTAAGCAATTAGCCCATGTTCTAGATGGTGTGACAATTGAGAGGTATGTCTATTCTAGACCTATCAATTAGTTGTTATTTGATTTCTTAATCACTTGGACTTTATATATGTTCTTGGAGAAGAAGTTAGAAGGTAGATGACTTAGCAATCACTTATGGAAATTTATATAACCAACTCCTCCAACATTAGTATGTATTCATATAACATCAGACAACTTATTTTTATTATTGGTTTTTACTTTAAAGCCAAATTAGTTATTTAGTTTTGAATACTTCGAAAAAGTGTTTACGCGTTTACATGCATAAAAGTAATTAGTGAAAAAAAAATTACCATGCGAATTACATTTAGGTTTTTAGAGTCCTATATGTGAAGCTACTGACACAAGAGTACAACACATTATTTGGCCAAAGTTGATGTCATTTAATTTACTTATTTATATATGCCCTTCTTGATTATTCGTGTCATAAAAATATAAGGGAAAATGGTAAAAATATAATCATTTTCACAAACATACTTCACAAAATACCGAAGTTTTTTTCAAAACGCCAAAATGCCCATAAAAATCACAAAGTTTGCGATTGTTTTAAAAAATATTGCAAACTTTGCAAATTTTACAAATTTCTCTTTTCTCTTTCGGTTTTAATGTTTAGCTCAAAACATAAAAGTTGTAGGTATCCCTTTTTTTGTTTAGTGGCTTTTTGAATCACGCAAAAATATGTTCGTATAAGAAAGTTATGGCAAAAATACCACAACAACTAAAAGAGAAAAATTTGTTGTGGTATTTTGGCCATAACTTTCTCATACGAACTCCTTTTCGAGTGATTCAAAAAGCCATTAAACAAGAAAAGGGATATCTACAACTTTCATGCTTTGAGCTAAGCATGAAAACCGAAGAAAAAGAGAGAAATTTGCAAAAATTTGCAATATTTTAAAAAATCGCAAACTTTGCGATTTTTCTTAAAAAAATTGCAGACTTTGCGAATTTTTTGGGTATTGGCTTTTTGAAAAAAAATTAAGTATTTTATGTAGTATATTTGCAAAAATGATTATTTTTGTTATTTTCCCAAAATATAACACACTCATCTCAATTTTTTGTTAAAAAAAATAAATCTTAAGGTTTAAAATAGGGGTTAACCAGTGCTTTCAAGTCACCGGTTTAAATGATTAAGAAAAACTTTATATTCATTAAAATTAAAAATTATAATTAACTAAAGTAATTTGTAAGCTTAACTATTGTTTATTAGATGCATTTTCTATTAAGAATAAAAGTTTGAATAGAAAATATTCAAGATGATGTAGTTTTAGTTTTACCCACTAAATGAACATGCACACAATTAATTGGATATTGTATATGAAAATATATAAAGCAAAGTAAGATGAGGATAATCATATGTTCGGTTTCTCTTGTTTAGTAAAAACCTCGAGATAAGAATATTTATCTAAAGTTGGTGTAAGAATCACATACAATTAAGGTTTAGTGTGCATAGAAAGGGAGAAGATGAACTTAGGCTCTTCTCATCCAATGTATATGTGTTTACAGGGATGCATTTTGGGTTGTGTGAGGTACGTTGGATGAGATCTAATAGTTTTGGGAGATCCACGTGGGAGTCATCCCATGAAGAAAATAAGAATGACATGTGACGGTGCATTTTTGGCTCTTGTTGTGAGGGATCTTTGAACTAAGCATTGTGTGTGATATGTTCGCCGCATTACCTCTGCCTCAATGAGATGGTTACACGTGGTAATAGTATAATAACGGTTAGAAAAGACAATTGTCATGCTAGTTGTTGCCTAGAGATGAGTTTTCTAGACAACGCTTTCACGAGCCTTGGTATTTTGAGCACTTAATAGTTATATGAGCTTTTGTTATTGGGCTAAAACCCCTATGCATATCAATAAACATTTTCTTAAACTAATTAATAGCAAGTTTCCATAACATTCTTACTTTTTCTCCACATCTATTTGCTTAGCTTCTTGCGAAGCTTCTAATACTTTGCTGTTCCGAAAAGAAAAACAAAATTTATCATTGATTTAGTACAGATCAATAACGAAGTAACATTATAAAAATAAAAGTATGGACTAGTATATATGAAACCAAACTAGTCTTTAGGCTTGAAAACATAGAAATCACCATATAAAGTTGTTTTTTATTTTATTTTATTAATTTTTTTAGTAGTAAAATATATTACTAAAAAAAAACAGGTAAGTATTACCCGGTAAAATATATCACCATATAAAGTTTGCATCAAGCAAACGTATAGCTCGGTCTACATAAATAAACAAATCAAAACTTTATTGGAATTTATTAACCGTTAATGAAATAATAATATACCAAAGTTTATTAAACCAATCCCCTTCCTTGAGTTTGACTTGTGTTACCATGTTGTTTATAAATTATTTCTTTACTGACTTATATCCATCAAGACTAAACAAAGTCCTATAAAAAGCCAAGTAGCATACCCACCAAACATATTTGTCCATTCACTTTAAGAGAGAGATAGATATTAGTTAGTTTAGATATATAGAAAAAGTGTGATCAGAAAACATGGGTAGAGCTCCTTGTTGTGACAAAGCAAGTGTCAAGAAAGGTCCATGGTCGCCAGAAGAAGATGCAAAACTCAAAGAATTCATTGAAAAATTTGGTACTGGTGGCAACTGGATTGCTCTCCCTCAAAAAGCTGGTAATTATCTTTCTATAAAAGTACTTAAAGATTGACCATGTGGTTGAACATTTGGGCATTCCATGATCTTTCCCACCGGCTTAATAATTTAATGCAAAATGTTAATAACCGGCAACGCTCAATAGTTTCATTTCTTGATATATAGTTTGTTGTTGGAAACATTCTTTCTTCTCTCTAAAACCTCAACTTTTGTGTGCAATTTTTCAATGAAGTTGTTAAATGATGTTGTGATGTGGGTTGATCTTGAACAGGTCTTAAAAGATGTGGAAAGAGTTGTAGATTAAGATGGTTAAACTATCTTAGACCTAATATCCGACATGGTGAATTTTCTGATGATGAAGATAGAGTCATATGTAGCTTGTATGCTAGCATTGGAAGCAGGTTCATTTCTCTTAGATTTTTATCTTATTTTGTACTGTATTCTTGTTGCTTTTGTGTTCACAAATGATTACAGTCACTAAAATACATAATAGACATGATATAAAAACTCCAACAATAAACTAGGTCAAAGTCCATGTAGAAACCTAAAGATAATAGTAACATGTTTTTGAGAGAGAGAGAAAGGGTGTTCATAGAAAATGATGGGTTAATCTTTGGAATAAGATTCCAAAAATCTTTAGGTGCATGCATGCCAAGATCATAAGATCAAAGATCTGTAGTCAGTTTTTTACAATATCAATAACAAATGATACAACTAAGTGTGGAGTTATATTTATGGAAAAATTAGTTAATGTATGCAAATATGCAATTTCATGCTAATTACCATTCTTTCTAAAATGTGAATGTAGATGGTCAGTAATAGCAGCTCAGCTACCAGGAAGGACTGACAATGATATCAAGAATTACTGGAACACTAAGTTAAAGAAGAAGCTTTTGACTATGTTACCATCCCTACAAGAAACACAATCTTTTTTTCCATCTTTACCCTTCCAAACACCACGACAACTACAGCCATCCTATGATCATCATACATCACACCAATTCATGAACTCATCATCATTTTACAATTTTAGTAACCCTAGCTTCATGAATGTTGATAACACTTCAAACTCTTTCTTTGCTCCTAATGATCATAGGAACAATGTTACTAACTTCTCACCACCACAAGCAAACAATTTGATAAGCAACAGAAACATGAATGATGTTAATGATAACTGTTTTAACAACAGTTATCTAGGGTTTCAAGATGACCAACATAACATGTGCAACAGTCCAATGCTCATGTTTGGAAGTACTACAACATGTTCTTCATCTGAAGGTGGAAGCTACAACAAAGATCAAGCTCAAAAGCAGCAGTATCATATCAAGCAAGAAATGGACCAAGTAATCCTTCAAGGTCATATTCTTGCTGATCAAATGCAAAGCCAAAGTTGTATGATTAAGAACCATGTAGCCCCATTGCATAATGGTCTTGAAGAAGTGAAGCAACTCAGCTTTACTAGCTACTTGTTCCCTGATGCTGAAGAAAACAAGACTACACATTATCAAAAGGGGATGTGCTCCTATTATTATTGATCCATTAGGCTATTAAAATTTAAAATTTATTGTAAATTATATGGTAATCAAGAAAATGTTATCAGGTAGGTTATGATTTAAAAGGACATCAAGGGTTTTGAGATGAGAGACTTTGACACTACAGTTTCTTGGTGTTTGTATTGATCTGTACTTGTTGGTGAAAATCAATGAAAAACTACCAAAAAAATGAAGATGTTTTCTTTCCATTCATTATTTAGTTGTAGCTTTCATTATGTGCATTTTCTCTTGATTGATTACTTCTTTCGAACCATCCAAAAATTAGAGTTTTCGATCAATATAACTTTACCTTTTTCTAGCATGATCATTGCATGTGTTACTAGTTATAGGATGTAAATTTTTTGGTCTTTAATTTCTATCCATAACTGACTAATTACATAAACGAGTAAACAAATGAGGTTTTTTTTAGTCCATGTTACTCGAGAGATCGAGTCCTTAACTCGGATGCACATGGCATAACCGAGCTACCATCATGACCGTTTCCGACCTTTTCCCTGGATCCAACCTTTTCCCTGGATGGCCACAAATTAAATGCACTATCATTAATCTGATTTGAGTTTTCCAACCTTCTTTTTCCAACGTCGCGATAAGTCAAGGCGGCCAGAGTATAAGAAACACAAATTTGTGTTATCTTAGCTGGTTTTACGATGTATGGTCTTGATTAAATTGACTTTAACCCTAAGTGTCACGTTCACTTCTAGATGGTCAAGGATGCATTAATTTTTTTTAGGTAGCTTGAGAATATGTACAAACGGAGGTATACTCACATCATATTTTTTGATTAATTCACTACAAATTATGTATTACAGTATTGTACCTTACAAACTGTAATGCACAAATTGTAGTGCATTAATCAAAAAGTATGGTGTGAGTATCAATTCTCTATTTCCCATGTACAAAGGTCGTGACAAATGTATTATTGTCAAAACTCATGCATGAGTTTTATAGGAATTGCATGCGACTAGAAAAGAATTACGTATATTTTAAGATGATGAAACAGCAAGTCCGTTGTCTTTTTGTTCTTATCCTCTAAATAATTAGGTAGGTTTTGATTGTGATTGATTATTGTAAAAGGTTTGAAAATGAAAACACAATACTATACAATCTCACTTTTCTTGACTTAGGCTAAATACAATGGCAACCTAGTTCATCTGTAACACATCAATTTTCTTTCTCCGACGATCTGACGACGACCTAGTTGCCACAGTGATAACCTAGTGTAATTTATTTATTTATTTATTTATTTTTTAAATTCAAATATTATAAAAGTAGTAAAGTTTAAAAAAAAAGTTTTTTTTTTGTTTTTTAGCCAAACAGTACAATCTTTTTGTCAAAATGTGAGTAATACACTCGGTTGCATATGTGAACTAGTTTGTGTGTTTGAAGCTTGACAACCCACCTCAACCTTCCTCCCACAATGGTCACAACCGACCACAACCTCGGTCAACCGACCCTCCCCAACCGACCACTGTGTTTAGCCTTACCACCCTCCAACAAAGTTGTAGACATATATCAAATGTACAAACATACGATCATTTGTTAAAAATATATACACATCTAATTAATTTCATCTTTCCAATGGGCGCTTACTTATTTATCTTTTGATTATGACACAATTCTCGTCTGTATATAGGGATCAAAGAATTGTTTATATGACTTGTCTAAAATTCTAAGATTGTGATGAAATCGAATCTTGTTTGCTGCGAATTCCTTGGGCCTAGCAGCTGTATTAGTCTTGCGAGATGCATGGCATATGAAGTCCGGGAACTACCTGCCGTGACACCAAAAATGGCTCGGGTAAGGTTTCTTTCGCACTTCATGAATATAAAATTTATCATTTTTCATGACTCACGATTGTGCACGGAAATAGGCCTTTTCTGAGAGAGTTTTATCCATACTGAAGAACATTGTCAACATTCTTAAAAGAAATTAAAATTAGCTTGTATTTAAAAACGCCTGTCACGCTACAATTCAAATTGGTCACGGCTTGCCTTTGAGAGACAATCACATGGTCCCATGAATTGATTGATTTTATCATTGACCATATTCTTATTATTCTTATTTCAATAAACTCGGGTATTAACCTAAGTTGTGATTGGTGTTTTATATTTTTTCTCTCAAATTAAGTCAATTATTTTCTAACATCTCATTTTATAGATGGTTTTGTGGATATTTTTTGTGAGTGTAACATTTGTCATTAACTAAAGTAATATGTTTACATATTTTACATAATTTGTTACCCTCTATCTTTATAATAATTAGGGAATATTGCAATTTTATAACTCAATATGTCATTTAATTTCATCTTGACTCACTTTATGAGGCTATTTCAAATCTATGATTTTTTTTTTCCTTTCTAAATGTTAAAACTACCCCCTAGTGACATACAAGTCAATTCTTACACATTCTTACACCATTGTTTGCCATTTATTTCCAGTTCTATTTTTTTTTGTATCCATATGTATCGCAAATGAAAATTATTACAAAATGATTTTTTAAAAACCTTAAGATTTAAGAATCAAAAATTTTTAAAAAAATTAAATATGAAGTAAAATTGATCTCATACGAAAAAGGATTAAATTATTAGATTTTTTATATATTTTGTTTAAAAATTTTAATTATTACTTTGTATATATTTAAAGTCCGTAGATTTTTTTTAAGTATAAAAGAATTTAAAAAAAAATCGTAAGTTAACTTTGGAATAAATTTGTATGATAAAATTGAGAAGAATATGAGTCTAAGACTAAACGCAGTGGAGGTGGGTTCCTCCGTGAGTGAGTGACTCATGCTCGTGAGATCCAAATCGGTTGCCAAACTCGCTCGTAACTTAGGCCAAATATTGCGTCCGTATGGTGAGTCACTCACCAAGCAATTAAACGCATATATGTGAGGCCCAAAAGCAATATAACTGTTTGACACTATTGGGAAAAAAATTCTACTACCCAATATTTTTTAACCTATAAATACCCAATAACTTCATCATTTTTAAACCCAACTTCAATATTTTTTATACACTCATAATCTTAACAAATATTTATCATTTTAGATACAAAAATGTCTCAAGAAAACACTCCTCGTAACACCAACCGTCGACAACAAAAAACTAGCCAAGGCACTCCCCTGACACCCGACGGAACATTTATTCTCGGAAATACTCCACAATCACACTTTCGACCACAATAATACTATCCTTACCCAAACCGACGATACTGAAACCCACTCCCGCAACCAAACTTTTCTCAATATCACAAACAAACGCGCTTAGCCAATTCTCCTCACAACCAAACACATTCCCATTCGATAATGCCAACTACCCATCAAAAACACATATGGGTGGTTCTTCATCACAACGACCCATGTCTCTCATTTCTTTATTTTCAAATGAAGACATGTACGAGCCTACATTTGATGACAATTTTTATGAAAACACCGTTCGTGAGGACTCTCCCTTCGAAGTCACGCCCAAGCATTGGCACCGGCCAAACCTAAGCCTAAGAAACGCGAAAAGAGGACGACCGATGCGTGGGTTCGGGGTCGAAAGACTTCCTTTTCAACGAGCGAGCTTTACAACCCTCTAAGCAGTGTACCTAATTGTTGCAGTGTAGTATGGTTAAGCCCAGGGGGTTGATCGTTCTCTAGGGGAATAGAGATGCTAGGAAGAGATGTATGACGAGAAGGTAAGGTTGAGGGAGATTCTTTTTAGTCTTTTTATGTTTTTTAGAAAGCAAGGTAAAAATTCGGGGTATAGGAGTGGGGGCGGTACTTCTACCAATTTTAACTACTTTTTAATTAAACTAATAACTACTTAAACAATTGAAAAAAAAATATATAGGCTATGTTAATGTAGGTGTGCTCTTATGATGATTAAAAGTGTGTTTACTTAGATGTTCTTACTCCCTAGTTATCTCTTATTGGTCGGTTGAATTGTCACATCCTCATCTTAATTGGTGCGTTGTATTCCGTTTGGTCATAGGGGGCGCCTAATTCCCTAATTCTATGAATTGTAACTCTCCTCTAGACTACCCGGGATCGCCAAGTACCGTAGTATCTCCCCCGAATACTCTATTATCCTAAAGCTACAACTTACACAATAAACACAGCGATGGCTCAAGTGCACTCTCAAGTTTTTGCTATTCAGTACGTTCAAGCTCGCAACAATTAAAGAATAAGCCAGTTTTCCTTACTCTAGCGTCTACCAATCAAGACAAGAGACAACCTAAAAATAATTAACAACTAGGTTTCATAGATCTAAGCAGACACAATAGTAATTTAGCTACTCATGATAAATAAGCATGCATACAAACAAACAATTAAACATAGGGTAGACATAATGATATGATGGATTAACAAACTTATCTTATGATGTAAAGAAGGGTTTGGAATCCTAAAATACTGCCCAAGTTGGACTACTTGCGAGTTAGGGTTTGCTCTCCAAAATTCTACCTCTTAAATGCAAAAAAATCGAATTCTATATATATATTTACAAGTGCGACGGCGTCGCATTTTGCTGGTAACGCCGTCAGGTCTCTGTCTTTAGGGTTTCGTTTGGGTCAAGTCATCGTTGGGACAGCGTCAGTTGATGAGTGTGACAATGTCTGTCTTCATGAAGGACGTCGTCTTGAGATGGTTCTTGGGCGTCTGGTGTAGAAAACAAAGGAGACGCCTTCCAGATTTTAGGCGTGACGCCGTCATGCTTTAGAACCTCTTTTTCACCTGAGCCGTCGTTTGTATTCTAATTAGATTTCTTCCTGCCGTCCCCCTTTGGTTGGGACGCCGTCAGGCTTGTAGAATTGCCTTGGATCTTGACTTTGCCTTTTTCTTCATGTTTTCGCTCCTTTTCTTTCAAATATGCTTCATTCCAGCATTTTGCTTCCAAAAGACCTTAAATCTGAAAAGAAACGATTTTAAGTAGTAACGGATATAAAATGTGTCGATTTAGGGCTTAAATGACCCCCTAAAAATGTATGTTTTAAATCCTTATCAAATATCCCTACACTTGGAATTTGCTTGTCCTCAAGCAAATATGCTTTTGGCCAATCAATTTATAAGTTAAGGGGCATGAAGCATTGATTTAAAATAATTTACAACAAATACAAGTGCCACAATAGTCATAACAAGCACGGAATTTATATACTAGCACCTCACAATTGGTGTTTGGATTCTCTCATCTCTCGGGTTTATATGAAATATAATACGTAAGGAAATGGAAGATAAACACTAATTACCTGGCATAGTACATAGATTACCATAGGCTTGAGAATAGATCAAACCTTCACCGCTTTGGTGTAAGCACTTAGGAATAACTATCTAAGAGTTCTTTACAAGGGTTGTAATGTTAGGCTTAGGGTAGGGAAGTAAAGGGTTTTGTTGGATAAAGGGATATTTAGTGGTGGCAAGTCAAAAATCTTATGTTACAAGCATGTAAAGCGTGGCGTTGCTAAACCAAGACTCGACTCACTAACACTAAATAACTTGAAACAAAATATAAACATAAACTTAAAAACATAAACATAAAGATAGATGTAGGATGGTAGCCCATATGTTTTTCTCATTTTTTTCCAACAACTCTTTTTCTATTTTTTTTTATTTTTTTTTTGCATACCTTTTTACTCTACCATCCTCTATGATAACATCAAAATAAAAGGATTTATAAGAGCATCTCTACACTTGAGTTTTTATTTAACTAACACTAATTGACCCGATTTGACAAGATCAAAACACTTGGAGTACTTAATTACGTAGACAAAGGGAATTTGAATTTATCGTTCTTTCCCGTTACTCCATAAAATATTACTTTAACCCATGAGTCCCAATTGTCCCAAAACTGTATACAAATGATATGACTATACTTAGCAACCATGCAAGCAACTAGATAATTGAACTAAGGGTTTAACAATGATTACAATAATGCACTAAAGATGAGTGCATACAATGTAGGCTAAGGCGATTTGGGTGTAACATTTGGGGGTGGATTGTAAACAATGCTCTTCATTGATGATGCAGGTTTTCTGACCAGGTTTTAATATTTATAATTGTCTCATTTACCTATGGTCCACCTTATGCACTCACGGGCAGTGTACCCGGTCGTGTGTAGTGTAGTCATCGGTAAAACCGAGGTCGTCCCAAGAGCTATGTGAGCGGATTCTAATTAAGTATAGATGTCACTGGTTTTAACTGGTTTGTAGTAGAAATGATTATTAAACTAAGAAACAAGAAATAAATGCGTAAAATAAATAGAGGTTGTGATCAATAGAGGGAAAGTGTGCTAACCTAATTACTCATCCTATCGTGTAATGTTCATGTTTTATTACTTCCAATTGATTCAAGTGGGGGTTTAAGTCGCTAGGACATCATTTGGTCTGTTCGTCCTAACCTATCAACAAAGGCTCCTACCCGAGGTCAAGATTCTACCCTTGATAGTCGAGTGGTTTTTAGTCGCCTAAGACAAGTCATTAAGTACCCTACATGCAAGATTCGAAATAATGAGTGCCCGGGCGCTAAAATCTTAGACACTCATCCCTAACTTTTTAAGTTCATCCGGATGACCGGTGATCATTTGGTCAGTTCGCACAAGCGAGGAAGGGTCGTCAGTTGGTCAATTCTTACCCTTCCCAACTCTACCTAACTACTTAGGGTCAGTTGGTCAATTCTCCTAAGCAACTATCCCTAACTTCTTAAGTTCATCCGGATGACCGATGATCATTTGGACAGTTCGCACAAGCGAGGGAGGGTCGTCAGTTGGTCAATTCTTACCCTTCCCAACTCTACCTAACTACTTAGGGTCAGTTGGTCAATTCTCCTAAGCAACTATATACGACCGCATTTTAAAACTACCGAAGCTAGGGTAACTACCAACAAACTATGCATGCATACACTAGAAACAATTATACGAAAGCATGGAAACATAAACAAAACATTCAATGAATCATAACTAGGCTAGCACCAAAGGTGCTTAGCCGATCATATTAAAAGAAATAAAGAATTCGATGTTTAACTTAATGAAAGACATGAATCGAAAGTAAAAGATAAAATGATGGCTAATGCTTATCGATATGGAGTGATTACTCCCTTGGAGATAGCTCCGTATGCTCCGAATGATCTACATTTGGACCCCTCTTCACGTTCTCTGCCTTTGAGTTGTGAGTGAATGATGTGAAATGCAGATATTAGGGCTGGTATTTATAGGCACGATCGTAGTTACAGCTTAACTTGAGTTGAGAGTTACACCTTAACTTCAATAATTCTTCAAATAATGCTCTCGTTAAGTAGGTTACGGCGTAACACTTGGGAGATGTTACGCCGTATCTTCAATACAAGTTACTTTTGCGAGGTCTACGGCGTAATGCAAGTGAGGAGTTACGGCTTAGTTAATGGAGGCGCAAAACATTTCTTGACCTAGATGATTACAGTGTAACCTTAGTTGGGAGTTATGGCGTAATTGCTGTTAAGTTGGTCTTCTGAGTCAGTACGCTAGCTACGGCGTAATGTGAGAGATAGAGTTACGCCGTAGCTTCTTCACAGTTGGCATACTACCATAAATCGTTAGGAAAATCTCCAAATCCGCGTCTCATAAGCAACAATGCTCATAATTTACCTGAAAGTGAAGTATAAAGGAATACAAACGTAAATTCATATAAATGATATAAAATATGAGCATTATCGGAGGAAATTGACACTTAAAATTCAAGATTATTTGATGTTACCAAATATCCCCCTACTTGAACTCTACTTGCCCTCAAGTAGACCTTATTAGAAAATTTTCTTAAAAGATATCCCCAATTACCTGGAAGATATGAGTTTGAAAATCCCTTATGCTAAAATAAATCAAAGTCGAACACCTCACGAAATGGGAACAAAACACTCAAATTCTCTCAACTAGTCTAAGTGTCAATTTCGGGCTGATCACTCAAAGCACAGTCATAACATGTATTCTATCATAAGCTTGGCGGTTACATAAATATCCACCACTAGAGTTAAGGACTAAACAATTCTTGAAGGCAATATGGGTAGACATAACATGGGTTAAGGGTGAAATGTCATTACTAATGTGTCACGGCAAAGTGGACAAAATCAATGATACATGACCAAATCCATGGCCAAGACACCAAAGATTGTTCGCTTCATCACCTAGACACGCTTCATGACTAAAGGGTAGGGTAAGACATCGGAAATAATTAGTGTAAAATAAAAGTAACAAAGCAAATAGTCTTAACCTATAACCAAGTTGTCACCGCCTACCGTTCATTCAAAGTTCAAGCTTTAAGGTGAAGAAACCGGATCATGATCAAATCAAGTAGATGTGCCATTAGCGGACGTCATGATGGGCACATTACATGTTCTTCAACTGTTGGCGCAATAATTACCAACTTTGACGAAAGCGTGATTTCTGAACCTTTCTACTTGAACCTTGAACTTAGGCAAACAATGACTTCCCGATCATAAATTAAGACTACACGGTAGGCTAAGGCGAATGGGTGTAACGAAACATTATATATTGGGTGAACAAAATGAAAGGAATGGTTCAGACGGGTGTTCCTAGGGGTAGCTTGCACTAAAGGTGAGTGCAACAAAAGGGTTTAACATGGGGGTCGAAAAGTCGAGGTGACTAATCGATAGACACACAAGGATGGGCTATTTGGGTGATAATCCTAAAAATATTTCCTTCTCAAACTGATTATTCCATATACATTAAGCAAACTCAACATACCTCGTCTATGGTCTCGAAATGATGCTAAGGCCAAGTTCTAAAGTTTACAAGCTACCGACACACTCATAATTTGGTGGATTTGGGTAAATAAGTGGAAACGGATAAGGCTAATCTCACCTTAAAATATCAAGGGTTATAATGTGCTCAGCTAAGGTCTAATCTAGTTAGGTTAAGAAAAACATGTCAAAGCTTTAAAAATGGCATATTTTTTCAAAATAAACTAACGAGGGCAAATAAGTTCAAGTAATAATTCTACTCCCGTCCCCCCACTTGAGATGTACAAAGTCCTTTTTGTACTAAACGTTAATTAAAGGTGAAGAGAAAGTAGAATTAGAGTGAGAACTTCCCTGAAATTCACTCCTAAAAAGAAAGAAGGCCCACGAAGAGAATCATGCCTTTGCTTAAGCATCCACGAGCAAACTTCATTCCCTGAAATCACACTAACCAAAAAGCATAATTCTAAAAAGAAAAAGAAAAAAAAAGAAATATAACTCACTTTCGTAGGAATCACGGTTGCATTTAGCATATGCAACAAGCCTTTTAAACCACTTGGTGTCTCAAGTGGACGAGTGTAGTCTCGTGATGGCTTACAGGGAACACCCACAAAGTTCATTTAAAAACTAATACAAGGTTATTGCGTTAATATAGGAAAAATTAGAGCTGCAGGAGAATTACGAAGTAACCCCAAATAGGAGTTACGCCGTAATTATGGTAAAACCTGGCAATTGGCTACTGGAGAATAGCTACGGCGTAACCATAGGATGAGATTACGCCGTAATGGTTCATGTCTTGGAGAGAATCGCTACTAAGGATATGTTACGGCGTAACAAAGAGGATTAGTTATGCTGTAACTATTGGACGTAAACAGGTCCCCGTTTTAATCACTTGTGAATTCATCTCCAATTCCTGCAAAAAATGTTAAAAACACAAAACCCAACAAAATGTGAAATAAAAGAAATGTTAGGAATTAGAAAATTCAGTCATTAAAGTGTCGGTCACCTCAAGTATATGTAATCATTAGAAAGCTCATAGTCGTAGTTATTTAATGTTAGTAAGTAGTTAGTTAAGTAATACCGTGGAGGACGGACGGGTCTTTACCCACTGTATGCCTGATCCATAGCCCGTAGGTGGCGTTTATTGTAAGACACTATAAATACCCTCTACCTTGCAAGGTAGAGGGTTGGAGCTTTCAATACCATTTTTATTTGTTTCACATAGTTCCCAACTCTCTTCCTTTTCTCTCTCTAGAACTTTCTCTCTCTAAAACCTTGTTAATGCCTCATATGACTATGGTGTGATGTGTTTGTGAAATCCTATATCTTACAATTGGTATCAGAGCCATGGTTTGATCACTCATCTTTCATGCTCTTTGTTTTGGTGGATTTCATAAGGTTTTTGGGGTTATAAGTGTTTAGGAGAGTTTGAATCATTTGGACAATTTCTAGTGTTAAAGTTTGAATTTTGATTGTACTTTTGTGTTTAGGATCATCATATGTGTTTAGGTTTTGAATTGGAAGGCTTAAATCATTGTGGTTTGGTTGTTTTTGATTGAAAAAGTGGTTGTTTTTTAAAAGAGTATGAAGCGAGTTGCGCCACGGTGTTGCATTTCTTGGAAGCGAGTTGCTTTGTTATTGAAAGCGAGTTGGTATAAGTGACTTGGCTATTAAGCAAGTTGTATTAGCAGCGAGTTGGTATATGCGACTTGGTTAGTAAGCGAGTTGTTTCTTCAAGCAACTTGAGTTTTAAAGCGACTTAGCTATTAAGCGAGTTGTAGTGTCAGCGAGTTGGTTTAAGCGACTTGGTGGTTAAGCGAAGTTGTCACCGTATGCGACTTAGCTATTGCGAGTTGTTTCTTTAAGCGACTTGAGTTTTGCGACTTGTCTTTTAAGCGAAGCCGAGAGTTGATACCAAAGCGAGTTGACTGTTTAACTACTTGTCTATTGAGACTTGTCACTTCTTCGTGCTACATTTTTACGGTTGTTCTTTTGGTTTAGTAAAATCCCGTGAAAGAATCAATTTCGTGGTTTAATCAAAGAATAGTAAAATCCGTGAGAACTTGTAATCATGTCAAACAACATACCAACTATCATTTCTTACGTAGGCGAGGACGTCAAGCAATGGATCGATACTCGTCCACCTATGCTTGACATAACTGATTATGACTCATGGGCTCAAACAATCAGGTTGTACTGTTTGGGAAAAGAAAATGGGGTCAACATTCTCAAGTCAATTGATGAAGGACCTTATCAGATTGAGACTACAAGAGACATAATTGATATCTGCAGATGGAACTATGATCTTTGGATTGGACACCAAAGACGTATGATGTGCTCATGATAAGGAGAAAAATAGATTCGATCTTGATATCGAGGCGTATGCAAACATTATACTTAAGATATCTACAAGCTTATCAATCACAACACTGAAGCTAAGGCAGTTTGGGATAATGTCAAGATGCTTCTATCGGTTCGAATTGACTAAGGAAGACAGAGAATCACACCAGGTATGATGAATTTGAGCATTTTAAGATGAAACCATAAGAAAGTGTCTATGAATATTACGTGAGATTCCACAAGCTTGTGAATGATATGAGGAATATCAAAATGACCATGCCAAATATTCATCTGAATTCAAAGTTTGTGAACAACATGAATCCCGAATGGCACAAATTTGTCACCTCGGTGAAGCTAACCAAAGGATTGAAGAACACCAACTATGAGCAATCAGTATGCTTTCCTTCTTCAGAATGAGAGACATGCTATGTTTGAAAGAATGATTCTTGAACAGTTCAAAACTAAACAGGGTGAAACAAGTTCATCAAATAATTCAATAGCATTCTACACCAATGTTGGAATTACCACCAAAGCTTCTCAAGTCATACCCACTGGTAATGGTAATTACAAGCTCATTCCTGATCCAGCATACAAGCCTCCATACTCAAAAACACTCATGGAAAACTTCATCAATCAACTGTCTCTCATGGTTAGTCAAAATCAATACCACTCCTCACACCAACAATAACCTCGAAGCGAGATCCAACCCACACAATCAAGCTCTTGTCCGAGATGGAAAGGTTATGGTACAACCAGTTCAAGGTAGGCATTATGAACAGGGAAGAGGTGGAGTAGGTGGAGGGTATGTGGCTAATCAGAATCATGGGAGAAATGCCAATCGGGGACAAGTGAAGCCGGTCAAGTGCTACAAGTGGTGGGGATGGACACATTGCAAGAACCGCACATCTCCAAAACGCCCTCAAAATGCAGTACGTCCGAGACAAGATGTTACTTGTACAAGCTTCGGACAATGGTACTGCTTTTGGATGAAGAAGAGTCATTTGTTTCTTCGAGGGAAATGCCAAGACTTATGATGTCGATGTAGATGAACAACCGATGCAGGTATGGGTCGAGAACAATCCAAATGCATTTCAAGTAGGGACTGTGATGCTTATGATTCAGATGTGGATGATGAACCTACTGCCCAGATAATCTTCATGGCTAGCATCTCACCCATGGTCTCTCCAAAGGTCTCATCACCACAACAGGATGGTCAATCCAAAGAATCAATCATCTCATAGGTATTAAAACTATACGATGAGGTTGATGAGCAAAAGATGCATAATGAAGTACAATCTCTTGAAACTTATGAATCAGATATTGATAATGAGGGTAATAGCAATATTGTCCCATATGATCAATATGTGAATCAAAGTGAAAGTGAGATTGTACCAAGTGAAGCATCTTCTGCAGTCAATAATGACTATGTTTTTATGAATACAACTGCGTGTGCCCACGATGATTACTTATCTGAATCGAATGCCTATAAAGAACAAGTAGCTATTTATGAACAACGTGCTAAGTTTGAGTTAACTACTCGTGGCGTGAAATGGATGACCAAATGCATACAATTATTAGAAAAAGTAACTTTAGAGAAGAAGTGTTAAAACAAGAGTTAAACTCCTTACAAGAAAATCTTTCTAAAACTGTTAAGCAAAAGCAAGAGCTGCAAGATAATGTAAAAGTGCTTAAACAAGAATTCAGTGATAAGGAATCAAAACTTTTGAATGATTTTTCTAATCTAAAAACTTTGAAAACAAGCTTGAAAAAAGTTAAACGTACAAGGGAATACCATTCGAATCGCTCACATGATCACTAAGCATATAGTTCTCAGCGATAAGCATAGTATTCCCATTGTAGAGAAACCCAATCCTGAGTATGGTAAGATAGCAAAAGCTGCTCAAAATGTGATCTATGATGGTAATGAAATCCTTAAGCCTAGGCAGAAACCTAGTTCTTGAGTGCCGAGGAAGATATGCAATTAGATGATATCTCTAGGGAGAAAATGAATAAGAAGCTAAAAGATCCTGAGTGTAAAAAGCAAAACATAACGCATAAAACCCCATGATTACAAAAAGGAAAATTGGATTTCCCTGAACAAGTTTAAGGCTCAAACTCTTTTAACACCGAACAAGTGTTCTATAAAAAGGATTTAGATAAGCAAAAAGCAGATAATCTTGTTGTAACAAACATCCCCCTTAGAAAAATGCCTCCAGCTACTGTGTATCCTCCTAATACACCAATGCATTTAGTTCCTAGAACTATTTCCACTAAAAGCAAGACCTTAATCAGCCTGTATGTAGTTTACCAACTATTTGTTGATTTTGAGAAAACGTGTAAAAAGAGAATCACACCTACTAGGATAACCGACGGGGAAAGGGGTTTTGAGAAAACTAAAGAATGCTATCTAACTGAGGTCATGCCTTTCTTTAAACAATTAAAAGGTCAATTTGAGAGTCTTAAAAAAGGGATAGATTCAGATATTAAAGAAATGGAAAAAGAATTTGATGCAATGATAGTTGAGGTCAATGACTATGAGCGAGAATTAAAATATAATGAGATTGTGAGGAAGAACTTGCATACCTTAAATGAGAATCTGATTTCTGAATGTGTTGCTCAAGATGTGTTTTATACTGTTACTAAGCACTCTATTACTGCTTCTTGATTTCATGAATTATCTATTGTATTGAAAGTTTCCCATGATCGTGTCATTGAGCTTGAAAACAAAAACTCATAACTAAATGAGAAAATTGATCAGGATGATCATGATAATTTGGTAAAACATCTTTCTAAACTAGAAGTTGAACATTTTGATTTGCAACTAAAATATCAACATCTTAAAGAAAATGTCAAAACCTCAAATATCTAGACATCCTCAGATGTTCTAGAGTTTGATGCAGTTTTTCAGATAAACAAACGTGACGAGCAGATTCAAGCTCATTGTAACACGATCAGAAAGTTGAAAGCCCAAATTTCACAATTAAAGGGTGAAAATAACAATGTGACTGGCTCTCAAATGCCTCCTCCTTTAGATTCTCAGTATTCTCAAACTTTTCATCTTCAAAACTTGGTTAATGTTTTACAAAAGAAAACGAGAGTTTTCTAGAAGAAAATGAAAAAGTTAAACAACACTTTAAAGAGTTATATGATTCAATGAAAGTCACTCGAGACAAGAACAACGAAAAAATAACGTCTTTACAAAAAGAAATTGAGAATCTGAGGAGCCAGGAAAAAGGGAAACTGCCACTTGTCTTTAATGAGAATGTTGCATCAAAGTCATCCTCGGACTGCAAATATACTGTGACTGTTAAATACATTCATCCTCATCTTAGGAATAATGAACTTGTGTTTCATAACTATTTTGCTCACCTTAAGGATAGTCTAGAATGTCTCCGTGAGATTATGGTAGAGGATTTCATAAATAAGCTGCTTGATAGAAAAATTAGGTTTGCTTGCATTCGTGCCAAACGATCTCAGGAACTGCTAGAATGTTTAATAGCAACATGTCCTAAATCTTTAGGTGCAAAAGGTAAAGCTGTGATGCCTTGTTCTATGCCTTGTGCCAAGTATACAAACCATTCTATGCCCAGTATTAAGAAAGTGAACTCTAATGTGCCTTCAAGTAGTTCAGATCCCAGCACTTCTAAACCTAAAATGCAAGAGGTAGCAAAACCAACTAATGTTCCCATTCCCTCTACAGGAGTAAAAAGTGACACCAAAGCGGTGTGTCAAAGCCTCGAGGCAATCAGAGCAAGATAGGACCTGGCAAGCTAAGTGTAATCAATGGAGGAAAGTAGAAGACCACCTTAGGAACTTTAAGTTGGAATTGAATAAAACGAATCGTGTTGATTCTAGTATTAGCTTTAAGCGCATCTGTAATTAATTCGAACTCTACTACTACTTGCAAAACATGTAATGAATGTTTGATTTCTGGTGTTAATCATGAATGTGTTGTGAATGATGTGAGTAATGCTGTTAAATACTGATTGATTCCGGACCGTCAAGTTTATCACACAAGCTAACCACTTGTGAATGGTCAACCGTAATAACCTTCAAACAGCTCAGAAACCAATGCAATTAAGATCTGGAGAGTATAGTGTTACCTCAGGTCGTTAAGTCCCACGGAGGATTAATGGTGTTTAACACTTTCAGATGTCGAATAATCACTAAGGATAGTGATCAGTAAGGATTTGTGAATGATAATTACACCTAAAGAGAAAGTTTGTAAATTACAAGGGCTTAAATGCAAATTAAAGAAAATTAAAAAGCTAAAATATATTAAATAAACGCTATCACTATTTTTAAAATGATGTTTTTCTGATTTTATAAAACAAAATAACTTAAATAAACTATTTTAACTAAAACGTAAACTTAAATTATCTAAAAACGTGACTTAAAATGAAAACGTACGTTATGTATAAAAATTACGCGAGCAGTCTTTAAGTAAAAGCGTAAAATTTTGAAATAAAAGTCCTACGAGTGTAATAACAATTTTCTTACTTACTATATGACAAAAGAAAATTTTAGAAAAAAGATTTATATTTTTTGACTTTTATATTTTTTATTATGAATTAAATACTATTTTAAACTAAATAAATGATTAAAAATACTAAAACAATTAGAAAAATCAAACTTTTTGTAAAATACTTTATACTAATACAAAGCTAAGAAAAATACAAAAGTTGTAAGAGATTATTTGAATAAGCTGGAAATAAGCTAAAGAGATCGTATAAGCTAAAAAGACAAAAAGGGGTTATGTATTAAATGTTGCGGACCATAACACAAAGACCCAAGGCAGTTGGTATGGTGTGTGTGTGTGGTATTTGGGTGGCCAGTGTTGAATCCCAAAGAATGACTTTTTATTTTTTTATTTCTTTTTGAACTTTTTCTTTTACAAACTTATTAAGCTAATGATAATAAGCAATTTTCAAAACTATAACTTTTTATGAAAATCACTAATAAGCTCAGTTTAAGCTTATTTATCTCAACAGTGGGCTTTTGAGCTTTAACTTGATTTTTAAGCTCAACTAAGTTGCCAATTAAGCTAACAAGCTAGAAACAAATGAAATTTAAGATGTTAACAAGCTAAAGCTAATTATTTTAAGCTACAAGGCACAATTAAACAACCTGATAAGCTATAATAAGCTAATAAGCACTTGTGCTAAAACGAGTAACAAACAAAGCCTACGGCCAACTTCCGAACATCTTGTGGGGCCTACAAGAGAGATTGGAAGTCCAAACAAAAGGTGAATCCAATAAGCCGAGCTTATTGGCTTTTCAAAAGCTAAAGCTCTCACCGTGGTGTTCACGAGGTTAGCTTATAAGGAGCTTATGAAAAGCGACTAAACACCGAGTGGTTTTGTACTAGTTAAAATGGACAAAACAATAAGCCACTAGCAGGCTTATCAAATAAGCTAAAAATGGGAAAATGAGAACTGGAACCTTGAGACAGCTAGGTGAGCTTCTCAAAAAGCTAAAGTACACAAGTTTAAGCTAGCTAATGAGCTCTGTGAGAGCTTGAGAAAAAGCTTGTAAAACTGGTGCACAGGGCATGTTTTTGAAAAAGGACTTAAAACAAGATTAAAAATAAGCAGTTTATAAGCTAGGTAGAGATAAACTAATATTTTTATAATTAAGTTAAGCAGCTATATTTTAATATCCCAAAAGATTATGAGCTAAATCTTAGTAATAAACACACACTAAAATTCTAAATTTTATTCCAAAACTGTAAAATGAGAAATTTGACTTTTTATATTAAACTAAAAGGTTGACTTAAGTGAACTTAAAATCAATCCTACTAACTGATTATGATATATTAAGTTAAGAAAAGATGAAATTAAGCTATGTTAACAAGTTCTAAACAACTATGATGAGTTTTAATTTCTAAATCCTAACAAAGGAACAAATAGATTGAGATTAAAGGTGATTTTGACTTTTAATCAAACAAGGTCCGGTTTTATGGCTTCTATGAGTTATATGATACTAGTGTGACAGATTACAACCACAAACAACAACACAGAAAGCCTTTAGCACAGATAATACAGTGACTCCAAACACCTTTTTACTTAACTGTTTTGAAGATTTTCAAAGCAAATGAGTGATTTAAACCATGAAACTGATTCATACAATCAACTAATGATAAAAAAAGCTGAATGAAACACATAAACACTAATAATTACAACTAAAGCTTATAAATTACTATTATGCAGTTTTACTTAGTGAAAAAATGAAAACAAAGCAACTACAATAACTGATGAACAAGCAGGCTATTTTAAGCAATAATATCACTAACACAAACCAAATAAGCACAAAGAACACAGAGATAAGCTATAATAAGCAGTTCTACAGTGAATTGCCAAAATCAAGGATTAAACTTACAAGTGGCTTTCAAGCTCAAAACTGAAATCCAAGGACTGTAAACATAACCTACAACTTCCCAAGAAGCTCTAAACCAAAGGGCAATCCATTATTAACCCTGCTCCAGCTTTCTCTCTTCTTCATTCTTGATTTTTTATTTTTCACTAATTTATTTGGTATTTTTGGTATTTTCTCTTTTTGCTTCTAAACTGATTTTTATGAGTTTCTAATAGCTTGAATAAGCTATATAGGAGCTTATATTAGCTTATGAGTCCTTAATAACAACTAACAATAACATTTGATTATTTTGAGAATTTGAACTTGAAAATGCATAAACTTGAAAATGAAGCTTAATACTGAAATTGAAACTGAAAAAGGTTTTAGATTACACTGAGAACTTAAAATACAAAGCTTGAAAGCTTAAACATACACTTGAAATTGAATTTTAATTAAAACGACATAAGCTAAAACTAAAGTATTCTAGATAGATCACTCCTCTGCTTCTCCTCTTTCTTTATAGCATTGAGATACTCCCCACATGTCTCTGAATCTTTCCCATCAACAATCTTGGCCATTGATTCAGTCAAAACAATCTTAGCCTTCAAATCCACTTTTGGCGCCAAAAGTAGTTTATATAACTTGCAGCCGAAATTTTGCAATTAATGCACTTTGGATGGTTGTATTGGTGGAGGAGACAAGAAAGAAAGGTTTAGTAGCTAAGTTGTGGATATTTGGTGCAAAAATCAGGTTTGTGAGTGTAATAAAGAGAAGTTTTATGGTGGGTAAGCATTTATTGGTTGTGGGCTGAGATGTGAGGTGGAAAGGATGGTGATGAGTGTTTTTAGACAGCTGGGGGTGATAAGGTGGAAGAAAACCACTCTGGTTTTGGTATAACAGGGAGGGGTGAGGAAGATGAACAGTAGACCTGGTATTTGGCGGGTTTGACCATATTTGACCGAGGCTTATAATAAGGGAAGGGGTCAAAATGGGGGGTCAAGGTTATTTGGTAGGGGTTCTTTTTGATTTGGCTAGGTTAATAACAAAGAAAGGGTCCGTTTGGCTTGTTATTAATACAAGGACCAAAAATGTAAATTCTGCAAACTTGAGGGACCAAACCTGTCAACAATCCAAAGTTATCACAAGGACCAAACTTGACAAACTTTAATAGTACAAGGACCACATTTGATAATTTTCACTTTTTTATAAATCCAAGGACTATTTATGACACTTTTCAAACTTTAGGGACCTTTTCTGCCATTTGACTAAAGATTCATTCAAGGACCATTTTTGACAACTTAGAATATTTCAGGGACCTTGAATAATATTTTTCTTTATTTTGAATTACTGGGACTAATTTGACAACTTTTGAAACTTGGGGACTAAAACGCCAATTATGCAAACTTGATACGTTTTTCATCCGATTTTGATATTTTTGCATTTAAAACACATAAAACACTTATTTGTGATATTTTTATCATTTTGATGTATTTCGAGTGTTTTCGGATGTTTTGGCATTCTAAATGGTACAAAAATGATGAGTATTTAGACACTCACCAATCCCCCGCACTAAGATATTGCTAGTCCCTAGCAATGTTTTGAGAAAAATTAATGGATTTCATCTCTTTACCAAAAGCCATTACTTCTGGAGTAGCCAATTGTTTTAGTTCAACTAAGAACTTTGGCACAATGATAACCAAATGATTTTGAGCAAATCACCAGCTTCCAATGGATTTGATTTGTCTTTACCGTAGCCGCTTGCTTCTCGACTAGCCAACTCTTAGATAAATTATCAATATTATCTTTGGTGAGTCGATTACCAATTATGGTTTTCCAACCGCCTTTACCACAAGCCATAAACTTGCGGGCTAGCCAACTCTTCACTAATTAAAGATATGGTGAACTGAACACCATACAATTTTGGGCAAATTGCAAGCCGCCAACGGATTTGAGATATCTTTACCAAGAGCCGTTTGCTCTTGGATTAGCCAATCCTTATGTTTATTAGACATGATTGATAACCGTAATGAGTAAGTGAAAACACTTACTCCAAAAAAAAATTTTGGCCAAAATGGGAATGGGTGGTATAATTACATGATAAAATTCGTGAGAATTTCCCCCCCACACTAGAAATGAATATTGCCCTCAATATTCAAAGTACCGGTTGTTATGCCGAAACATAGAACGTAAAAGGGAAATACTACGGCCATTATTTTATTTTTGATATATACACATTATTATTTTTTTTATATTTTTTAGAGAGAGGTTTATATACAACAAATGGGCAACTCCCCACACTAGGGTGGTAGAAAGTAGAAAGAAGTCAGAAATATGGGTGAAAACCCATATTGTGTGTGCTATTGTTTTTGATTACCGAGTCGCTAGCTTGACTCGATCCCCGCATTCATTGGTTCATGGGGAAAGTTTGTAGATCCGGACAACCACGGTGGAATGTCCTCTCTAAAATAATGCTTTAATCGATGACCATTCACTTTAAAATTTGGACCATCAGGCTGAGATAACTCAATGGTACCATAAGGATAAACCTTAGTAATGGTAAATGGACCGCAAACCAGGGATTTTAGCTTTCCCGAGAATATCTTCAATCTTGAGTTGAAAAGAAGGACTCGATCACCAACGTTGAAAACGCGGTTCTTGATTTTGGAGTCATGAATCTTCTTTGTCTTTTGTTTGTAGATCAAAGAGTTCTCGTATGCTTGATCACGGAGTTCATTTAGTTCATTCATTTGAACTTTTCGTGATCACCAGTATCAATATCGAAGTTTGCATGTTTCAAGGCCCAATATGCTTTGTGCTCAAGCTCAATCGGCAGATGACATGCCTTTCCGTACACTAGCTTGTATGGAGTACACCGATTGGTGTTTTATAAGCCGCACGGAAGGCCAGTGCGTCATCCAGTTTATCCGACCAGGATGCACGATTTTCGCCTATTGTCCTTTCAAGAATTCTTTTAATACCACGGTTGGAAACTTCCACTTGCCCAATTTGTTTGGGGTGGTATGCAGTCGAGAGACGGTGGGTTACACCATACTTTTGCATGACACGATCAAATTGGTCATTGCAGAAATGTGTACCACGATCACTAATTATAGCTCGCGGAGTTCCAAACCTAGCAAAAAGAGATTTTAAAATTTTCACAACAACTCGGGCATCATTGGTGGGTAAAGCTTTCGCTTCAACCCATTTTGACAAATAGTCAACAGCCACAAGTATGTATTTGTTTCCTCGAGATGATGGAAATGGCCCCATAAAGTCAATGCCCCGGATGTCAAAAATCTCACACACTTGAATGGCGTTTTGCGGCATTTCATTTCTTTGAGATATATTTCCGTGACGTTGACAAGCGTCACATGCTTTGACAAAATCGTGGGCATCCTTGTAAATAGTAGGCCAATAAAACCCGGAATCAAACACCTTTTTGGCGGTGTAGTTTGGACTATGATGGCCCCGGTGGGTCCAAAGATGGCAAGCTTTGAGAATGTCAATAGTTTCCTGTCCATAAACACACCGTCGGATGACTTGATCCGCACAGATTTTGAATAAGTAGGGTCGTCCCCGTAAGTAATGTTTAACATATTTGAAGAATTTGTTCTTCTGTTGGGTCGACATCCCTTTCACTATGAAGTTACCCGCATGGTAATTTGCGGTCAGAAACCATGGGGTGGTAAAGTTTCCACGAAAAGAAACCGCATTGAGTGTCTCGAGAGGAAATGTTTCATTTATTTCCTTTTTCTCAAAAACATCTTGGTGAGGGTTTTCTAGACGGACAGATGATCAGCCAGGTTCTCGCTCCTTTTTATCACGTATGATGATATCAAATTCTTGCAAGAGGAGAACCCAACGGAGCAATCTCGGCTTTGCATCTTGTTTTGCAAAGAGATATTTGAGAGCCGAGTGATCCGTATACACCACACATTTGGTCAAGATTAAGTACGGCCGAAACTTCTCAAACGCATACACTACGGCTAATAGCTCTTTTTTTGTGGTAGTGTAATGGGTTTGAGCTTCACCATAGTCTTACTTGCATAGTGGATAGGCTGAAAATGCTTGGATCTACGCTGCCTAAGACTGCACGATAGCAAAATCACTTACATCGCACATGAGCTCAAAAGGCAAGTCCCAATCGGGAGCAACGAGAATGGGTGCTTCAGGAAGCTTTTTCTTTAATGTTTCAAAAGCTTTGATGCACTCAGGTGAAAAGATAAAAGGAGCATCTTTTTCAAGAAGATGGGTCATAGGCCGGGCGATTTTAGAAAAATCTTGTATGAATATGCGATAAAAACCGGCATGACCTAAAAAACTCCTAATACCTTTGACGGTAGTAGGATGAGGCGGTTTAGCAATAACATCGACTTTTTCTCTATCGACCTCAATCCTGTTTTTTGAAATCTTATGGCCAAGGACTATGCCTTCTTTGACCATAAAGTGGCTCTTCTCCCAATTTAGACAAAGATTGGTGTCTTCACATCGTTTGAGCATTTTTCTAAATGGGAGAGACATGTTTGAAACGAGTCCCCAATGACCGAGATGTCATCCATAAACACCTCCATTGTTTCCCGATCATGTCGTGGAAAATGGCCATCATACATCGTTGGAACGTGCCAGAAGCATTACATAAGCCAAAAGGCATACGCCTATAGGCAAAAGTTCCGTATGGGTGTGAATGTGGTCTTCTCTTGATCTTGTGGATCAATGGGGATCTGAAAATAACCCGAGAAACCATCAAGGAAACAATAGTATTCGCCTCGCTAATCTCTCAAGCATTTGGTCCATGAAGGGTAGAGGAAAATGGTCTTTACGGTGGCGCCATTCAACTTACGATGGTCAATGCAAACACGCCATCCCGTAACCAATCGAGTTGGAATTAACTCGCTTTCTTCATTTGTGACAACAGTTATGCCACCCTTTTTAGGAACACAATGAATTGGGCTAACCCAAGGACTATCGGAGATCGGGTAAATCAATCCTGCATCAAGAAGTTTGATAACCTCCTGTTTGATAACATCATGGATTTTTGGATTTACTCTTCTCTCGATGTTGAATCGCTGGTTTGAAGTCATCCTCCATTAAGATTTTGTGAGTACAAAACTCAGGGTTGATACCCTTAATATCGGAGAGTTTCCAAGCAATTGCTTGCTTGTGTGACTTTAAGACCTTTATGAGAGCAGTCTTTTCATCTTTACTCAAATCTCGAGCAATAATGACAGGTAATTTATCATCACCCTCAAGAAATGCATACTCGAGATGAGGTGGTAAGTCCTTTAGTTCTACCTCAGGAAATTCTTCAGTTTTCTCAACTGACTTGACTTCCTTGTTATGAAGCTTGACGGGAGGGAGTGGAGATGGATCATCATTAAGCAACTTCTCAATGAGAAGTATGTCCCCCTCGATGTCGATGGGAGCGTGATCAATTTCCCATGGAACAGAATCACTAGACAAGTATGCTTCAATCTCTTCCAAGATGAAGTCACTTTCCTCAAATGGAGTGAGAAGGAGTAGAATTGGCAATGATGGGTTGAGATGAATGAGTGAGATTATCACCCGAAGAATTTTGATCATAACCAAGAACTTCTTGAGAGTACTCTTCATAAGCAACATCAATGATATCTATTCGGTTAACCGACTCGTAATCATAGTTTGCGGAGTACCTCGAAGTTTGATCAAGGTTAAAGGTGACAGCTTCATTACCCACACGTAGTGTAATTTCTTGCTCAAATACATCAATGAGAGCACGCCCGCTCTCGTGAATCCTCGCCCAACAATGAGAGGAACCCGATGATCGGCATCAAAATCAACAACTACAAAGTCAGCTGGAAAATGGAACTTTCCTACTTCACAAAACGCCCTCGGCAATGCCAAGTGGACGGAAATTGTACGATCCGCAAGCTCGAGAGTCATGCATGTAGGAATAAGGTCCGAAGAGAAAGTTTCTTCCATATGAATGAGGCATCGTTAATGCTTGCACCAAGATCGGCTAAGGCAAAGCATTCAACCATCCCCGGAAATACACAAGGTAAGAGAAATTTTCCAGGATCTCCAAGCTTTTCAGGAAGCTTCTTCAAGATAATCACGAGCAATTCTCGCTCGAGGAGTTTTAGCCATATCAAACAGCTTTTCCTTGTTGCTTAACATGTGTTTGAGAGTTGATGCAAACTTGGGCATCAAGATGATAGCATCCGCAAAGCTTATGTCAAAATGTAGTTCTTGGAAAATTTGAAAAATTTGTCCATTTGATGACTGGCTTTTCGCGGAGCTTTTGCTCATTCAAACGTGATGGGTAAGGAATAGAAGATTTGGATTTGGGGTTTTCAACAGAGCTACGGAGGTTCAAAAAACTCCCCGGATTGGATTTGGGTTTCGGACAACTTGAGGTTGGACATCGTTGGCACCCCCGTTATTAGTAGGAAGTTCCTTGTCCTTTGTTGCCTCAGGTTCACTTTCCACTACCTTCGAGAGAGAAGAAGAAGAGGTAGTAGGAATAGCGGGTCCATTGTATGAAACACCACTTCGGTTGTGATCGCTTTGCATCGCCGGGTTAGCGATCGTATTTCTCGGAAGTTTTCCTGAGCCCGAGGGTTGATCATTTAAAGACTTCTTTAAATCGCGACCGACCGACCAACAACTGCTCATTTCATCTTGGGCTTTCATGAATTGTTTCAATAACTCATCAGATGATGGTCCAGTTGGAACAATGGCTTGAGTTTGATTAGGAAAATTCGCCTCTAATGTTCTGATTAGGGCCTTGATTTTGAAAATTTCCTTGGTTAGGATTCATATTCCCATGAAATTGATTCCTTGATTGAAATTGTTTTGATTAAGGTTTCCTTGATGTTGGAAACCTTGATTTGGTCCGAAATAGAAATTACCTTGGTTTTGATAACCTTGGTTCATTCTAGGTTGGTTCGATTCGGTTTTGCATGTTAGATTCTCGCTAAAACCGGTGGTCCCGATAAGTGTTAGCACGGTAGTTTAGCTCATTTTGAGGACGGTATTGATTACCTCCCTGATGTGAAGTACCGGCTATAGCATTGGCTTCAAACGGACTACCATCGTGGCGATCAGCTTGTAGTATGCATGAAGACCACCACAAGTAACACAAACTTCAACTTTCTTCACTTCACCATGTGATGGTGTCGGTGTGAAAGTGACTTTCTTTTGGTTAGCAAGAACCAAAGCCTGAACAATATCCGTGAGTTTGTCAATCTTAGCATCGGTGCTAGATGTACTCACGTGAGATGAAGTAGAAGGTCCTGCATTAGACCGAGTCTGATATGTCTTTGTTCGGAAAGGGCGGACCCGGGACTTGTTTTCAATGATTTGCAAGGCTTCTTTTGTGGTCTTGCTCAAAAATTACCTCCGCGAGGCATTTAAAGAGTCTTGTTAGTCTGGTTCGCACCATTGTAGAAAGTATCCATTTGCATTAACTCGTAAAACCATGATGCGGACACTTGGAGCAACTCTTGTAACGATCCCATGCCTCCCCTAATGATTCATCAAATCTTTGAGAAAATTTCATTATCTCATTCTTAAGACTTGTAGTTCGGGATGGAGGATAGAATTCGCTAACAAACTTAGTGACTAGATCTTCCCATGTCTCAATGGAACGAGGGGGTTGTTTCTCAAGCCAATTCCGGCTTGTCCCTCTAGAGAAAATGGGAACATAAGAAGCTTAATTGCTTCATGTGGGACATTCTTGTATTTGATGGTAGATGCAATCTTGTTGAACCATCGAATGTGTGCATGAGGATCATCCCGCTCAAAACCATAAAATTGGCTTTGGGTTACAAGATTAAGCAACCCGTTTTGAGCTCAAAGGTATCGCCCACGATGGTCGGGACAATAATGGCATCTCTGTAACCCTCGATGGGTGCTTGGAGAAGCTCATTCATCGGTTTGTCTTCCGCCATTACGCAGGGGTGGTGGTGGTACTAGACGCTCTCGCCATACGAAGGAGCGTAACGCCCTCTACGCCTACGAGGAATATTTGCAAGCTCGAAAGTGGACTTGTAGAGTGGAAGAACGAAAAGCGCATGCACTAAGTATATAAAATCAATTTTCAAAACAAATGAGGCAAAACGACAAGTGAACTTAACCAATAATCACAAATGAAATGGCTTTTTGAAAAAGATACACCAAATCACAAGGACACAAAGGCAAGTTTTGATCTGTTGTTCGGGAACTTATTAATGGTCACACCCCGCTGGTAGGTGTAATGCCTTGATTTGCGTGGTTGATTTTATGTATTTATTAAATACCACTAAAAAGACGTAGGTATGGATATGTGCTAAGGGTTTAAAAACTTTTGGACAATATTTTTGGTATCGTCTCGTTTAACCAAATCGTATCTCTTTAAGAATCACCTTAAAGGAAACACAAGCTAGAAAACGTTACGATTGTTTTGTTGTTTTATATTTTGTTTGGTGTTGTTAACACTTTAGGAAAAGTGTTAATGACTTTTTGATATCTTAAAAAAAAACTGTTTACAAACGGTGGTATATGTGCAAGAATGGATCTGGAAATGCTTAGAACACGCTTACCTCGGCAAGGGCCAAAATTTGATTGATTCCGGACCGTCAAGTTTATCACACAAGCTAACCACTTGTGAATGGTCAACCGTAATAACCTTCAAACAGCTCAGAAACCAATGCAATTAAGATCTGAGAGTATAGTGTTACCTCAGGTCGTTAAGTCCCCCGGAGGATTAATGGTGTTTAACACTTTCAGATGTCGAATAATCACTAAGGATAGTGATCAAGAAGGATTTGTGAATGATAATTACACCTAAAGAGAAAGTTTGTAAATTACAAGGGCTTAAATGCAAATTAAAGAAAATTAAAAGCTAAAATATATTAAATAAACGCTATCACTATTTTTAAAATGATGTTTTTCTGATTTATAAAACAAAATAACTTAAATAAACTATTTTAACTAAAACGTAAACTTAAATTATCTAAAACGTAACTTAAAATGAAAACGCTATGTATAAAATTACGCGAGCAAGTAAAAACGTAAAATTTTTGAAATAAAAGTCCTAAAAGTGTAAAAACAATTTTCTTACTTACTATATGACAAAAGAAAATTTTAGAAAAAAGATTTATATTTTTTGACTTTTATATTTTTATTATGAATTAAATACTATTTTAAACTAAATAAATGATTAAAAATACTAAAACAATTCGAAAAATCAAACTTTTTGTAAAATACTTTATATTAATACAAAGCTAAGAAAAATACAAAAGTTGTAAGAGCTTATTTGAATAAGCTGAAAATAAGCTAAAGAGATCGATAAGCTAAAAAGACAAAAAGGGTTATGTATTAAATGTTGCACCATAACCAACAAAGACCCAAGGGCAATTGGTATGGTGTGTGTGTGGTGAGTCGGGTGGCGTTGTTCGAATCCCAAAGAATGACTTTTATTTTTTATTTCTTTTTGAACTTTTTCTTTTACAAACTAATTAAGCTAATGATAATAAGCAATTTTTATAACTACAACTTTTTATGAAAATAACTAATAAGCTCGCTTAAGCTTATTTATCTCAACAGTGGGCTTTTGAGCTTTAACTTGATTTTTAAGCTCAACTAAGTTGCCAATTAAGCTAACAAGCTAGAAACAAATGAAATTTAAGATGTAAACAAGCTAAAGCTAATTATTTTAAGCTACAAGGCACAATTAAACAACCTGATAAGCTATAATAAGCTAATAAGCACTTGTGCTAAAAAACCGAGTAACAAACAAAGCCTAGCGGCCAACTTCCAGACTTGTGGGGCCTACAGAGAGATTGGAAGTCCAAACAAAAGGTGAATCCAATAAGCGAGCTTATTGGCTTTTCAAAAGCTAAAGCTCTCACCGTGGTGTTCACAAGTTAGCTTATAAGAGCTTATGAAAAACTAAACACCGAGTGGTTTTGTACTAGTTAAAATGGACAAAACAATAAGCCACTAGCGTGCTTATCAAATAAGCTAAAATGGGAAAATGAGAACTGGAACCTTGAGACAAACTAGGTGAGCTTCTCAAAGCTAAAGTACACAAGTTTAAGCTAGCTAATGAGCTCGTGAGAGCTTGAGAAAAGCTTGTAAAACCGTGCATAGGGCATGTTTTTGAAAAAGGACTTAAAACAAAATTAAAAATAAGCAGTTTATAAGCTAGGTAGAGATAAACTAATATTTTTATAATTAAGTTAAGCAACTATATTTTAATATCCCAAAAGATTATGAGCTAAATCTTAGTAATAAACACACACTAAAAATTTAAATTTTATTCAAAAACTGTAAAATGAGAAATTTGACTTTTTATATTAAACTAAAAGGTTGACTTAAGTGAACTTAAAATCAATCCTACTAACTGATTATGATATATTAAGTTAAGAAAAGATGAAATTAAGCTATGTTAACAAGTTCTAAACAACTATGATGAGTTTTAATTTCTAAATCCTAACAAGGAACAAATAGATTGAGATTAAAGGTGATTTTGACTTTTAATCAAACAAGGTCTGGTTTTTATGGCTTCTATGAGTTATATGATACTAGTGTGACAGATTACAACCACAAACAACAACAATAAAAGCCTTTAGCACGATACAAAGCTGAATCCAAACACCTTTTACTTAATATAACTGCTTTGAAGATTTTCAAAGCAAATGAGTGATTTAAACCATGAAACTGATTCATACAATCAACTAATGATAAAAAAGTTAAAAACACATAAACACTAATAATTACAACTAAAGCTTATAAATTACTATTATGCGCTTTTACTTAGTGAAAAAATGAAAACAAAGCAACTACAATAATCGGAGAACAAGTGTGCTATTTTAAGCAATAATATCACTAACACAAACCAAATAAGACAAAGAACACAAGAGATAAGCTTATATAAGCAGCTTCTACAAAGGAATTGCCAAAATCAAGGATTAAAGGCTTACAAGTGGCTTCCAAGCTCAAACTGAAATCCAAGGATCAGAACATAATCCTATAGCCCAAGAAGCTCTAAACCAAAGGGCAATCCATTATTAACCCCGCCTCCAAATTTCTTCATTCTTGATTTTTATTTTTCACTATTTATTTGGTATTTTGGTATTTCTTTTTGCTTCTAAACTGATTTTATGAGTTTCTAAAGCTTTAATAAGCTATATAGGAGCTTATATTAGCTTATGAGTCCTTAATAACAACTAACAATAACATTTGATTATTTTGAGAATTTGAACTTGAAAATGCATAAACTTGAAAATGAAGCTTAAATCTTGAAATTGAAAAAAAGGTTTTAGATTACACCGAGAACTTAAAATAAAGCTTGAAAGCTTAAACATACACTTGAAATTGAAATTTAATTAAAACGACATAAGCTAAAACTAAAGTATTCTAGATAGATCACTCCGCTTCCCTCTTTCTTTATAGCATTTGAGATACTCTCACATGTCTCTCGAATCTTTCCCATCAACAATCTTGGCCATTGATTCACTAAAACAATCTAGTTTCAATGCCATTTGTACCAAAAGTAGTTTATATAACTTGCACCTAAATTTTGCAATTAATGCACTTTGTATGGTTGTATTGGTGGAGGAGACAAGAAAGAAAGGTTTAGTAGCTAAGTTGTGGATATTTGGTGCAAAAAACGGTCATGAGTGTAACAAGAGAAGTTTTATGGTGAAGCATTTATTGGTCAGTACCGAGATGGATTTTATGGTGGAAAGGATGGTGATGAGTGTTTTTAGACAAATTTTTGGGGTGATAAGGTGGAAGAAAACCACTGGCTTTGTATAATGGAGGTGGTGAAGATGAACAAGAGATCCTGGTATTTCATGGGTTTGACCATATTCGACGAGGCTTATAATAAGGGAAAGGGTCAAAATGGGGTCAAGGTTATTTGGTAGGGTTCTTTTTGATTTGGTCAAGTTAATAACAAAGAAAGGGTCCGCTTGGTTTGTATTAATACAAGGACCAAAATGTAAATTTCTGCAAACTTGAGGACCAAACCTGCGCAACAATCCAAAGTTATCACAAGGACCAAAATTGACAAACTTTAATAGTACAAGGACCACATTTGATAATTTTCACTTTTTTATAAATCCAAGGACTATTTATGACATTTTCAAACTTTAGGACCTTTTTCGCCATTTGACCAAAGATTCATTCAAGGACCATTTTTGACAACTTATGAATATTTCAGGACCTTGAATGACATTTTTCTTTATTTTTGAATTACCAGGACCTAATTTGACAACTTTGAAACTGGGGACTAAAACCGCCAATTATGCAAACTTGATACGCTTTTCATCTGATTTTGATATTTTTGCATTTAAAACACATAAAACACTTATTTGTGATATTTTTATCATTTTGATGCATTGAAAGTGTTTTCGATGTTTTTGCATTCTAAATGGTACAAAAATGATGAGTATTTAGACACTCATCAATCCCCTCAAGACTAAGATATTGCTAGTCCCTAGCAATGTTTTGAGAAAATTAATGGATTTCATCTCTTTACCAAAAGCCATTACTTCTGGAGTAGCCAATTGTTTTAGTTCAAGTAAGAACTTTGGCACAATGATAACCAAATGATTTTGAGCAAATCACCAAATTTTCCAACGGATTTGATTTGTCTACCGTAGCCGCTTGCTTCGACTAGCCAACTCTTTAGATAAATTATCAATATTATCTTTGGTGAGTCGATTACCAATTATGGTTTTCCAACCGCCTTTACCACAAGCCATAAACTTCGGCTAGCCAACTTTTCACTAATTAAAGATATAGTCGAACACCATACAATTTTGGGAAAATTGCAAGTCAGCCAACGGATTTGAGATATCTTTACCAAGAGCCGCTTGCTCTGGATTAGCCAATCCTTATGTTTATTAGACATGACGAACCTGATAACCGTAAGTCGAAGTAAGTGAAAAACACTTACTCCAAAAAACATTTTGGCCAAAAATGGGGAATTGGGTGGTATAATTACATGATAAAATTCGTGAGAATTCCCCCACACTAGAAATGAATATTGCCCTCAATATTCAAAGTACCGGCGGTTATGCCAAACATAGAACGAAAAGGGAAATACTACGCCATTATTTTATTTTTGATATATACACATTATTATTTTTTTATATTTTTTTAGAGAGGTTTATATACAACAAATGGGCAACTCCCCACACTAGGGTGGTAGAAAGTAGAAAGATCCCCATATTGTGTGTGCTACTATTGTTTGATTACCGAAGTCGCTATTTGACTCGATCCCCGCATTCATTGGTTCATGGGAAAGTTTGTAGATCCTGACAACCACAGTGTGGAATGTCCTTCCAAAATAATGCTTTAATCGATGACCATTCACTTTAAAATTTGGACCATCAGCCTGAGATAACTCAATGGTGCCATAAGGATAAACCTTAGCAATAATGGTAAATGGACCGCATCACGGACTTTAGCTTTCCCGAGAAAATCTTCAATCTTGAATTGAAAAGAAGGACTCGATCACCAACGCTGAAAACGCGGTTCTTGATTTTGGAGTCATGAATCTTCTTTGTCTTTTGTTTGTAGATCAAAGAGTTTCGATGCTTGATCACGAAGTTCATTTAGTTCATTCATTTGAACTTTTTCGTGATCACCACCGTCAATATCGAATTTGCATGTTTCAAGGCCCAATATGCTTTGTGCTCAAGCTCAATCGGCAGATGACATGCCTTTCCGCATAATTAGCTTGTGCGAGTACACTGATTGGTGTTTTATAAGTCGTACGGAAGGCCCGTGAGCGCCATCCAGCTTTATCCCACCGTGATGCACGATTTTCGCCATCGTCCTTTCAAGAATTCTTTTAATACCACTTGGAAACTTCCACTTGCCCAATTTGTTCGGGGTGGTATGCGCGAGAGAGACAGCTGGTTACACCATACTTTTGCATGACACGATCAAATTGGTCATTGCAGAAATGTGTACCACGATCACTGATTATAGCTCATGGAGTTCCAAACCTAGCAAAAAGAGATTTTAAAATTTTCACAACAACTCGGCATCATCATATGGTAAAGCTTCGCTTCAACCCATTTTGACAAATAGTCAACCACAAGTATGTATTTGTTTCCTCGAGATGATGGAAATGGCCCCATAAAGTCAATGCCCTGTGATGTCAAAAATCTCACACACTTGAATGGCGCTTTGCATTTCATTTCATGAGATATTTCCGTGACGCTGACAAGCCGCCACATGCTTTGACAAAATCGTGGGCATCCTTGTAAATAGTAGGCCAATAAAACCCGGATCAAACACCTTTGGCGGTGTAGTTTGGACTATGATGCCCCTGGTCCAAAGCATGGCAAGCTTTGAGAATGTCAATAGCTTCCTGTCCATAAACAAACCGCCGGATGACTTGATCCGCATTGATTTTGAATAAGGGTCGCCCTAGAAGTAATGTTTAACATCTTTGAAGAATTTGTTCTTCTGTTGGGTCGACATCCCTTTCACTATGAAGTTACCCGCATGGTAATTGGCTTGTAAGTCGAAACCATGGGTGGTAGAGTTTCCACGAAAAGAAACCGGATTGAGTGTCTCGAGAGGAAATGTTTCATTTATTTCCTTTTTCTCAAAACATCTTGTGAGGGTTTTCTAGACTGACGATGATCGCCAAACTGTGTTCTCGCCTCTTTTATCAATGATGATGATATCAAATTCTTTGCAAAGGAGAACCCAACGGAGCAATCTCGGTTTGCATCTTGTTTTGCAAAGAGATATTTGAGAGCCGAGTGATCCGTATACACCACACATTTGGTCAAGATTAAGTACGTAAACTTCTCAAACGCATACACCACTGCTAATAGCTCTTTTTATGTGGTGTAATGGGTTTGAGCTTCGCCATAGTCTTACGGTTAGTGGATAGGTCGAAAATGCTTGATCTACGCTTGCCCTAAGACCGCACCGATAGCAAAATCACTTGCATCGCACATGAGCTCAAAAGGCAAATCCCACCGGAGCAACGAGAATGGTGCTTCAAGAAGTTTTTCTTTAATGTTTCAAAAGCTTTGATGCACTCGTGTGAGAAGATAAAAGGAGCATCTTTTTCAAGAAGATGGGTCATAGGCCTCGCATTTTGAAAATCTTGTATGAATCACATAAAACCGGCATGACCTCAAAAACTCCTAATACCTTTGACGGTAGTAGGATGAGGTAATTTAGCAATAACATCGACTTTTGCTCTATCAACCTCAATCCCGTTTTTGGAAATCTTATGGCCAAGGACTATGCGCCTTTGACCATAAAGTGACTCTTCTCCCAATTTAGACAAAGATTGGTGTCTTCACATCGTTTGAGCATTTTTCTAAATGGGAGAGACATGTTTGAAACGAGTCCCCAATGACCGAGAAGTCATCCATAAACACCTCCATTGTTTCCATCATGTCGCGTGGGAAAATGGCCATCATACATCGCTGGAACGCTGAGCATTACATAGGCCAAAAGGCATACGCCTATAGGCAAAAGTTCCGTATGGGCGTGTGAATGTGGTCTTCGATCCCGTGGATCAATGGGATATGAAAATAACCCGAGAAACCATCAAGGAAACAATAGTATTCGCCTCTAATCTCAAGCATTTGGTCCATGAAGGGTAGAGGAAAATGGTCTTTACGGGTGGCGCCATTCAACTTAACGATAGTCAATACAAACACGCCATCCTGCAGAACCAAAGTTGGAATTAACTCGTTTCTTCATTTGACAACAAATATGCCACCCTTTTAGGAACACAATGAATCGGGACCCAAGGACTATCGAGATCGGGTAAATCAATCGCATCAAGAAGTTTGATAACCTCTGCTTGATAACATCATGGATTTTTGGATTTACTTTTCCCGATGTTGAATCTTGGTTTGAAGTCATCCTCCATTAAGATTTTGTGAGTACAAAACTCGTGGTTGATACCCATGTCGAGAGTTTCCAAGCAATTGCTTGCTTGTGTGACTTCAAGACCTTTATAAGAGCAGCTTTTTCATCTTTACTCAAATCTCGAGCAATAATGACAGGTAATTTATCATCACCCTCAAGAAATGCATACCGGATGAGGTGGTAAGTCCTTAGTTCTATCTCGTGAAATTCTTCGCTTCAACCGACTTGACTTCCTTGTTATTAAGCTCGACGGGAGGGAGTGGAGATGGATCATCATTAAGCAACTTCTCAATGAGAAGTATGTCCCCTCGATGTCGATGGGAGCGTGATCAATTTCCCATGGAACATAATCACTAGACAAGTATGCTTCAATCTCTTCCAAGATGAAGTCACTTTCCTAAATGGAGGAGAGAAGGAGTAGAATTGGCGATGATGGGTTGAGATGAATGAGTGAGATTATCACCCGAAGAATTTTGATCATAACCAAGAACTTCGAGAGTACTCTTCGTAGCAACATCAATGATATCTATTCGTTAACCGACTCTAATCATAGTTTGCGAGTACCTCAAGTTTGATCAAGGTTAGTGCATGCCTTTCATTACCCACACGTAATGTGATTTCTTGCTCAAATACATCAATGAGAGCACGGCCCGCTCTCAGAATCCTCTCTTCCAACAATGAGAGGAACCCATGATCGCATCAAAATCAACAACTACAAAGTCACTGGAAAATGGAACTTTCCTACTTTCACAAAACGCCCTCGCAATGCCAAGTGGATCGGAATAATGATCGCAAAGCTCGAGTCATGCATGTAGGAATAAGGTCCTAAGAGAAAGTTTCTTCCATAATCAATGAGGCATCGTGTTAATGCTTGCACCAAGATCTGCTAAGGCAAAGCATTCAACCATTCCTCGAAATACACAAGGTAAGAGAAATTTTCCAGGATCTCCAAGCTTCTCTCGAAGCTTCTTCAAGATAAATCACAGCAATTCTCGCTCAGAGGAGTTTTAGCAATTTCAAACAGCTTTTCCTTGTTGCTTAACATGTGTTTGAGAGTTGATGCAAACTTGGGCATCAAGATGATAGCATCCGCAATGCTTATGTCAAAATGTAGTTCTTGGAAAATTTGAAAAAATTTGTCCATTTGATGACCGCTTTTTCGCTGGAGCTTTTGTTCTCAAACGGTAAGGGTAAGGAATAGAAGATTTGATTTGGTTTTCAACAGAGCTACTGGAGGTTCAAAAAACTCTCTCGGATTGGATTTGGGTTCTCGGACAACTTGAGGTTGGACATCGCTGGTACCTCAAGTATTAGTAGGAAGTTTCCTCCTTTTTGTTGCCTCGTGTTCACTTTCCACTACCTTCGAGAGAGAAGAAGAAGAGGTAGTAGGAATAGCGGGTCCATTGTATGAAACACCACTGTTGTGATCGCCTGACGCCTCTAAGTTAGGACGTGGTTGCTCGGAAGTTTTCCCGAGCCCGAGGGTTGATCATTTAAAGACTTCTTTAAATCACGATCCGACCGACCAACAACTGCTCATTTCATCTTGGGATTTCATGAATTGTTTCAATAACTCATCGATGATGGTCCAAATGGAACAATGGTCAGTTTGATTAGAAATTCCGGCCTCTAATGTTCTGGATTAGGGCCTTGATTTTGAAAATTTCCTTGGTTAGGATTCATATTCCCATGAAATTGATTCCCTCGATTGAAATTGTTTTGATTAAGATTTCCTTGATGTTGGAAACCTTGATTTGGTCCGGAATAGAAATTACCTTGGTTTTGATAACCTTGGTTCATTCTAGGTTGGTTCGATTCGGTTTTGCATGTTAGGATTCCGCTAAAACCGGTGGTCCCCGATAAGTGTTAGCACAGTAGTTTGGTTCATTTTGAGGATGGTATTGATTACCTCCTTGATGTGAAGTACCGGCATATTGGCTTCAAACGGACTACCATCGTGGCGATAGTTGTAGTATGCATGAGGCCACCACAAGTAACACGACTTCAACTTTCTTCACTTCACCATGTGATGGTGTCTGGTGTGACTTTGGTTAGCAAGAACCAAAGCTCGAATATCCGTGAGTTTGTCAATCTTAGCATCGGTGCTAGATGTACTCACGATGGTAGAAGGTCAAGCATTAGGACCGAGTCCGATATGTCTTTGTTCGAAAGGGCGGACTCGGGACTTGTTTTCAATGATTTGCAAGGCTTTTGTGGTCTTGCTCAGAAATTACCTCCTCACGGAGGCATTTAAAGAGTCTTGGTTAGTCTGGTGCAAACCATTGTAGAAAGTATCCATTTGCATTAACCCCGGAAACCATGATGCGACATCATGAGCAACTCTTTGTAACGATCCCATGCCTCCCCTAATGATTCATCAAATCTTTGAGAAAATTTCATTATCTCATTCTTAAGACTTGTAGTTCGGGATGGAGGATAGAATTCTTTAACAAACTTAGTGACTAGATCCTCCCATGTCTCAATGGAACGAGGGGTTGTTTCTCAAGCCACCCGGCTTGTCCCTCTAGAGAGAATGGGAACATAAGAAGCTTAATTGCTTCATGTGGGACATTCTTGTATTTGATGGTAGATGCAATCTTGTTGAACCATCAATGTGTGCATGAGGATCATCCCGCCAAAACCATAAATTGGCTTTGGGTTACAAGATTAAGCAACCCGTTTTGAGCTCAAAGGTATCGCCACGATGGTCGGACAATAATGGCATCTCCGTGAACCCTCGATGGGTGCTTGGAAAGCTCATTCATCGGTTTGTCTTCCGCCATTATTACAGGTGGTGGTGGTATAGACGCTACTTCACTAAGGAGCGTAACGCCCTCACGCTACGGAATATTTGCAAGCTCGAAGTGGACTTGTAGAGCTGGAAGAACGAAAGCGCATACTAAGTTTAAAAATCAATTTTCAAAACAAATGCAGGCAAAAACGACAAGTGAACTTAACCAATAATCACAAATGAAATGGCTTCTTTGAAAAGGTACACCAAATCACAAGGACACAAAGGCAAGTTTTAAATCTTTGTTCTGAACTTATTAATGGTCACACCCCGCTGGTAGGTGTATCGCCTTGATTTGCGGTGGTTGATTTTTATGTATTTATTAAGTACCACCAAAAGACGTAGGTATGGATATGTAAGGGTTTAAAACTTTTGACAATATTTTTGGTATCGCCTCGTTTAACCAAATCGTATCTCTTTAAGAATCACCTTAAAGAAAACACAAGCTAGAAAACGCGCATTGTTTTGTTGTTTTTTATATTTTGTTTGGTGTTGTTAACACTTTAGGAAAAGTGTTAATGACTTTTTGATATCTTAAAAAAATCACACAAACTGGTATATATGCAAGAATGGACCTCGAAATGCTTAGAACACTTTTACAAACACTATACCAAATTGATTGATTCCGACCATTCAAGTTTATCACACAAGCTAACCACTTGTGAATGGTCAACCGTAATAACCTTCAAACGCCAGTAAAACCAATGCAATTAAGATCTGGAGAGTATAGTGTTACCTCAAGTCGTTAAGTCCCACGGAGGATTAATGGTGTTTAACACTTTCAGATGTCAAATAATCACTAAGGATAGTGATCGTAGGATTTGTGAATGATAATTACACCTAAAGAGAAAGTTTGTAAATTACAGGGCTTAAATGCAAATTAAAGAAAATTAAAAAGCTAAAATATATTAAATAAACGCTATCACTATTTTAAAATGATGTTTTTGTGATTTTATAAAACAAAATAACTTAAATAAACTATTTTAACTAAAACGTAAACTTAAATTATCTAAAAACTGACTTAAAATGAAAACGCATGTTATGTATAAAATTACGTGAATGCAAGTAAAAACGTAAAATTTGAAATAAAAGTCCTACAAGTAAAAAACAATTTTACTTTTACTATATGACAAAAGAAAATTTTAGAGAAAAGATTTATATTTTTTTGACTTTTATATTTTTATTATGAATTAAATACTATTTTAAACTAAATAAATGATTAAAAATACTAAAACTATTTAAAAATCTAAACTTTTTGTAAAATACTTTATACTAATACAAAGCTAAGAAAATACAAAATAAAGAGCTTATTTGAATAATCGAAATAAGCTAAGAGATCGATAAGTCTAAAAGACAAAAGGGTTATGTATTAAATGTGCAAACCATAACTACCAAAGACCCGCCATTGTATTGTGTGTGTGTGGTGGGTGTGGGCCGTGGTTAATCCCAAAGAATGACTTTTATTTTTTATTTTTTGAACTTTTTTCTTTAAACTTATTAAGCTAATGATAATAAGCAATTTTAAAACTATAACTTTTATGAAAATCAATAAGCTCGCTTAAGCTTATTTATCTCAACAAGGCTTTGAGCTTTAACTGATTTTAAGCTCAACTATTGCCAATTGCTAATAAGCTAGAAACAATGAAATTTAAGATGTAAACAAGCTAAAGCTAATTATTTTAAGCCACAAGGCACAATTAAAAACAACCTGATAAGCTATAATAAGCTAATAAGCACTTGTGCTAAAATCGAAGTAACAAATGTGCCTAGTAGGCCAACTTCCGTGACCTTGCGGCCTACAAAGTAGTAGATTAGAAGTCCAAACAAAGGAATCCAATAAGCCGAAAGCTTATTGGCTTTTCAAAAGCTGCCTCACCGAACTAATAAGTTAGGATATGGCTTATGAAAAGCGGACTAAACACCGAAAGTGGTTTTTGTACTACTTAAATGGACAAACGATAAGCTACTAGCGCTTATCAAATAAGCTAAAATGGGAAAATGAGAACTGAACCTTGAGACGCCTAGCGAAGCTTCAAAAGCTAAAGTACACAAGTTTAAGTTAGCTAATGAGCTCAGAGAGCTTGAGAAAAGCTTAAAACTCAGCAATGTGGCATGTTTTGAAAAGGACTTAAAACAAGATTAAAAATAAGCATTATGTTGGTGAGATAAACTAATATTTTATAATTAAGTTAAGCAAATTATATTTTAATATCCCAAAAGATTATGAGCAAATCTAGTATTAAACACACACTAAAATTCTAAATTTATTCAAAACCTAAAATGAGAAATTTGACTTTTTATATTAAACTAAAAGGTTGACTTAAGTGAACTTAAAATCAATCCTACCAACTCGATTATGATATATTAAGTTAATAAAAGATGAAATTAAGCTATGTTAACAAGTTCTAAACAACTATGATGAGTTTTAATTTCTAAATCCTAACAAAGGGAACAAATAGATTGAGATTAAAGGTGATTTGACTTTTAATCAAACAAGGTCTGGTTTTTATGGCTTCTATGAGTTATATGATGCTAGTGTGACAGATTACAACTGTAGGACCTCTACGATATATCAACCTTATCACAAACCCAACACAAATACAAAGCTTAAAATCCACGCGAGAAACCAAAACACAAGTTATGCTAAATAAAGAAGGAAGATTAGATGCCAGGACTTGAATGATATTCATGTATTGTAGGATAAGATAAAACACAATATGTTGTATTACTTCAAAGGAAAACACACACACACTTTCAGCACACCCTCAAATGACCATTCGAGGGGTATTTATAGTCAGAATACAAACCTAAAAGGCTTTCCTATGGGCTCATGGATCCTGATTGGGCTCGATTATATGAGCATACAAACGGCCAACATACCCTAACGCTTAACCACTAGCGAAATCTTTTCAATCCACGAGTCTGACTATTCTATCACGATATCTAACACACTAAAGTTCCTAAACGCTAATGACCCATCACTTCTAATAAAACTATTAAGGCTAACAATCTCCCTGCGGGTGGTCATTCAAATGATGTTCCACTGATTAGGTCTTTACTTTCTCGAGAAGAACTTTGTGCTAGATATAATAGTCTTGATTCTTTGTTCTTCATGCTTTGTGATCAATTAATGGTATTCTGTTGTCAACTTCGCTGGTTAGGTGTCTCCACGCCTCCACCATGCTCACACTTCTATTGACTTTGGTTACCAATGATGTAGTTCTCAAGTCTTTAAACTTTGTGTAGCCTTTGATTATGATGAGAACTTTCATGTGTCAAGGTATGAGCATGTGGCGAGCCCCAGCACGATCCATCCTCCCAGCTTCCATAAGAAGAAAACATAAACAAAGTAGTATGTTACCCGCACTTACAGTTTGAATTTCGGTGGTGTTAATGATAGTGTGAAACACGCTCTAATTTCAGGGGCCGCTCAACCGAGTCCCACATGTGAGATAACGCGAGCACCGGGTAAACTGGGGCCGATGAGTCGCCGAGGTACACCTAAGCATCACCCTCACGCATCAGACCGCTTGAGACACACTAAGCTAATCCACTGAGAATTACCGGGTTAATCGCCATCAAGGTCGCTGATGCTGACCCCGCGGAATTTCCATTCAATCATCAAGATCGTGATGAAACTTCATAAATGTTCCCGCAATTGTTAAGATCACGTAGGACCCTAGAATATATCACTTGCTCTTAATGATGAACAACAAGCGATGTCATGTCAAGTGTTCCTAAGGAGATTGATGAATCTGGCTATAGACTCAATAGTATTTTGTTTTTCCCAGCGAGACTGTGAGAGGTCTCCTTCTTCAATATCAACAATCTTTAAGAGAAAGTCGATAGATTATGTAGGGTTCCCAAAGGAGAATGAAACAAACTTTTAAGAGGAATTTGAGCCGTAGAAGGTTTAGTGCACGCGCCATGGTCCATGACGCTCTTTGTCTTCAATACCAGTGTCATCTAGTGACAACCAAGTATATACATGTACCGAACTGCCGCCTGTTGAATACGAGGGCTATTTCTTTTTACCCTTTCTTTTACTTTTTTTTTAATTCTTCAACCCCTTCTTTCTCCTTTCTCACATTAATTCTTTTTTCAATCAATCCTAAGGACCCCTAGTTCTAAACTATCGGTGATGTCCTCGGGTAGATCCTCCTGGCTCAAGCGGATCATAGATCTAATTCTCCTATCCTTACACCTTATAACTCCATGACCTGCCCTATTGCTGCCATAAAACCATTTTTCTTGAAAATTCACAGTAGTGTTTATGATAGAAAACATGCTCGAGTGACACCGCTGAAGTTTTATATTTTTCGTGAACACCCTTCACACGTGCTTATGAGTTTTAATGTAAACTGGCACATGAGGTAGAGTTTGCACTTTGAATTGATCGCTCATGATAGACAATTTCCACGAGACACTAAGCATGCTGCCTAGTTAAAGAGTTCCATTGTCGCTTTTAGGTGGACAACTAGCTCTAATAACTAACTTGAAGTTGTAAACACTCCTTGAAAAGGAGGTTAGACCCATGAAAGTTCATGTCTATCACAAGTTTCTCGAAATGGTACATTTACTAACATTGATTCTCGCTACTCATTGGTTTCGTCTGAAATGAGCCTGCTATTATGAGATTCAAACACCGATCATTAAACATTTTTATCACATTTAATC
>OU343224.1:334675090-334805970 GCA_910596185.1 Chrysanthemum makinoi
AAAAATGCTGATTAACAAGGATTTTGAATGTTTACAAAAAGCAACTGACTTTTTTCAAACTTCGAGAAAAAAGCGTGAAAAGCGGTTTTGAAAGAGCCTTTAGCAAATCTTATCAAAGCGAAAAATATTTGAAACGATCAATCGTGATCGCAGCTTGAAGAATGCTTTGTTAATAGGAAATAGGAACAGCTGAAACATAAAAAGCAAATTAAGCAGCTCTCGCCTTGGAAAATCAAAAAGCTAAAATTTGAGTTGTTAACTTGTCAAAAACAGTTCTCTGCATACAAAAGCATTCAACGAAACGAATAGATGATCATCTTGAAGAAATCATCGGTTTTCAAAACAAACTTAAAGTTTAAAGCATTGTTTACAAACATGGCGAGTCGGTCGCAGCCATTGAAAAGATTACCTTAAACCAAATCCAAATGGATATGGACTGAATCTCTATACGATTACAAACCTAGCTTTCAACCAAAACATTTCAAACCAAATCACGAAGTTTCGATCAGAGAATATAAATTGATATTCGGATATGAATGTTGTTGAATATCATCGTCAAGAGAATTAGATCACTGACGATGATCAAAATTAAAAAAGTTGTTTACAACAAACCTTTTAATTATTCAAAACCGGTCACTAAGTCCAGCAGTTCTTCCAACACCAAGAGTTATCATCAAGAACACGAGTCTTACATTGTTAATCCAAGCGGAGACTTGCACAAACTTATGGTCCTTACCCTTCCATTAATTGAAGTAAATTCACAACACGAAAATCGAAAAATTCTTAGATATTTTGACATTTTCATGGGACCTCAAATTTACAACATGAGATAGAATATCGATCTGAAATCAAAGTTGAACATTTTCAATAAGCCTCGGCGAGAGAACAAAGACATTTTTGAAAAATCTTTTACCTAATGTTAAAAACTTGAAAAGTTGTGCAATTACTGGGAAAGGATTTTCATAAGGAACTTGGGGTCATGAAAAAGCGTTTTAGAAAAGCAACATCTATTTCAAACACTAAGCGTTAAAGAAAATGTTGAAAAGATGTTGATCGACTCTTGGAAGATGTTATGCATGGGATGTTCAAAATGTTGTGTATTGAATTCTTTGTCATATGCATTTGATAATATCTGGCGATCTTGTTGAGTCTTTGTGTGGTAAATGTTGAGAACTGCGATAATGTGCTTGGTCGAGTCCTTAAAAGTTGAAAACAAACGATTGTCAAGCGAACTTTCAAATGCAATACGTCGTCTTAATTGGTGTCAAAAAGATATTCACGATCAACAAATTGTTTTTCAACACAAAATCAACGATTCGTGCAAAACCGATTCTAAAATTGAGCAACGGATGATCAAAGCGTGTCTTTTAAGTGTCAAATCTCAAAATATGAACAAGAACTTGTAAAAGTTAAAAGGAATATGGTGTCATATTTGATTTACTCAAAAAGACTCGTGATGAAGCATCAAATGAACTTGATAATTATCTTGCACACACTAAGGAAGTTATGCATTTTCTTTGGAAATGTTGGATGCGAAAATCAAGTCAGATTCACACTATCATCAAGTTAAGAAGAATGTTAGGAAAGTATGAACAACTTCCGCCAACAATCATTAAGAGATTAGCCCTAGTAACACTTAGTACTCATGAACCTAGAATCTCTCTTGCCCGAATCACAAGTAGCTAGCGTGCTTCCTTCTCTTGAAGCAGAATAGTTGAGCCTTTTCCAAGCGTCCATACTTCCGACCTAAGACACTCAATGAAGAATAGGAAGTTGCGCCTAGAAAAGATCAATCAAAATGCTAAAGTAGAAGAACACCCTAGGACTATGAATAAGACACGCGTTGCCTCCACATAGATATTGCGTCAGCAAATGTAATAGAAATAGTGATGTAACGAATGCTAAACCGTTAAGTTTTTTTGATATTGGTCGATGCACCTTGTGTTATTTGTGGTAAAAGTATGAATTTTGATTGCCATGATAAATGTGTTGCTAAAGCTATCATCTCTCATTTAAGGAATCCTAGGAGCAGAATACCTCTAGGCCCACTAATCTTTCTAAATGCGTGCTTGGTAGACCCATCTTTAGATTCTAAGAAGCATTCGTCCCTGTAGCTCAGTTTCACCTCCTAGGAATGTAGTACCACCTAGTGCATTCACTAAGACTAAAGAAAAGAGTAGTTATAGATGGCAGAAATGGATATATAACACACTAGGATTTAAGTGGATACCTAAAGCTATTGATGTGTGTATATCTAGCGCTATAGAACCCTCTAACATTTGGGTTCCACATCTACTTCTATTCCATCATTATTAGATGCATTGTAATGCGGTGATCTGAGATCATTCTCTAGTTGTTGATAGCGGATGTTCCCACATGACGGGCAATCTTAAGCTGTTATCAAACTTTATTGCAAAGTTCATTGCCTCTTGTCGAGTTAGAATGATCGCCGCGCTATCATGGAGCTACGGAGATTATGTCAATGGGAACATCGAAATTAGCAGGGTTTATTATGTGGAAGGCCTCGGTCTGTCTGTTTCCGATGGGGTCAATTTTGTGATGGAGATTTGGAGGTTGCTTTCAGGGAGAAAACTTGTTTCATTAGTGATCTACAAGGAAATGACCTTATGTCTGGCTCGCGTAATTCTAGTCTCTACACTATCTCTATGAAAGACATGGTTGCTTCCTCTCCCATTTGCTTACTTTCAAAGGTAACATCAACAAAATCGGCTATAGCGCAGTCGTCTCTCATCTAAACTTTCAAACCATCACCAACCTTGCTCGACACAAACTAGTTGAAGGACTCCCCCGATTCCGGTATTCAAAGATCACCTTTGCTTTCGGCTTGTGAACAAAGGCAAAAGCACTTCGTGCTCATTTTCCCTTCAAAGGTGGAACACGACTCACAACATGTGCTTCATCTTCTTCACATGGATTTGTGTGGCCCGATCTTGGCGTGCAACGATCAATGGCCGCTACATCTTAGTAATTGTTGATGACTACTCGATGGACTTGGGTCTACTTTCTTGGCAAAGACCAAGCTCCACAATGATCATCACCTTTCTCCGAAAATACAAGTTCATTTCTGAACACCGTTGAGAATCATCAGCAGACAAAGGCGAATTTGTTAATCAAAACCCTTAATGAATTCTATGAGAAAGTGGGAATTGACATCAAACATCTATTGCCGTACCTGAACAAAGCGGGTTGTTGAAAGGACGAAACCGCGTTAGTGGAAGCTGCAAGAACAATGTTAATCAATGCTAAACTTCCAGTTACTTATGGAAAAGTTTATCTCTGCATGCTATACTCAAAACCGTTCTATGATTACCAAGCGCCGCAACAAAACACCTTTTGAGCTTGTCCATATGACCAGATCTAAAACACTTTCATGTATTTGGATCTCTTTGCTATCGAATAATGATAAGTGATGACTTTGGAAAGCTCAAAGCCAAAGCCGACATTGGAGTCTTTATGGGATCTTGTGATAATTCCAAAGGTTTCGAATGCGGAATCGTCGTACAAAGCAAGTGATGGAAGCGATTCATGCTCATTTCGATGAACTTCTTGAGATGGCTTAGTATAGCGACTTAGAACCGGTCTGGCGCTTAAACTTCCCTCAAACCCATCATCGGTGAAGAAAGCCCTACTTTTCGTCAACAAATGGAAGGTTATTTGCTCGTACGTTGTTGGCGATATTGATGAGCGTGCTCGAGTGTATCGTGTTCCGGCTGCTGCACGATAATATTCTTATACACGATACACGCAACAACTCTTGTTGAAGAAGCACCTACGGTTGACTCCAACACAACGGTTGAACAAACCGCTTCCAACAATGATGAAACTGATGATATTCAGATGAAGTACCCCGCGCAGATTTTGATCCAAATCGTTCTTCCCGGTTTGCTAATGAGGCTGCTTGCACAGATATGCGAATCTTCACAAACCATTTGAATCCTCGAGAATCGCACAATGTACCAACATCAACCCTCACACATAGATGGACGAAAGACCATCCTCTGGAAAACATTATTGGCAACCCGAATCAACGATCGTTCAGAACAAGCGTCTTCACTCGAGACGGTGAACATTGCATTTATGCACTCAGCATGCCAATCTGAACCTAAAAACATCAAAGGCGCAATGACAAAAGACAACTGGATTGAATCCATGCAAGAAGAACTCAACCAATTTAATCGTCTTGAAGTATGGGGCTGGTTGAAAGACCAACGAGGTCTCGTCATTGGTCTAAAATGGATTTGGAAAAACAAATTGGATCTTTGAAGGAAAGCGTCATCGAAACAAGTCGCGTGCGGTGGCTAAGGGTTATCGTCGGGAAGAGGTTAGACTTTGAAGAATCTTTTGCTCCGGTTTTCGTCTTGAGTACATTCGGATATTTCTAGCGTTCGCAGCTCATATGAATATCGCGGTCTATCGGATGGATGTCACGTTTCTCAATGGACAACTTAAAAGCGGTTTATGTCAGTAACGGATGGATCGTTGATCATTTCGAATCATGTCTACAAAGAACAAAGCTGTATGGTCTCAAACAAGCTCCTGGGGCATGGTACGATAAGCTATCATCTTTCCTCATTGCTAATAATTTCACCAAAGGTTCGGTTGACCCAACTCTTTTTATACAATATCACGGGAACATATCTTAATTGTTCAAATTTACGTGGATGACATCATTTTGGGTCTACACATAAAAAGTTTTCAATCGCTTTTGCCAAAACTAATGAAGAAACATTTTGAAATGTCCATGATGGGTGAACTTACATTCTTTCGGTGCAAGTTCATCATCACCCGTGGTATTTTCTTGAGTCAGTCCAAATATGCCTTGAATTGTTAAACAAATTTGGAATGAAAACATGTGACACCTATGCCACACCATTGGCTCATACCAAGAAGTTGAGGCCGATTTACATGGGAAATTGGTGGACCCTACAAAATACGTAGTATTATTCTCATGTATCTAACAGACTAGCGGGAACGATATTGTCTTTGCGTTTATCTATGCTCCCGTTATCGATTCGCGACCACCAAACCCACCTCTGCGAGGCTAAAAGAATCCTCAGATACATAAAGGGAACCATTAACGGGGATCACGGTATAGAAGGATTACGGTTTTGAACTAATAAACTTTTCGGGCCTTGACCGCGGGATGCTTAGACTCGCGGAAAAGCACTTGGGGGCTTTACAATTTCTTGGTGATAAAGCTGGTGTCTTGGCAATGAAGAAGGGATTGTACATGTTGTCATCAGCCGGCGAGAATATGTAGCCATCCATGTTGTGCTCAAGTCATATGGATGAGAACACAACAAAGACTATGGTTCACGTATTTGAGAATCGATGTATTGCGACAATCAAGTGCCATTGCAATCTCGTCATTCGGTTATTTTCGAAATCAAAACACATCGATCTTGATATCATTTCATCAAGGATCCGTGGAGCAGAGTGCTGTTGAATTATATTTTGTGGAGTCAATACCAATTGGAGATCTTCTCACCAAAGCCTTGCCTCCCGCGGTTTAATGAGTTGGTCCACCCGGTTGGTATGAGGTGTTTGACTCAAAAGGTGGATGACCTCAAAAAGCATCTTAAAACTGTCAAACACCAAAACTCTTTTGTAAATACTTTTCAAAAACAAAATACAAAATTATAAAACATGATAAAAACAACAAAAATATTCTTCTAATCTACTTTTCTTTCAACATTGCAAGTACATTTCTTCCGTCAACACTTTAATCTTTCAAAATTCAATATTTTTCCAATCAAGTGTTGAGGGAAAATAAACTTAACTTGTTCAAAACATCTGATAATACTTGCATGTTATCATATCTCGGTTGATTCTTTTACAAATGGTGGTACATTTTATGGTTCAAAGACACTCCTCGAACTTTAATTTATAACCTTTCATTATTTTTTCTCAAGTCGAGGGGAATAATCGTCAAGTTTCTTTCTTAAAATCTTCATTTGGTAACAAAAAATGGAAGCTAAAAGGCTTTGGATGAAAAAATGGAAAGGGTGGAGGGACCAAAATTGTCAAAAACTTAAAGTTATTTTAATAAAAACCCCACCTAACTATACTTCTCATTTATTACAAATACCTAAAGGATCCTAATAATAATAACTCAAAATTACATGCTTTTGATCATCATTTTGTAAGTTGTTTCTTGTGTAAAACATGTTTTAAGCAAAGGTTTTGATTTCATTCAAATCCAGCGGTTAAAAGCGTTTTCTGTGATTATGTGTTCTATGGCGTATATGAACAATGATCATTGTATTGTATGTTTGTGGTTAAAATGATTTGTGTCAGCGTTCATAATACATCAATGATACCATTTAACCATCAAAATCCACCCGAAACACTAATTGATGATTTTTGAAAATTAGGGTTTATGAGTCAGTGGGTATTTTCAAATGTGAAGTGTTTTTGGTCAAAAGATTGTTGGGTTATGGTCTTATGGTGATGAATTGATGATTTCCTTGCTTTATAACCACCCCGAAACTCTAAATAATCAATAATTTGGAATTAGGGTTTAAAGTTCATAAGTTTGGGTATTTTTGATTCACCATGAGTTGGGTGTTATAACTCGGTATATAGACTTCCTCAACTCTCTTAAGCTACGTAAAAGTTTGAGTGCATAATCATGGCGAATCCATGCAGCGTAGATTTAGGGTTTAGGCTACGCTGTATGTATTCTCTGTATGCTGATTAAAATGAGCTAGTATGTTGTGTCGTTGATAAAATGATGTTTTGTGTTAACTTTGATGATTTGATAAACTTATTTCAGGCTTGTTACTTCGTGAAAATCGAATCAAGGTCATTTGCACTCTGCGCATAAGGATTACCCTGGCAGTAGCTATGTTATGCGTTAAGAATAATCCTACATAACAGCGCTACGCGTAAGGTTCTACAATGGACTACGCAGTATCCTGAAGGATATGCGGAACAAGCATTGACCTCGCGCGATAAGGTCAACTCTTACGAGTAGCCTTACGCGTAAGGTTAATATATGCCTACGCATAAGCTCTAAGCATAAGGTCTCCTTTTCCTACGCGTAACACTTCTTCTGCGTAAGTTAGATTCTCGGCGTAAGTCTCGCTAAGCATATATCATTTCTCGCTCACATAACTTTGCCAAAACTACGCATAACCTCGGATTGACCTTCATGATGAATTGTTACTTGTTCAAACTTGTAAATAAACTAATCATATCATCACGAATCCTAAAATGTCACTAATAAACTGAAATCGTTTGATATATTGTGAACAATTAGTGATAAAATAAACTTTAAAACTTAAAGTTAACTAACTCCACCTGAGAAACATTTCCGGCGTCATTGGACTATTGAATATACAAGTGACTTAGGACTCGTAACAATCATTGACACTTGTTATCAATAACTAGACAATAAGACCTTACGTTGACTAACATTATGTCTTCGATATGTTGGTTCTTTTGGCTAATGTTATTTCGATCCGCGACATGGTCGAACAAATGAATATGGATGCACACGGTTCTCTCCATTCGATATCTATCCTCATGGCTATCCAATGAAGATAGGAAAGAATAATCTCCGTGTTGACTTTGACAACCTCACTTACTCTGAATCTTCGTGTTTAATTGCTATTGACATTAGAGACTCATCCGTCTACGAGAACATGCTTTCACACTCTGCAATCTGTTCGAGATCTACATCCAACAGTTCGGAACACTATGGAAAGGGTCAAAGGACAAGCTAGCGTGACGGTGACTCTGAATCACAAACAAGTCACCATTACACACTGAGACTTAAGGTGTTCTCCTAATTCGATGTCGATCCGACCAAACTATATGCCACACTGGCTTGAAGAGCTCACTCTCCAATTCTTAATCAATATCGGTTATATGGCAAGGCTGAGGGAGTAATCACCAAGCACTCTCACGTAGAGCTTAGAGTATTCCTCAACCACGGAGAACACTCTACATGATCATCACCAAGTCTGTTTACGTGCATGGCCACGCTATGAGCACCCTAAGCTCATAGGAACTCGCAAATATTCGGGCATTGGTCAACAAGAAACACATCGCTATCGAGCTCGATTTGGGATGACATGATGTCATTTCTCAACAAACTTGGCTCAAAGATTCCCTACATCGGATATACAAAATTGTTGATCCAGAGAGCACTGGACTTCATCGACATTCCCAGAGGCTCAATGACCCCAACAATCACGACATGTTGTGCCGGAACCCATTCTATCTGTCAGTAGAATCAAGGGAAGCGTCTACAAAGAAACAAGGTGTGCTGCTACCGATTTCCTTCTAACGAAGATGTCGAAAGCTCAAAGCGCATACAAAAGGTATCTGGAAGCGTTAGACAAGGCAAAGTTGGTCATCTCGGCGAAAATCTTGGAACACTGTAAGGAGAACCAAAAGAGGAAGTCAGGAAGTACGGCAGAATCAGTCAAAGGAAGTTCCCCAAGAGGAACCCTCCTTCAAAGAGGATTGTTCCATCTGAAAATTTGCTCCCATCCCAATTCCCAAACCCGAACCGCGAAAACTTGTGGGCGAAAGCTCACGAAGGTGTCGACACGGATGAAGAGATTACCTTCTACGAATCACGCAGCAGTATCCCTCCTCCGCCAGCTAAATCCTACAAGTCCAATAGCCGAACATGGAAAAGGAAAGACTCACGATTGAGTCTCATGATGAAAGCACGAAGAAGAAGAAGAGCAAGCTGGATCAATCATACGGGAAGAAGTTTAAATTAGTTAGACAAATTCAAAGGCGAAGAATTTGCAAAAGATCAAATGGGTGGCCCCGGAGGATCAAGTGAGTCCACTCTTCACTGTGTCACGATCGCGGTTAATCAACCCGATAAAGGGATCCGGTGCCACCACTCTTGTGCAACAACAAAGCGCTTGTGAAGGAGTCTCTGGATCTTAACATTGAGGAACGAAAAAGAATAAAAGGCGAGAAAGAGATGCGATGAAGCTAAAGAGCAGAGGACGGAAGAAAAGGCTAAAGCGGACATGATGGCGAAGAAGATTATGATGACTTTCTTCTAGCGGTCCATTCTCGTTCCAAGGAGGATATACGCACCTCCAAAGGACCCCGAATCTCCTCATGTCCCCTCCTCGTCAGATTCTTCATCTCACTCATCACCACCACCATCAAAAGATCAACAAAATCATCATCCAAATCTGTGAAGAAACCACCTCGATCTTGGATTTCTCAAGCTCATAAGCGAATTCACAAAGTCATCAAACAAGTCGAGAAGAAAAGCGTGCTTCTACAAAAAAGCTAAATTTCTTTCTTGATCACATACACGATATATGTGAGCATGACAAGATGGAGAAAGAAATTTGTTGAAGTTCATGAAGAGTCATCGTAAAGAGGAACTGAGCGAAATGATCGAAGGTTACACTAACAAGTACCTTCAGGATATCGTTCCTAAAGTCCTAAAGGAGGCTGGAAAAGACAAGAGATCATACTCACAAGTTTCTTCGACACCGTCCCGGTGTGACTAGAGAAATATTTTCCGGACAACTCACCCCTAACATCGTAGCATTGGTTAAAAATACAATGGCCAAAGAAGGCGATCTCTCGAATGCGGAGTTAATCGCTAAACTTGTGATACAAATGTCAAAGCGTCTGGGCGTTTACTTGGATGAAGCTAAATTTTTGAAATCTACTTGATTTTCAACTTTCGAGATCATCATGCAAGGAGTCAGCCGATCAACCCAAACGACCAAGAGATGGCGATGATAAGGATAAGGATTCGCACCTAAACGTCGAAGCGATGCGGTAAATCTACCTCTATGCCACCTCCTCCACCACGAACTTCTTCTCAACGAAAGTCTCCTCCACCTCGATCTTCTCTATGATAAACCTCGGGCGATTCCGAGTTACCACCCCGACTCATAAAGCGGTGATTACTTTGAGTATCGGGTGGTGACGATGAAGAGGTCCTTGAGCCCCAAACAACAACACCTCACCCAAACAAGTCACGAAGCGTATCATCATCAAGGCCTTCCAAAGAAGAAGAAGGCGACTTCGGCTGGAGTTGTCTCATGGCTAGATGACGATAAAACCAAGAGTTTGAATGGTTCTCCAACACTTGTCAATCAAACTCCCTACGATGAAGGTCAAGAATTGGTGAAGCGGTTCTACATTGGAGCACGCAAAACTTTTGCAAGAAAAGTTCCATGTGAAGAAAATGACGAAATCTGAATTGAAGCGAATCAAGATTGAAGCATTCCAACTTTAAAGCGACTCTGGCGCCGTCGAGGTCGAATATCATCTTGAGAACATCATTTCGAGCTATGTCTAACGACATGGATTGGCTCAATCCCGAAGCAAACATTGACTTCACACAAAGGGACAACCCTCCATACTACACCGATTGGACCAAACCCCTACCGACCATTGGCCAAACACACGAACCACGGATTCCCTTCCGATACTTCTTTAACAAAGACCTGGATTTTCTCTTACACGGTAGCGATGGTTCGCGAAAATACGCTACATCTATGACTCTTCCATTCCAGCTGACTATTTACTCAAATGCATAGCTATCGAGGAACGTGCAAATCACTTGTTTTCTGACAGCGTGCAAGCATACGACCAAGATGCATTTTATGGGATTCATCATTGGCACGAGCGCCGAAGAATCTACTTAGCCTTGGTTCGAAGTCTCAACATGCGTATAGTTCTAAGGACATCGTGGCCATCAAACACATTGATCTCAAGTCTAAGTGGGACTATTCATTCTTAGAGAATATCATAGTCAAGCGACAAGATGAACGAGACTATGGATTCTCGAGGTGACTTTGAGAACTTGTCCTCAACGACATCGAAGACATGTACCTTGCCAAGGTCGTGAGGTCGTATGAGACAATTCTCAAGTTCAGCGTGAATTTATCAAGTCGGTTCTCATCTTCATTAGGCGCATTGTGATCAAAGAGCGTGTTGAAGATATCCAGATGGTACATTGAATCTTATCCGGCGTGTCAACCTCACTCCTCCAATGCTTACTCTTCCCGATCTCAACCAGCTACCTCAATATACGCTCATCGGAAACCTTTCGGAGTTGTTTACGCGGTGAACTTCAAAGCGCTTAATGGCGTGTAGTGATCTTCAATCGGGGATCATACTTTGAAGGCGGTTAGGGACGGATTAGCATACGAGGTTGAAGGATATCGCTGAAAGTGGGATCTCGTAGCTATTACTGGAATTCTCGAAAGGAGGGATGTGAGAAGGATCATCACCATGATTGATGAGCGGTTGTTGAAGGGATCGATTCAGACGATTGGAGAGCTATGTTGGTGAGTCGACCGGGAGAAACATCACCGCTTTCAAGCCACAATGCGCACTCACGAGGAACATCTTTGCACTTCCGGTACCCTTGAATTGTTTCCTTCATAATTTTGGATGTGTGATTTAATATATCAATGGCTTGTGCACACATATGATGTACAACCCGTAATTGTCAAGAAAGGACCCGTAGTGCAGCTTGATGCCACAATCCTTATAAAAGGAGCTAAAGCTTCTTACTTTTGAGTAAAACCTATCAAACCTTTCATTTTTCAAGGTTTTGCTCAAAAGAACAAGTACTTTTCCTTAAGACTTTCAAAACCTCAACCGTTTATATCACTTGTTGAGGGGGATTATTTGAAACTTTGTTCACAAATTGTTCACAGTGGTCATTCTTCCCATAACACTTTCGAAATGGTCATATTTATTCTCAAACGTTTCAAAAAATAACACTTTAATATGCCATTTTTAGGGGAAAAATTGTGTGATAAGAAATATGTTGTACAAAATGCAAATGAATCATTGTACCTCGGACTTAACCACTTAATTGACTGATACTTAGCTGTTAGTAACTCGAAAAGACTTGTCTGGGCGGGTAATAATTTCAAGCTAGTTAGCTAGTGATGTAAGCGTGTCTACAAAGGACTTGTCGAGTAGAATGTACCATTCGAGAAACTTTTGATAGACATGAACTCTGACGGGTTTGACAACCTTCCCAGGTTTGTCTACACCTTCAAGGTAGTTATTAGAGCTAGTTGTCACCTAAAAGCCGACAATGCAACTCTTTAACTATGCAGCGTAACGTGTCTCATGGGGGATTGTCTATCTTCGATGAATCAATTCAAAAGTCGCGCTCTTTCCTCACTGTGCATTTAACCATTAAAACTATTAAGCACATGTGGAGGGGAGTATTTATGCAAAACATCATCTCTCAGTGGTTCAAACATGGTTTTCATTAACAAACCCTTTGAGAGATATTTTTTCATCTGATGGTTTTAATGGCAAACATAGGTTAGTCATGGAGTTATAAGGTGACTAAGGTTAGGAATAACCGTCCTATGATCCGCCAGAGCGGAGGGATCTACCCAAGGACACCACAAATAGTTAGTATTTAGAAGTCCTTAGGTATGATTGTAAAAGGAGAAAATGAGAATCGGAGAAAGAAGGAGTTGAAGAATTAAAAGAAATGCAAAGAAAAGGGTGAAAAGAAATAGCCCTCCAGATTATTCAACTTAGAGGCGGAACATTAGGGTTCAATTCATATGCTCTTGGTTGTCACTTAGTGGCCGGTATTGAAAAGATTAAAAGTCGTCATGGACCTAGTGACGCATGCACTAAACCTTCTTAGCCACTCAAGTTTCTCTCCACAGAAGCTTGTTTCATTCTCAGGAACCCTACGTAAACTATCGGCTTTCTCTAGAGATTGTGGTATTGAAGAAGGAGACCTCTCCCTAGTCTCCGCTCGGGGAAAACCCAAAACGCACTATTGAGTCTAGAGCCACGAGATTCATCAAAAGATCTCTTAGGAACACTTGACATTTAATCACTTGATGATCAACTAATAAGATCATCAATGGTTCATATCGAGTCCTTCACTGAGATCTTAGCAATGCATCGAGAACATTTATGAGAGGTTCACATTGTGATCCTCGATGATTGAATGGAAACCTCCGCCGGGTCAACATCAAGCGACCACCGGAGTCACTTTGGTAACTCCCGTGGATTCTGGAGTGTGTCTGGCGGCCTCACGGTCATGAGGTGATGCTTCGCAGTACCTCGGCTGACTCATTCGGAATCTTGTAGATGTACTTGATTTTGTGCATCAGCGTTATCTCGTGGGACTCGATTCGAGAAGCGGCCTTTTACAACTAAGAATTAGAGTTGTGTCCTCACACTATCTTGTTGACACTCGAAGTTCAAACTTGTAAGTGGCGGAAACCGCTTATTACTAACCGTTTGAAATGTTTTCTTCTTATGGAAGCTCAGGGCCGGGATGATGCGTCGGATTCTTCTCATGCTCACGCTAACATCATCACTAATGGAAGTTCTATTCAAAAGCAACACAGACGTCGCCAATGATTCTTCGTCAACCAAAGAATCTACAAAGTTAAAGACTTAAAGAACTTCATCAGTATTGAATTCCAACGTCAAAGAGCGTGTGAGCATGTTGAAGAATGGCGTGGAGACAACTGGAGCAACGAAGGCACTGGGCGGACGTCGATGAACAACAACATACTATCACTCTCACCAAAGAACAATGATCAAAGAACAAAGTTAAAGATGACGTCAAAGCATAACTGTTCAAAGATAACTATCTCTCAACACTGGGGAGATTGTTCGAATCAAGGCAATTCTTCTCACAAGAAGAAAGAATGTCGGAAAGGCGTCAATGCTACTATTACATCAACGCTTTCACCGTTTTCATTCATATATACTTGAGGGGGAGATTGTTGGAATCACTCCTAAACATTATTTCAAGTATTTATATTTCATATGTAATAGGTAGCTTTATTATGGCCTTTATGTTTGTTTAAGGTCAAGCTTTTGTAGAAGGCCCATAAAGCTTGACCCAAGTAATAAGGATAGGGAACTAGGGAGTGTTGCCCTAGCTTCCCTCTATAAATACTGTAAACCTTCATTTGAAGGTTGGTTGTTCAAGTTCTTTTCTTTCACATACACTCTCTTCTTAACCGTATACTATATTGTGTGTGTATGTGTTTGATACTTGTTCAATCGCCTCATCTCCTTTCTTATAAGCTTGTGTTGTAAAACTAGTGACCTAACATTAACGATAAGGTTGGTGAATGGGAAGTCCTTGGTGGTACGTCTTCTAACGAGTAGAGATTTGGATGGGAAAGAGGTTCGGTAAAGGAATGTAGTCTTGGTTCTAGAAATGAAGGCTTGGGTGTTTTACTAGAGCTAGGTGTGTTTGGTTTAGTGCTTGATGAAACCCTTTCCAACTCAAAAGGTCGATTGCTAATCCTTGCGGTTTTTCTAGCTTTGGTTGATTGAGTTTGTTGAGGAGGGATTCTAGTATTTGGACTTCTTACGGGAGATGACTCGGTAGAGGATATCTCATGAACCATATGAGCATTCTTTTTGGATGAACCTTTGGTTGAAGAGTTCTTGCTAGATGCTTTAGTCATAGTGAAAGAAAGGATGTACTAGATGTTTTAGCTACTGATTTTTGGAATGTGATTTGAATGGTGGTTTAAACTCATAAGAATACTTGGTTTATAAAGGATGAAGTTGAGTAAATGAATTAAATTCTTGACCACTAAGAATTTTGGCATGCACTAAGGTCAACTATGGTGTTATTCTATTCTATGGAGTCATTTAATGGCAAGAAAAAGTGTTTAGACTACCAAAGGGAATTTGAGTTAGAGGAAAAAGTTGATCATAAGTTGTTATGGTGACCCGGATCCGGATCCCACGGTTCCCTATTTTTAGGGATCCATCTAGTTATAAACTAGGGATCCGTCTATCAGACACCAAAATGGTGGAGTGAGTATGTTCTTTTAGGGTCTAGTACCTATAAGTCTTGAGTGTTTGGGTTCCCTGAGATGTCTTAAATGGTATGGGACTTAAATGTCCAACCATAAGGAGTGAAGATACCTAATGATGGTTTTTGGTAAGAAAGTGGACTTTTTGAGAGTGCGACTAAGTATCTAAAGATGATACTAATGATTTGAGTATGAAAAATGAAGACAATTGATCCTAGAGATCATATGGTGGCTTAATAAAATTTTGGAAAATTCCTTAAAGATAAAAAGAAATGAAAAACTAGTTTTAAGCCTATTTTAAGGTAAAGATGACTAAAATCAATTTGTCAAAATTAAGAGAAATAGCAAACTAAGTGCTTTGAGATGTGAGGAATCATGTGTAAGTATTGGAGCGGAAATATGGTGAGTTTTGGTGAAGTGATAAATCAAAAAATACCTTGAATATGATCATATGTTAGCTATGAGTGAGTATGAACCCTACTGATCAAGGAAGACTAAATAGATCCTAAAGTATCATGTTTAGCTAGATGGATAAGGTCTAGAGGATTGGATTGAGGTGATAGTGTATAAATCCTAAGTCTGTTTACCTGGATCCCACGATTCCCTCATCTGAGGGATCCGGCTAGTTATAGCTTAGGGATCCGGCTACTGTTGACCAAAACTTCTCAACAAATGTGCATAATTTGCACTCTTTAGAAAATACTCATCCTAATCATTTCTACATTCAATAATCAAATATGCAAGCAACAAATATTACGCATAGTAAGTAAGCGCGACTAGAAGGTAAGCAAAATGAGCGGGACCGACTTCTTGATTGTGATCAAGCCGTCTTAAAATTCTCATTTTTGGGTTCCTATGTTAGAATGTTTTAGTTCATGTCATACCATCTACTTAGAGCTACGTCCTAAACTACAGGAATATTGTTTAAATTGTTTTACAGACCATTGTTCACAAATTAAGGTCCACGAACTTACCTTCCTTTCATTCAAACTCCTTCTCCATCGCCTCTACTCTTCACTCTTTACCCCTCCACCCCTACTTCTTCTTCTTCATGAGGAAGTTAGCAAAACATTTGAACATGCCCCTTGTTTGTTGAAATTCTTGTGAAGGGCTCGGGACATCTGGCAGTTGGTCAATGTATGCTAGGGGTTAGGATTGAGCGTTGCCAATGCTTCCTATCTCCCTCTTCGTGCGATGAGTCCGTTGGTGGGTGAGGTCTCTTGCCTTCAACCATAATCCTTGTACTCTTCTCATCTGACAAGGGCACCATGACCTTGTTGCAAAAGGTGTGGTCATCAGAAGTAGGGAGATGGATCTAGAGCAAAGCGAAATTGGCTAGGCGGAGTCAAGAGCATGGCATAAGAGAGCACCATTTTGTCCGTCCTTTTCACACTTGCCATCTGTTTGACCATGTAATAGGCGAGATTGAAATGAGTCCCGGTAACAAGGCAATAGATCGGCTTAAGCGTTGGGATGATCCTTATTTCCCACCAAACAAAGGGCGTTCTCCCTAGCCTAGTTCCCATTTATTTTATAATGGGAACATTTCCGAAAGCTCCATTTGAAAAGGATCTCTATAGATGACCTTGGACTTCCTAGCGACTCTTGACGGAGAGGCTCTTTCCATGAAGATGGTATCTCTTACCGTAGCCGCTTCCGGGATGGGTGTGAAGTATACCTCGTGATGATCCACCATGTCATGAAGATCGGCCAATGACCATTCATTTGAGTACATGCATACTCCTTGACAAGGGATACGAAGTATCCTAGCAAAATCTTCAAGAGTGAAGGTGAATTCGTGCCCATTGATGATAAACTCTATCGAAATGGTTCCATCTTCATTTCGAATGATCCTCATTCTCTTGTAAAATTCTAGCACAAACACCGGATAAATTTTTTCATTGATGTTCAAGAGGCAATGGAAGTTGATTCCCCCAAATACTTGGGGAATGTCGGTGTTGTTAATGAATGAGGGGTCAACTACTCGTCCTACGTAGAATAGTCTCTTTTCCAACAACTTGGAAGCTTTTCGGTCATCCGGGTTCAAGCCATTCTTTCTATGATACATGGGAATGTAATGTGCCGTGCCTTGGTAATATTGGTGTCTATTGCTAGGCATGATTGGTCCTAAACATCAAAACCACAATGTGGTGTTAATTGTGTGAATAGTATCCTAATGGGGTTCATCACAATTTTGCTCAATAATCTTCATTGAATTCAAAAAATGAGTTTAATTTGTATTAACAATGTTGATTCTTTGATTTAGTTTATCTTAGAAAACAATGTGATACCAAATTGTGATAAACCCATTTGAACCCAATTTCTCAGGAAGAAATTGTACTTCTAGGAATTAAATAATGGAAATAACATTGTATTGAAGATTATACTTACACAAGTGATTGTTTCCTTTGAGAAGATGATGAATGAACTCACATGAACGATAGAAATTAGGTTTTATGTTAGGTGAGTTTGAGAGTAAGTGAAGAATAGAACTCCACATTGATCATCTTTTACTTAAATTGTCTTCTGATGTGCCGGTTCCCACGGATCCCTTGAATGAGGATCCGGCTGGATTCAAACTTAAGGATCCGGCATATCAGCAGTTAGCAGTTTAAGTAATCTTTGATAATTTTGATTTGGGAGTTCTAATTCTTGGCTAGAGTTGATGTTTATGCTCTATAACTTATGATTTGGGGTTTTGACGTGTTTTGCTAGTCCTATTTGACGAGGTTCCATTTTTATGAATAAATCATAATTTTTAGGAAGTTTTAAGAATTATGATAAAATACTATTTTATCATGATATGAGAAGTTTCACATGGGCACTATTGACATAGATGAAATGTCAACAACCTTATGTGAGAAATGATGACCAAGGCTCTCGAATAGCCAAGATATCATTATCACTAGTTTGTAGTTTTGTCTATAGAGATCAACAAAGAATACTATTCTTGATGATGAGTTCAATATAGATAAAAACTTTAGTGATCCTTAAGTAACCGTATTGAGTCTACTAATCTTTACATGTTTAAACAAAATGGTATTATTAATTAAGCTAGAAATTATACAATAATAAATTATTTGTAAGTAAGTTATTAAAGAGCATACATTTGCTATTGATCTGGGGTTTAACTGACCAGGTTTTAATATTTATAATGTCTCGTTATACCTATGGTCTACCTTAATGCACTAACGGGCAGTGTACCCGGTCGTGTGTAGTGTAGTATTTGGTAAAACCGAGGTCGTCCCAAGAGCTATATGTGTGGATTAATACTAAGTCTAGGTGTCACAGATTTTAATATGATTTCGATTAACTAATTAACTAATAAAGAAAATAAAGGCAAAGGATGTGATCAATAGAGGAAAGTGGTGCTAACCTAGTTACTCATCCTAACTAGTAGTGTTTACGTCTAATTACTTCCAATTACTTCAGGTGGGTCAAAGTCGATAGGGCGGACATTTGGTTAGTTAGATCTAACCTATCGACAAAGGTACCCTTGGAGAAGTCGGTGTTCCCTCATAAGTCGGTTGTTCACTGGTCCCTAAGCAAGTCATTAAGTTCCGCTACATGCTAGACTTATAATAGTGAGTACCCGGGCGTTAGCAACTTAAACACTTCGCTAATTCTTAAGTTCATCCAAGCGGTAGGTGATCGGTTAGTCAAATCGCACAAGTATAAAGGGTCGTCGGTTGGTCATATCTTACCCTTCCGTCTCGGTCTACTCACTTAGAGGGTTGGTCATATCTCCTAAGCAACTAGCCTCTACCTCCATTCAAAACTACCGAAACAAGGGTAGCTACCAATAAACTATGCATGCATACACTTAGAAATAATTATATGGAAGCAATGTAAACGCAAACAAAACAATTAAAGAATAATAACTAGGCCAGCACCAAGAGGTCCTTAGTCACTCATATTAACCATACAAATCAATTCAATGTTTAATGTTATGAAATACATGAATCGAAAGTAAAGAAAAGATAAAAAGCTAATGCTTATCGTAGGGGAGTGATTTCTCCCTTGGAGATAGCTCCGTATGCTCCTCTAGATCTGCCTTTGACTTCTTCTCACATTCTCTGATTGTTTTGTGTGAAATGGGATGATTTGAAATCTTTGGAAATGGTGGGGTATTTATAGGCGGATCACGGTTGCGTAACCATTAAAAGAGTTCTTTGTAACATATAATTCTTAAGTAATTTGCACTAATAATTACGGTTACAGTAACCTTAGGAAGGGGTTCTGTTGTATCTTCAATAAATCTTGATTACGCGTAGTTGATGCAAGGGTTCGGCGTAATTATCGGCGACTCGAAACCTCATTTGACCTAATATGGTTACGTCGTAATCTTTGGGAGGATTACGCGTAATCTTACGATAAGTTGGTTTTCGAGCCGCGCTTTGGATTATGCAGTAATGTGAGAGGAGTTACGCCGTAACTTCTTTAAAGTGAGTATACTTTGATACATCTTCAATAAACTCTCCAATTCCGCGTCTCTTTAGCTCCAATGCTCATAATTCACCTGAAAGTTATATATAATGGAAAACAAGCGTAAATCCATATAAATGATATAAATTACAAGCATTATCAGGGGAAATTGACACTTAATATTCAGGGTTATTTGATGTTATCAAATATCCCCCCACTTGAACTCTCTTTACCCTCAAGTAGACCTTATTAGATAGATTCCTAAAAAGGTATCTCCCATTACCTGGAAAATATAAGTTTACAAATCCCTTATGCTAGAATAAAACAAAGCCGAACACCTCACGAAATGGGTACGAACACTCAAATCTCTCAACTATTCTAAGTGTCAATTTCGGGATGATCACTCAATCGCACAGTCATAGCATATATTCTGTCATAAGCTTGGCGGTTGCACAAATCTCCACCACTAGAGTTAAGGACAAAACAATTCTCGAAGGCAATATGGGTAGACACGACAAAGGTTAAGGGTGACTTGTCATTACTAATATGTCACGGTGAAGTGGAAAAAATCAATGATACATGACCAAATCCATGGCCAAGACACCAAAGATTGCTTACTGCATCACCTAGACACGCTTCATGACTAAAGGGTAGGATAAGACATGCGATATATAAATGGCGTAAAATAAAAATCAAGCAAATAGTCTAAATCTATAACCAAGTCATCACCACTTACCGTCCGCCCAAAGTTCGAGCTTCGAAGTTAAGAAACTGGATCATGATATACTAGGTAGATGTGTCATTAGAGGACGTCATAATGGGCACACTACCTTTTCTCCAACTGTTGGCGCAATTACCAACTCCATTCTTCAAATGTGACCGAGGTGGCCTCCTCGATACTAAATCTATATTAAGCTCATAATATAGTGTTTATAACATCGCACTTTACAATAGACTGAATAACATAACTTTTGTTTTTCTTTTCGAATCACATCTTTTTTTATCATAAACATAACATCCCCCCACTTGAGATGAACAATGGGAATTTAGGGGGTCTTCAATGATCTTTAAGAATATGTCGTCGACGAAAGCGTGATTCCCTAACCTTTCCACTTGAACCTTGAACTTAGGCAACTGATGACTTCCCAATAACAAATAAAGACTACATGGTAGGCTAAGGTATATGGGTGTAACGAAACAATATATTGGGTTATCAAAATGAAAGTAATGCTCAGATGGGTGTATCTAGGGGTATCTTGCACTAAAGGTGAGTGCAACAAAAGGGTTTCATATGAGGGTCAAGAAGTCGAGGTGACTAATCGATAGACACACAATGGTAGGCTATTAGGGTGATAATCCTATATCTTGTCTTCTTAAAGCGAAAAGTCCAAATACATCGAGCTAACTCAACATACCTCGTCTATGGTCTCGAAATGATGTAAAGGCCAAGTTCTAAAGTTTACAAGCTACCGGCACACTCATAATTTGATGGATTTGGGGTAAAATTTTGGAAACGGATAAGGCTAATCTCACCATATAATATCAAGGGCAATATTTTAAAAGGCTCCAGGCACACTAAGGCGCGAAGGGGACCAAAGAGCCTCGAGGCGAGGCGCATACCAAGGCGCGAGATTCACGAATACGAGGCGCACTAAATATACTAAGTTTTTTTAATAATATATGTGACAATTTATGTAGCTTAAATAACGCAAAATAACGTTAAATACTTAATACATGACACATATAGCCATTATAAAGATTAAAATGGATCAGTTGTCACTTCTCAAACGGATCAACTCTTTGGCTCGATGAATTACATATAGATTAAAATCCATATCAGACTAAATATGATTGTGTCCTACACTTGCAGACTTACATCTAACAAAGCTCACAATTTAAGCCAAAATATCAAGCAAGCAACATACTAATATTCAAGGCATAATGCCACATTTTCATGATAATATGTCATAAAGAAAATTCTTAATGAAACAAAGTAATTTGTTAAAAAATAACAATCAATAAAATAAACATAAAATCAGTTAAATATTATAAATCATACAAATACTCACCCTATGATGTGATGCTTGAAGATAAAATAAACTTATGACGTTATTTACAAATCAATACAATAAACAATCAATCAAAATCAGTTCAAAATGTAAACTTATGACGTGAGAGAGATTACATATTTGTAAAATGATCAGAATTTATACCAACTGATTATGTGTTTTAGTTCTTTTCAAAATTATGGTTACTAGATATAACTTAAAAAGGCTCATGCATATAACTCATAAGGCCCATGTATCTTATCTTAATATTTAAAAAAAATACCCAAAACTTGTTACATCTTCGAGGCGCAAAAAGCCCCAAGGCGCAAAGGCACAAAAAGCCCCAAGGCGCTGCACTTTTTATGGGATTCATGCATGTCCTGAGCCTCGATCCAAAAAAATCCCTGGAGCTTGAGCCTTGAGCCGAGGCACGCTTTTTAAAACTATGATCAAGGGTTGTATGAGCTCGGCTAAGGTCTAATCTAGTTAGGTTAAGAAAAACATGTCAAAGTTTTAAAAATGGCATAACTTTTCAAAATAAACTAGAAAAACGAGGGCAAAATTCTACTCCCGTCCCCCCACTTGAATTGTACAAGGTCCCTTTTGTACTAAGCGTTTAAATAAAGGTGAAGAGTAAAGTAGAATTAGAGCGAGAACTTCCCTGAAATTTGCTCCAAAAAGAAAGAAGGCCCACGAAAAAGAGTCGTGCTTTCGCATAAGCATTCACGAGCAAACTTCAATCCCTGAAATCACACTACCGACAAGCATAATTCTAAAAAGAAAAAATGAAAAATAAACCTAACTCACTTTCGTAGGAATCACGGTTGCATTTAGCAACAAGCCTTTTAAACCACTTGGTGTCCCAAGAGGGGCGAGTGTAGTCTCGTGAGGGCTTGGGAACATACCACAAAGTTCATTTAAAATACTAATACAAGGTTATCGTGTTTAAAATGAAAGAAGTAATGCAAAGGATAGTTACATCGTAACTCCAGAAGGAGTTACGCCGTAACTAGACAAAAACACGCATCTGTTGCAAAAGTATAGCTACGGCGTAACCGAGATAGGATGCATGCATAATTGGTAGTGCATCACGAAGTTCTGTTGCATAAGGGCTTGTTGCAGCCGTAACTCAGTCGAATCGACATCTTTGCAACAACATCCTTTCTTCGTTTCCTGCAAAAATGGTTAAAAACACAAAACCCAACAGAATTAGAAATAAAACAAATGAAAGGGATAATTTGGGTTGTATCCCGAAAGAGCATTTTTCTTTATTTACAAGTCTTTAAGTTAGAGCCTCGGGGCTTTAGGGTGGCCTTTGGACTTGGCCAACTTCCTCCATGTCCTTCATCAAGTTATGTCTGACCCAAGCGACATTGGTAGCAGTGCGGAGGTACTCTTTAGTCTCGATCATCCGAATTTTGAAATTTTTTTCCTCCGATCCAAAATAGTATCGAGTGAACTCATATTTTTCAGCAATAATCGGGGGTGGCCTCTTATATGGAATCCCAAGGAGTTTGCACCTCCTTTGCTCATATGCTTCATCATCGGGGTCAGTAAATTCCTCTTTTCCTTGCCACTCAAGGTAGTCTAAAATCCCTTCTATGTCATCATCGTCAGACTCGGTACCTTTAAACCATTTGATAAGTGCTTATTCACTCATCATTTTAAGTCAAATCTGAACTGCAAAACATCTAAAAACACTCCGAAATGCATCAAAATACTGAAAATATCTCAAAATTGTGTTTTATATGTTTCAGATGCAAAATTAATGAAAAACGAACAGAGTTTGCATAATTGGCGGTTTCGGTCCCGTCTTTCAAAATTGACATAAATAGTCCCTGAGCACGTATTTTAAAGAAAAGTCACCAAAGGTCCTTTTGAAATCATAAGTTGTCATAATTAGTCCTTTGGTGAAAAATTTCAAAAGTTTGAGAAATTACGGTTTTGATCCACGGATTTTTAAGATTGACAAGTTTAGTCCTTGGAATTTCACAATTTGCAAAATGGTCCTCAACTTATTTGAGATTCACAAGTTTGACCCTTGGATCACTTTTCAGAAGTTACTTGATTGGTCCACTGGATTTTCGGTTTTGGCGATTTGGTCCCTATGTTTGCCATGGATTCAATATCTAATCCTAGTCCAAGTAATATCATAAACCCAAACCAGTGGCCCAATTCTCAACCAAACCAACCCGTTACCCAACCCAACCCGAATTAATATACCCCCAACCCATCTCCTGTCTTCTCCTTCGCCCAAACCTAAACCACGGAACCCTAAATCCTCTTTTCCCTCCCATTGCCCAAAACACTCCAACCTCTAGCATCCCTATTACCCGGATATCCCATCCCCAAGAATCATCAACCTCCTTTACCCGGTTTCCCACGAATCCCAAACCCACTACCAATTTCCACCCCTCATTCCAAGCCTTGGTGGCAATCCCGACTTCAAAGACCTCATGGATGGCTTAGATGAGCTCAAAATGGTACCTAACTATGTGGGCGGTGAGATTGATGGAATAAGCACATTTTGGCTTTTGGTCTCTTTGCACTCACACAGGAAACACAAGTGAAGACACTCAAGAGATTGAAGACCAAGTAGTTTTTAGTATAAATAGGACATGTTGTAGCCATTATAGGCACCCTAGTTTTAGTTTAAAATTAGGTTTCTTTATTTCCAAATTGTAGAATTTACCTTCATTAATGAAAAGTTTTTTACATTCTTGTCTTGGTTTAAGCTTAGTAGTTACTTAGTATTCATAAAGTTTTTAAATAGTTAGTAAGTATTCTTCAGATTTCACAAATTATCCAATTTGAAGTTTTCTTTTAAATCGGTTAGTGAAGAAATAGACCAAAAGGGGTGTTTGGTTATTGCTTGAAAACGGGTCAAAATCATTTCTTACCCACTTTGACAACTAAAGTCAAAGATGTTTTAAGTGTCCAAGTTAAGTGGTTTGAGTGGAAACTAGTTTTACAAGTATTCCAACAGTTTTAAACTTTCTTTGGTTTCAAAAAATTTGAGTTATCGGATTTTCTTTAGTGGTTTAGCCAAGTTTTAGATGTGATAAAAATTTATAAAAAAAATAAAAATCAATAGTTAGGTAGGTAATCTAACTTTGGTCAAAAGGAAAAATTCAAAAAATCTTTTGAGGAGTGCGCGATTAGGTCAAATTGGGTGATTACCAAAGCTAATGTCCTGCGGGTTGCTTGAGTCAGAGATCGATAACAGCTTATTTATAAGCTGTTACAGTGTGAAAATTTGATCCTAATCAATTTTCTCTTAAACCCACCTATGCTAACCAACTTTTTGCAGGTTTACCTTACTTGGAATATCCTTTGTGGGCTTATTAATAAGCTCTTATCAGTCCTTACGGCTGCATCGATGCTTGACAAACCGGTAGCCACAGTCACCAATTGCTTCTCATTTAAGCTTTTCAAGTGTTGTTAGCGCTTATGAGTTATATTCTAGCATAATAGTTTAGTCTTAGCTTAAATATTGCTTATTAGGTGCTTATTTTTCTTACCCATTTAGTGCTTATTTGTAAACTTTAGGAGTTTATGTTTAGTCATTAGCTTAGGATTTCCTTAGAGTAGGCTAATGCCAAGCTTTTCCCATAGTTAGGTGTTCTAGCTTATTTAGATTTAGGTGAGCTTGGTTTAGCTTATTTGACCCCACAGTTAGCTTATTAATTTGTGCTTATGCAGTGTAATTAAGAGATTCTTCAGGGTGTTTGGTTGGATAAAGTCGAGGTCCAAAAGGAGTTTGGATGTATTTATGCTCCTTGTTGGAATAAGCGGTTTCAACAAAACTTATTTTAAGCTTTTAGAAAAGTAGTCTTTATAAAAATCTTCATTTTGATAAGCCTTTTAAGTTTCAAAAAGAAAATTAAAAATAATAAGTTTTCAAAAGGGAGGGGGTCGAACACGAGACCTCTCCACTTGGATGAGTGATAGCATGTGTACACTGGAACCATAAGCCCTTGGGACTTTCTTGTTTAAGTTTGCATCACTAGATATTTAAGTTACTTTCTTTTTTAGGCTAGTTAGCTTATTAGATTTTTTGACTTATTTCATTAAGCACTAGTGTGTTTTCATTTTCCGGATTCTATAGTATCTCAAGTATTTTTACGCAAAATTTTGGATTTTTCAAAAATGCTTTAGTATTTTAATCATTTAATTAGTGTAAAATCGTTTTTAATTAAGTAATAAATAATTTAAAAGTCAAAAAATATTCGCTTTTCCTAAAATTATTTTTAGTCAAATAGATCGTAGGAAAATTGATTTCACACCCGTAGCCCTTAAATTTCAAAACTTTTACGTTTATGGCTCGGGTTGTTTCTGGGTTTTACGTTTTTTGCGTTTTGCACCCTAGGACTTAGTGTAGCTTCGTTTTATCATTCCTTAGGCTTAGTGATAGTTTATTTTTAGTTTATTAGGGTTCCCTTTCCTTAATTACTTTCCCGTTAATTAATTTGTAAAATTCGTAATCAAATCCAAAATCATTTTAAAACCAATTCAAGTTCAAATCACGAAACTCAGCGAATCCTTCCATTCACACCTCGTTGGGACACGACCCGGGAAATCACTTTTCGGTATCACTTTTATCACACCGTGAGGTTTGGCACGTTGACCTTTTTCCTAAAGGGTTAAATTGTCGAATTTTACGGTTATTTTGATATACGTTGATATTGTGTTTTTTCACCACTCACTTCTATGAATCAAATTTTGGCGCTTGTTGCGGTGGAGGTGTGTTGCGACAATATCGTGAAGTTTTGCGATTAGTGACTTGAAGAACCTTCCTCGTGAAGTTATTGTTTTTATAAAATACAAAAATACAAAAATATTTTTCTTTTCTTTGTATATATATGTAAAAGATTAAAATACAAAAAGATTTTCCTTGTTGTTTTAAATAAATAGAAGACACAATAAATATAACATTCTTAAGCGAGGTGTTATCATTATAAGTTCCCGAACTAAAGATTTAAAACTTGCCTTTGTGTCGCTCGTGTTTTGGTTTGCTTTTATCGGTTTAACAAAGCGTGTGAGGGTATAAGGGCGGCGACATTAAATTGCGGTTGTAAAGAGACGGGTTTTTAATAAGCTTGGCCGACCTACAAAGTCTCTCCGCTCCTTTGTGCGTTTTACTTATAGAAGTGATCATTTCACGTGGGATTATTGGTTTAAGTTCACAGTGTTTTGCCTCGGTCTTGTTTTAATTGAAAGTGTTGTTTTTGGAAGTGCATGCTTTTCGCACCTTCGCAAGCTTCGTAGGCGTAACCGCAGTAACCAAGCAAAGCGTACCGAGATCGTGCCGTCGAACAAATCACAATGACACATAACCAAGGGCGGACCTCGAGTCGATGCACGATCCACAGATCCAGCTCCCGATCTCGAGCGATGGAGGAGCTTTGCCAACCCGATGGATGGGCCGGGCGGTCCAATTGCCCGGTCAACATCGAGGCCACGGATTTTGGACTTAAGCATCACATGATTCAACAAGTCCAAAGTTTTTGCCAATTTCACGGATCACCGGGTGACGATGCCAACAAGCATCTCGACAAATTTCTCACCGTCACCCAAAGTATGAAGCAAAAGGGGGTCACCGATGACGCCCCGCATATCTCTTTCCATATTCCTTGACGCTTCATGCCACCGCATGGTTTGATCGTCTTCCCAAAAATTCAATCCATAGTTTGGACGAAATGATCTCCAAATTCTTGGCGAAATATTTTCCACCGTCGATGGTGACGAAACTACGGAATGAAATCGGTAATTTTCGGCTGACATCCCGATGAGTCCTTATTTGAGGCATGGGAGCGCTATAAGCTTTCGATTGATCGATGTCCGAACCACAACATGTTGCTTGTCACCCAAATAGATACATTCTATAACGGGTTAACATTGAGACATCGTGACACAATCAATGCTGCCGGTGGTACCTTTATGAAAAGGCGACCGAAGAGTGCTCTGATCTCATTGAAAACATGACTGCCCCCCACAATTATTGGGATTCCTCAGCCGAGAGGAGTGAGTCAAGGAGATCTACCACCCTTCCATCTTCGGAATACATGACTCTCACCAAAAAGATTGAAGAAATATCCTTTGCCGTACTTAAAATGAGTCAAAATAACAACAATCAACAAGTGAATGTCGTAAGAAAGAGTTGTGAAACTTGTCTTTGGTCCACACCCTTATTTTGAGTGTCCAGCCTCGGTGGCTTCACTCGAGAGCGTTTATGCCCACGGTTCCTACAATACGGAGGTAATTCCTACCAACCATGAGGGACGAAACCTTCTCACTATCGTTCTAACAATTTCCTTGGACCATCGGGTTTAATCAAAATCGGAACAATTAAAATGTGCAAAATAGAAATAATCAGTTCAATCAAAATCGAGTCGAATCGAATTTTCAAAATCAAAATCAAGGTTTTCAAAATCAAGGAAATTTCAATCAAAACCGATTCCAAGCTCCTCAACAAAATGTGCATGCCCCGCCTCCTCAAGCTTCCATTGACATTGCAAATTACATCAAAAGCAATGAAGCTAAGATGGCATCCATGCAAAATCAAATTACCACTTTGAAGAATGATTTCACTTTCGAGCTTAGAGCTACTAGCAACAAAATTGATCAATCTCAAAGCAAGATTGAAAGCATGTTTGCTAGTCTCATGAGTCAAAAGAATCAAGCTTCAACTTCGGGTGCTCTTCCGAGTAATACCATTCCCAACCCAAAAGGTGAATTGAATGCTATTGCCACCCGAAGTGGTAAATCTTATGAGGTACCCTCGATGCCTAATCCTTCTCCGGTGAGGGATGTGGAGCGAGAAACCGAGGTATCGAAGGACAAGGTGCATAACTCAAGCCCACGAAGTACCGCACAAGTCCAACCTCCGGTGGTCTTACCTCCAATTTCGGAACCCGTTGTTCCGATGACCACTCCTAAGCCTTCACTTCCTTATCCTTCAAGGCTTAATGACCAAAATCTCCGTGATAAAACTAGTCAACAAATGGAGAAGCTTATCCAAATCTTTCAAGATTTGCACTTCGAGATTAGTTTAGCGGGACGCTCTTCTTCTAATGCCAAAGTTCGGTCCAACAATCAAAAATTTGTTGAATAACAAAGAAAAGATTTCTGAAATGGCTAAAACTTCTTTGAACGAAAATTGTTCGGCGGTTATCCTCAAAAGCTTCCAGGAAAATTTCTCATCCCATGTGATTTTCAAGGCATAGTTCAATGCTCGCCTTGGCGATCTTGGTGCGAGCATTAACTTGATGCCACACTCCATGTGGAAAAAGCTTTCATTACCTCGCACACCTACATGTATGATCCTCGAGCTTGCGGACCGTACAAGTTCTCGTCCGCTAGGTATAGCCGAGGATGTATTTGTGAAAGTAGGCAAGTTTCATTTCCCTGCCGACTTTGTTGTTGTCGAATTTGATGCCGATCCCCGAGTACCCCTCATCCTTGGGAGGTGCTTCTTAAAACGGGTGGTGCATTGATCGACGTTGATGAAGAAATTACTTTCGGGTAAACAAGGAAGCCGTTACTTTCAATCTCAATCAAGTTACGAAATACTCCCCAATTATGAAGACAATTCCGTCAACAAAATTGATGTCCTTGACATTGTGTCGGAGGAGTATTCTCAAGAAATTCTTGGATTCTCTAGTGGCAATCCCACTTCGGTTGATCCTATTGTTGCTCTCTCTTCCCCTTCCCTCACTCCGTTTGAAGGAAGTGACTTTATTTTGGAAGAGATTGAAGCATACTTGGCTAGTGATTCTGTTCCATGGGAAATTGATCACGCTCCCATCGACATTGAGGGAGATATTCTTCTCATCGAGAAGATGCTCAATGAAGATCCTTCATCACTCCCTCCTCAAGAACTTCATAAAGAGGAAATCAAAACGATTGAAAAATCTAATGATCCTCCCGAGGTCGAACTTAAGGACTTACCACCTCATCTCGAGAATGCATTTTTGGAGGGTGACAATAAATCACCCGTCATCATTGCTAAAGACTTGAGTGAGGATGAAAAAACCGCTCTCATAAAGGTTTTGAAGTCACACAAGCGAGCCATCGCTTGGAACCTTTCCGACATCAAAGGTATTGACCCGAGATTTTGTACACTCAAAATTCTCATGGAAGATGACTTCAAACCGGCGGTTCAACACCAAAGAAGGGTGAATCCTAGAATTCATGAGGTTATCAAAGCGGAAGTCATAAAACTTCTCGATGCCGGATTGATTTACCCCATCTCGGATAGTCCTTGGGTTAGCCCCGTTCATTGTGTGCCCAAAAAAGGTGGCATTACCGTTGTTGAAAATGATGAAAACGAGTTGATTCCTACTCGATTGGTTACAGGATGGCGTGTTTGCATTGACTATCGAAAGTTAAATGAAGCCACCCGTAAAGACCACTTTCCATTACCCTTCATGGACCAAATGCTTGAGAGATTAGCGGAAACGAATACTATTGTTTTCTCGATGGTTTCTCGGGTTACTTTCAAATACCCATTGACCCACAAGATCAAGAAAAGACCACCTTCACGTGTCCTTATGGAACATTTGCTTACCGACGCATGCCTTTTGGCTTGTGTAATGCTCCCGGTACATTCCAAAGGTGTATGATGGCTATTTTCCATGACATGATCGAAAAGACTATGGAAGTCTTTATGGATGATTTTTCGGTCTTTGGGGATTCTTTTCAAACATGTCTCTCCCATTTGGACAAGATGCTTGAGCGTTGTGAAAACACGAATCTTAGTCTAAATTGGGAGAAATGTCACTTTATGGTTAAGGAAGGAATTGTCCTTGGCCATAAGATTTCTAAGAGCGGGATTGAGGTTGACAAAGCTAAAGTCGATGTCATTTCAAAATTACCTCCTCCCACAACCGTCAAAGGAGTTAGAAGTTTCCTTGGTCATGCTGGTTTCTATCGTCGTTTCATTCAAGACTTTTCGAAAATATCCCGGCCTATGACCCGACTTCTTGAAAAAGATACTCCTTTCATCTTCTCTAGTGAGTGCATTGAAGCATTTCAAACTCTTAAGAAAAAGCTCACGGAAGCTCCGATTCTAGTTGCCCCCGATTGGGAATTACCATTTGAGCTTATGTGCGACGCAAGCGATTTCGCCATAGGTGCCGTTTTGGGGCAACGAAAATCAAAACATTTCCAGCCTATACATTATGCTAGCAAAACTTTGAACGAAGCTCAAGCACATTACACTACGACGGAAAAAGAATTACTAGCCGTGGTGTATGCTTTCGAGAAATTTCGGCCATACTTGATCTTGTCCAAAAGCATAGTGTATACGGATCACTCGGCCCTCAAATATCTCTTTGCTAAGCAAGATGCAAAGCGAGATTGCTCCGGTGGGTTCTCCTCCTACAAGAATTTGATATCATCATCCGTGATAAAAAGGGCGAGAGAACCTAGCGGTGATCATCTCTCTCGTCTTGAAAATCCACATCAAGGTGTGCTCGAGAAAAAGGAAATAAATGAAACGTTTCCTCTCGAGACTCTTAATGTGATATCTCATCATGAAAATTAGTACCCCATGGTTTGCCGACTTTGCAAACTATCATGCGGGTAACTTTGTTGTGAAAGGGATGTCGTCCCAACAAAAGAACAAATTTTTCAAAGATGTTAAGCATTATTTCGGGGCGACCCTACTTGTTTAAGGTTTGTGCGGATCAAGTCATCCGACGGTGTGTTCCGCGGCCAGAAGCCGATGAAATTCTCAAGGCTTGTCATCATGGACCCACGGGGGGACATCATGGCCCAAACTACACCGCCAAGAAGGTGTTTGATTCCGGTTTCTATTGGCCCACGATTTACAAAGATGCCCATGACCTCGTCAAATCTTGCGACTCTTGCCAGCGTCATAGCAACATCTCTAAAAGAGATGAAATGCCTCAAAATGCCATTCAAGTGTGCGAGATCTTTGACGTATGGGGCATCGACTTTATGGGTCCGTTTCCGTCTTCTCGAGGGAACAAGTATATACTCGTGGCGGTCGATTACTTGTCTAAATGGGTGGAAGCGAAAGCGCTCCCTACCAACGACGCCCGAGTAGTTGTGAAATTCTTGAAGTCTCTCTTTACCCGTTTGAACTCCCGTGCCATCATTAGTGATGGCGGTGCGCACTTTGCAACGACCAATTTGCAAAAGTCATGCTTAAGTATGGTGTCACTCACCGTCTTTCTACAGCGTATCACCCCCAAACTAGTGGGCAAGTGGAAGTTTTGAATCGTGGTTTGAAAAGAATCTTGGAGAGGACCGTAGGTGAAAACCGTGCCTCTTGGTCGGACAAACTTGAAGATGCACTTTGGGCCTTCCATACCGCTTTCAAAACACCCATCGGGTGTACTCCTTACAAGCTTGTGTATGGAAAGGCGTGTCATCTCCCGATCGAGCTCGAGCACAAAGCCTATTGGGCCTTGAAGCATGCCACTTTTGACCTTAAGTCAAGCGGGTGATCAGGAAAGTTCAACTCAATGAATTAAATGAACTCCGTGATCAAGCCTACGAGAACTCGTTGATTTACAAGGAAAAGACAAAGAAGATCCATGACTCAAAGATTAAGAACCGCGTTTTCAACGTTGGTGACCGAGTCCTTCTTTTCAATTCTAGATTGAAAATCTTCTCCGGGAAACTTAAGACCCGTTGGACCGGTCCATTCACCATTGCCAAAGTTTTTCCATATGGCATCGTCGAGTTATCTCAAACCGACGGACCAAACTTCAAGGTGAATGGACATAGATTGAAGCATTATTTTGGAGGGGACATTCCATCCTTGGTTGTCCCGGATCTACAAACTTTCCCCATGAACCAATGAATGCGGGATCGAGTCAAGCTAGCGACTCGGGAATCAAAAACAGTAGCACACTATATGGGTTTTCACCGTATTTCGATTTCTTTCTACTTTCTACCACCCTAGTGTGGGGAGTTGCCCCTGTTGTATAAAGGTTTAAAAAATCAAATAATGGCCGTAGTATTTCCCTTCGTTCTTAGTTTCGGCATAACCGCAGTACTTTGAATATTGAGGGAAATATTCATTTCTAAGTGTGGGGGGGAATTCTCACGAATTTTATCATATGTTTTACCACCTAATTCCCCATTTTTGGCCAAAATTTTTTTTGGAGTAAGTGTTTTGCACTTACTCAATTGGTTATCAATCCGCCATGTCTAAAAAACTAAAGGATTGGCTAATCCGAGCACAAGCGGCTCTTGGTAAAGATTTATCAAATCCGTTGACGGCTTGCAATTTGCCCAAAATTGTATGGTGTTCAACTCACCATATCTTTAATTAGTGAAGAGTTGGCTAGCCCGCAAGTTTATGGCTTGTGGTAAAGGCAATTGGAAAACCATAATTGGTAATCAGCTCACCAAAGATAATATTGATAATTTATCTAAGAGTTGGCTAGTCCAGAAGCAAGCGGCTTCTGGTAAAGACAAATCAAAACCGTTGAAAGTTTGGTGGTTTGCTCAAAATCACATGGTTATCGATTGTACCATAGTTCTCACTTGAACTAAAACATTTGGCTACTCCAGAAGTAATGGCTTTTGGTAAAGAGACTCAAATCCATTAAGTTTTCTCAAAAGATTGCTAGGGACTAGCAATGTTTTAGTGTGGGGGATTTGATAAGTGCTTATTCACTCATAATTTTTGGTCAAATCTGAACTGCAAAACATCTAAAACACTCGAAATGCATCAAAATCTGAAAATATCTCAAAATTGTGTTTTATATGTTTAGATGCAAAATTAATGAAAAAGCGAACAAAGTTTGCATAATTGGCGATTTAGGTCCCTCGTCTTTCAAAATTGACGAAATAGTCCTGACACGTATTTTAAAAGAAAAGTCACCAAAGGTCCTTTTGAAATCATAAGTTGTCATAATTAGTCCTTTGGTGAAAAATTTCAAAAGGTTGAGAAATTACAGTTTGATTCACGGATTTTTAAGATTGACAAGTTTAGTCCTTGGAATTTCACAATTTTCAAAATGGTCCTCAACTTATTTGAGATTCACAAGTTTGACCCTTGGATCACTTTTCAGAAGTTACTTGATTGGTCCCTGGATTTTCAGTTTTGGCAGATTTGGTCCCTATGTTTGCCATGGATTCAATATCTAATCCTAGTCCAAGTAATATCATAAACCTAAACCCGGTGGCCCAATTCTCAACCAAACCAACCCGTTACCCAACCCAACCCGAATTAATATACCCCCAACCCATCTCCCTGTCTTCTCCACTTCCCGCAAACCTAAACCACAGAACCCTAAATCCTCTTTTCCCTTTCCCTGTTACCAAAACACTCAACCTCTAGCATCCTATTACCCGGATATCCCACATCCCCAGAATCATCAACCCTCCTTTACCCGGTTTCCCACGAATCCCAAACCCACTACCAATTTCCACCCCTCATTCCAAGGCCGGCAATCCGACTTCAAAAGACCTCATGGATGGCTTAGATGAGCTCAAAATGGTACCTAACTATGTGAATGGTGAGATTGATGGAATAAGCACATTTTGGCTTTTGGTCTCTTTGCACTCACACAGGAAACACAAGTGAAGACACTCAAGAGATTGAAGACCAAGTAGTTTTAGTATAAATAGGACATGTTGTAGCCATTATAAGGCACCCCTAGTTTTAGTTTAAAATTAGGTTTCTTTATTTCCAAATTGTAGAATTTTACCTTCATTAATGAAAAAGTTTTTTTACATTCTTGTCTTGGTTTAAGCTTAGTAGTTACTTAGTATTCATAAAGTTTTTAAATAGTTAGTAAGTATTCTTCAGATTTCACAAATTATCCAATTTGAAGTTTTCTTTTTAAATCGGTTAGTGAAGAAATAGACCAAAAGGGGTGTTTGGTTATTGCTTGAAAACGGGTCAAAATCATTTCTTACCCACTTTGAAAACTAAAGTCAAAGATGTTTTAAGTGTCCAAGTTAAGTGGTTTGAGTGGAAACTAGTTTTACAAGTATTCCAACAGTTTTAAACTTTCGTTGGTTTCAAAAAAATTTGAGTTCTGTCGATTTTCTTTTAGTGGTTTAGCCAAGTTTTAGATGTGATAAAATTTATAAAAAATAAAAATCAATAGTTGTAGGTAATCTAACTTTGGTCAAAGGAAAAATTCAAAAAATCTTTTGAAGGGTGCCGGTGGGTCAAATTGGGTCATTACCAAGCTAATGTCTGTGCGGGTTGCTTGATCCAAGAGATCGATAACAGACTTATTTATAAGGCTGTTACAGTGTGAAAAATTGACCTAATCAATTTTCTCTTAAACCCACCTATGCTAACCAACTTTTTGCAGCTTTGCCTTACTTGGAATATCACTGTGGAGCTTATTAATAAGCTCTTATCAGTCCTTCGGCTGCATCGATGTGACAAACCGATAACAGGTCACCAATTGCTTCTCATTTAAGCTTTTCAATTGTTGTTAACTGCTTATGAGTTATATTCTAGCATAATAGTTTAGTCTTAGCTTAAATATTGCTTATTAGGTGCTTATTTTTCTTACCCATTTAGTGCTTATTTGTAAACTTTAGGAGTTTATGTTTAGTCATTAGCTTAGGATTTCCTTAGAGTAGGCTAATGCCAACTGTTTTCCCCATAGTTAGGTGTTCTAGCTTATTTAGATTTAGGTGAGCTTGGTTTAGCTTATTTGACCCCACTGTTAGCTTATTAATTTATTTGCTTATGCGGTGTAATTAAGAGATTCTTCAAGGGTGTTTGGTTGGATAAAGTCGAGGTCCAAAGGGAGTTTGGATGTATTTATGCTCACTTTGTTGGAATAAGCGGTTTCAAACAGACTTATTTTAAGCTTTTCAGAAAAGTAGTCTTTATAAAAAATCTTCATTTTGATAAGCCTTTTAAGTTTCAAAAAGAAAAATTAAAAAAATAATAAGTTTGCAAAAGGAGAAGGGTCGAACACGAGACCTCTCCCTTGGATGAGAGTGATAGCATGTGTACACTGGAACCATAAGCCCTTGGGACTTTCTTGTTTAAGTTTGCATCACTAGATATTTAAGTTACTTTGCTGTTTTAGGCTAGTTAGCTTATTCGATTTTTTTACAGCTTATTTCATTAAGCACTAGTGTGTTTTTTCATTTTTCCCAGATTCTATAGTATCTCAAGTATTTTCTGCAAAATTTTCAGATTTTTCAAAAATGGTTTAGTATTTTTAATCATTTAATTAGTGTAAAATCGTTTTTAATTCGTAATAAATAATTTAAAAGTCAAAAAAATATTCCGCTTTTTCCCAAAATTATTTTTAGTCAAATAGAACGTAGGAAAATTGATTTCACACCCGTAGCCCTTAAATTTCAAAACTTTTACGTTTATGGCTCGGGTTGTTTCTTGCGGTTTTACGTTTTTTGCGTTTTTGCACCCTAGGACTTAGTGTAGCTTCGTTTTATCATTCCTTAGGCTTAGTGATAGTTTATTTTTAGTTTATTAGGGTTCCCTTGCCTTAATTACTTTCTCGTTAATTAATTTGTAAAATTCGTAATCAAATCCAAAATCATTTAAAACCAATTCAAGTTCAAATCGCGAAACTCGTGAATCCTTCCATTCACACCTCGTTGGGACCGCGACCGGAAATCACTTTTCCGGTATCACTTTTATCACACCCGTGAGGTTTGGCACGTTGACCTTTTTCCTAAAGGGTTAAATTGTCGAATTTTACGGTTATTTTGATATACGTTGATATTGTGTTTTTCACCACTCACTTCACAACGAATCACCATTCCTTGTCGAGCAAATCTTCTACCAGTACACATTTGCATTCTTCCTTCTCGTTTCTTACCGACTCTTTAGTATCCTCAATTGTTATGTCACTTAAGTTGTTAGGACTCTCGTCGTTTGGATTTTCTTTACTCATATATTCATTCTAGATCTTTTCCTTCGTCAACGTATCTACTTTTTCATATTTGATCTTGACCCAACTGTCAAATCCCAAGTTGTCTAACCAAGGCAATTTTATTCTTTCCGTATCGTTGGTCGAGGTCCAAAAGAATTTATCCTCCCCAAATCTCATTAAACTGCTTCCCCCATTGCATTTATTGTCATAAGGGTTGCATGATGCCCAGAAAACTTCCCTAGGAGTTTTTATCTTTTCACACCAATGACTTTTGGCTTCTTTGTCATCAGTGTTGCTTAAAGGATCTTCCACGCAGTAGATGTCATCATTAACCAATTCCTTTTTCAGATAATGATCCTCGTAGTCAATCTTGAGCTTTTTTAGAAGATTCGGGTTAATTTTAGCATCCCCGAATTGTATCGCGTACCAATCATCAAATGACAAATCTCCGAACTTGACATCATGTCTTTCAAGCTCGTGAGGGAATGTCCATTCTTCTTCTTTTAGGCTACCACCACCGTTGCAATACTCGCTGAAAGGGTCGCACGTAGGCCATGCTCGCGTGGACTCATCGTCAGTTATGATTATTGAAGTGCACCAGTGAGTGATAGGTGGCTCCTCTTCATCCTCAAATGAGAGCTTTTCCAATCTTTCATCATCAGTATATGCAGCCCAGATGAATTTGTTATTTTTAACCCTATCCTTATCGGTTCCTCCGTCGCAAATTTCATTTTGAGGGTCGCACGAAGCCCAAAGATCATACCAGTCCCCCTTAGCCACGGGTATCTTCTTGCACCAGTGATATTTATTTTTAGATGGGGACAAAGGGCATAAATTAATGTCGTGGGACCATCTGTTAACTACCTGTGTTCCTGATTCGTCTACCTCAAGAAACCTGTTTGCCCATGTATCCTAGTTACGCCATAACTGTGATGTTTGGTTACGGCGTAACTCGCTTGAGTTATCCTTATCGACATCTTTCATAATCCCATGATCGCTGTCAAAAATATAGTTACGCCGTAACTCTTCAGACATGTCCAATCTGTCGCCGGAATTTTCACTAGAATCCGAATCTTTGGTGTGAGAATTAGTTTGTAACTTAGAGTCATCATCATCAAAAATGACCTTACATTCCATTGTGGGTTTTGTTCCTTCCGGTTTAGTATTATTCTTCCTTACCTTCTCACTAAGCTTTTCCACCATGGTTTTAAGGTTTTTTAGGGTTGCATCGTGATTGGAAAGACTTCTGTCAGTGTTTTCCTGGAATTATTTTAGCCATTCATCTTTTTCCTTTTGTCTTTGAGTTGAACTTTCCAGGAATTTGCTTATTGTCTCTTCAAGGTTGGGCTTTCTTTCACCATAAGGCCCACGATTGTAGTTTCCAGCAGATCCTCCACGATAACCATTACTATTTCGATTATCTCTGTAAAACGGTCAATTTTCTCCATATTTAGCTTCTTTAATTATATTTTCATCGTTGTAGTGAGGACAATTCATGGTTAGATGTCCTCCCCCACAGTTTTTCACAACCTACTTGGATGGCATGAACGGTTTCTCAGATTTTTAGCATATCTCAACTCAGATTTTCAATTTTGATAGTGATGGTTGTGATTCCGTCAAAACTTCCGCCATGGTTTCTTTTGCTTCCTCCATCGTGCCATTTTTGGGAATGATCAGCCATTTTTTAGATGGCTTAAATTGCTAGAGTATGAGTCATGTTCGGGATCGGTCCTTGATAGTCCAGCATCTATCTTGTAGTTATGTTGATCCCTTTATAGAAGATGTTGACCTTTTGCTGGTTGTTCAGATCATGTGTAGGACATTTGTAAAGGAGATCGTTGTATCTGTCCAAGGCTTGATACAACGTTTCATCGTCTTCTTGCTTGAAATTATGGATCTCCAAGAGCTGGTTAGATATCTTCGACGGAGGACAATATCTCTGGATGAAGTGCTTCTTTAGAAGAGCCCAAGTATTAACTGCCTCGGCGGGCAATCTTTCGATCCATCTTCTTGCAGCCCCATTAAGAGTCATGGGGAACACCCTTAGCATAACAGCGTCATGAGACACACCCGGAATATTGAAAAGGCTTGCGATGTAAAGGACATTCTCAATGTGCTCATACGCATCTTCGTCCCTATTTCCTGAAAAAGGGTTAGCACGAAGCTCCCTCATAAATTGGTCTTTAATTTCGAAACAGACATCAGCTCCAATTGCCGGTCTTATGAGCCCCGGCCCTTGTTCTTCTCTTGTCAATGCTAAATATTCCTCAAGAGTGAGGTCATCAATGTTAACAACTTCCATGGTACCTGAAACTTGAAAAGAGATCGTGAGAATTTGAGAAAATTTTAGAACAAAACAAAAATGAAAGACTTAATAGAAATCCTAATATAACTCCGGCGTGGCATAAAAACTTGATGCAGGATTTACTGACCAGGTTTTAATATTTATAATGTCTCATTATACCTATGGTCTACCCTACTGCACTAACGAGCAGTGTACCCGGTCGTGTGTAATGTAGTATTTGGTAAAACCGAGGTCGTCCCAAGAGCTATGTGTGTGGATTAATACTAAGTCTAGGTGTCACAGACTTTAATATTATTTCGATTAACTAATTAACTAATAAAGCAAATAAAGGCAAAGGATGTGATCAATAGAGGAGAGTGGTGCTAACCTAGTTACTCATCCTAACTAGTAGTGTTTACGTCTAATTACTTTCAATTACTTCAGGTGGGGTCAAAGTCGAGAGGACAGCATTTGGTCAGTTCGTCCTAACCTATCAGCAAAGGGTACCACTGGAGAATTCAGGATTCCCCTCATAAGTCTAGTTGTTCCTGGTCCCCTAAGCCAAGTCATTAAGTTCCGCTACATGCTAGATTTATAATAGTGAGTGTTCGGGCGCTAGCAACTTAAACACTCATCCCTTAATTCTTAAGTTCATCCAAACGATAGGTGATCAGTTGGTCAAATCGCACAAGTAGAAATGGTCGTCAGTTGGTCATATCTTACCCTTCCCATCTCAGTCTACTCACTTAGGGTCAGTTGGTCATATCTCCTAAGCAACTAGCATCTACCGCCATTCAAAACTACCGAAACAAGGGTAGCTACCAATAAACTATGCATGCATACACTTAGAAATAATTATACGGAAGCAATGTAAATGCAAACAAAACAATTAAGGAATCATAACTAGGCCAGCACCAAGAGGTGCTTAGCTGATCATATTAACCATACAAATCAATTCAATGTTTAATGTTACGAAATACATGAATCGAAAGTAAAGAAAAGATAAAAAGCTAATGCTTATGGTAGGGGAGTGATTTCTCCCTTGGAGATAGCTCCGTATGCTCCTCTAGATCTGCCTTTGACTTCTTCTCACGTTCTCTGATTATTGTGTGTGAAATGGGATGATTTGAAATGCTGGAAATCGTGGGGTATTTATAGGCCAGATCTGGTTACGGCGTAACCATTAAAAGAGTTACACCGTAACATATAATTCTTCGTGATTTGCACTAATAATGCTGGTTACGGCGTAACCTAAAGAAGGGGTTACGCCGTATCTTCAATAAATCTTGATTACGCCATAGTTGATGCAAGGGTTACGGCGTAATTATCACCGGCGCGGAACCTCATTTGACCTAATATGGTTACGTCGTAATATTTGGGAGAGTTACGCCGTAATCTTCTGATAAGTTGGTTTTCTGAGCCACACTTTAGTTACGGCGTAATGTAAGAGAGGAGTTACGCCGTAACTTCTTCAAAGTGAGCATACTATGATAAATCTTTAATAAACTCTCCAATTCCGCGTCTCTTTAGCTCCAATGCTCGTAATTCACCTGAAAGTGAAATATAATGGAAAACAAGTGTAAATCCATATAAATGATATAAATTACAAGCATTATCGGGAGAAATTGACACTTAATATTTATGATTATTTGATGTTATCAGCTATATATATTCTTTTTAAGAAAAAGAAGTATCGATGCGAAATTCTTCATGATCTTCTAGGATGCACAAATCCTTGTATGAAGAATTCTCAACAAAGAAAATATTAGAAAGATCTATCATTATCCAACATTATAACATATGATGATTTTTAAAACATGACCTTTTGTTTTTATGAAATTTCCTTCTTTGTAGTTTTCAATCATACACGGATCGTATCAAGTTTTAAAAGTACAATATACTCTTAAGAAACTTGGTAACGAAGCTCTAGTACCAATTGTGGAAAACTATAAGGGGGGGGGGGTTGAATAGTTTTACTGATTAAAACTTCGTTTTAAAATATTTAGATCGACTTATGTCAATCTATTAAATGTGTGTGTTGGACGTTGATTGATAAGCATATAAATAAACAATGCAAGGATAAAGAGTAAGAAGTACAAAACCACGACACGAGTATTTATAGTGGTTCGGCTACAAGGACACCTTCCTTGCCCTACTCCACTCCCCGAGTCACCTACTCTAGAGTTCGTAATCACTACACAACACAAGCTCCTTGTGGCGGAGAATCCTTCACAACGTCGCCTACTCTTTATCCGGTATAAGGCTAGACACCGGGTTCTTCCATGAGGTAGAACCAAACCTATCACAACGGCGCCTACACTTTATCCGGTACAAGGCTAGATACCGAGTTCCATTACAAAGGAGGAACTACTACCCAACACTACACGACACCTATCCCAAAGGAGACATACTCCTTATTACAATATCATCAAGGATATTAATATCCTTGGACACAACCTATATATGTTTGTACATCGATGCACCATATCGATTGTACACCCTTGGCATCTTTCACTAATACCCTTGACATGATCTTTTGACACCTTTCACTAATTCCTTCATTATGGACCATTGGCACCCTTCACTAATGCCTTGGTCACGGACCTTCGACACCTTTCACTAATGCCTTCATCATGGACCTTTGGCACCCTTCACTAATGCCTTGGACATGGACCTTAGACACCTTTCACTAATGCCTTCGATTTGACCCTTTTGGCATCTTTCACTCATGCCTTCAACACAACACTTCTAGAGAGGAGGAAAAAACTATCAACAAGAGAACTTCAGTAGTCTTGATGATGACGAAGCTTGGCAACTCATGGACTTGAGCTTGCTCGACTTCAAGAGGTGGTGATCTTGCCTTTAAGAGGAACCTAGAAGATCACACAAACACAAAACTACATAGAAAGATCCTTTGGATCTGAGGTTAGAGAGTTTACAATACTAAGAGAAAGTATCTATAGAAGTGGCAACTTACAATGAATAAATGGCTCACTATTTATAGACAAAAAATACTACTGTCCCCCGGATCCCACGGATCCCTTGCTTGAGGATCCGTCCGATGTATTCTTGGGGATCCGTAGGACGCTCCTCCTAAATGGGTTATGGGTCATGGATCATGGGTCATGGGTTATGGACTTTGGATCATGGGTATCCAAATAGATACAATGTATCTAGAAGATGCAATGCATCTAGTCAATGGGTCATGGGTTAGCTCCATGGATTATTGATAATGCCCAAATATGACTTCATGCATGATGTCATGCAATGGGTCATGGATTATGGATCATGCTCTATGGGTATGGGTCATGGACTTTGGGTTTTACCCAACTACATTCAATGTATCTAGTTAATGGGTCAAGTACTTAGATTTTTACCCATTACATTACCCATTATAACATATACTAAGTATGTATATATATACCCATTATGTAAATACTAATTGTTATACATATGCATTACTATAAAATGTAAACACTATTACTTGTTTAGTGTTTTGTATGAAAACGTAAGTGTGTTAGTAAACTATTGGCTCAAACCATTTACGTATTTTATTTGTTTCGTTAAATTGATTTTATGTTTGTTATCGACAAAACATTAGAAGATCGTAAAATATAAATAAACGTTTTAACATCTTATTTGTATCAACAGTTTCATATACGGCGCATGGAATAACTCCATGCGGAGTATGCTTCAAAGTCAGGCAATGGTCTTCATATTCGTCTAAGTCTTGGTGTACGGCGTATCTGTGTAGAATGATACGGCGTATCTTCTTTCAGTTCAGTAGAATTTTCCAACTTGATCCATTTAGCTCAAATTTGCGTCCAAAATAGCTAATTTTCACCAAATGCATGTTTATAACTGAGATTTACAAAAGTAAGCCATTAAGTATCAATTCTCATAAAAAATAATACAAAACAAGCAATATACATAGGATAAATGATGCTAATAATATGTTGTTATTTGATATCATCAAGCATTTTTCAGACCCAAGGCTATTCGCAAACATAAATCGGCACCATAAAATGTCACTTCGAAGAAGCACTAAACAACGCAGTCAATGGTTTGGCAAAACATAGAACTTAATAGTATTCAAATATTCAGTGAGATAGCGTACTCATTCCTCCCCCATTGTTTCCAAATGAAGTTTCTATGTATAAGCTCTCATATGTTACATCTCTTTTCTCAAATTTGGGAAAGACCCGCGTGTTTGGTGACGAATACCCTTCTTCAAACATCATACATGACCTTTAAATTGATTTCTCCAATTCTCCTCACATAAACATTATTACATCTAGTTGACATTTTCTGTATAGACTAAATACAATTAAAAACAGAGTATTAATAATTGTACCAAGAATAAACATGCATCAGTTCAAATATTGTACTAGATACAAAAAATGGCTATATTTTCTGCACTAAAGTCAGATAAACGTATGATAATGTAAAGCATCAGCGTAAAAATAAATAATTAAATAAATAAATAATTGGCTCGCTAATAGCTTTCAGCTACCCTGTGCACAAAATAGTATAATAACAACACCAACAGCAACCTAAAAAATCAAATTCAGATATAAGAATATGTCCTTATTGAGTGTTGAAAACGTAAACAAAATCAAAAAGTTTTGCAAATACCTAGAAGTTCAGTCTTTATACCATAGAATTAGATAAAAGTATTTTCAAACTCTAAAGAACTTCATTCAGATAAATGATGAATAGAAGACTTATTATCATCAACTGTTTTTTGTCACAACATAATTACAAACCACCATATGACCAGACCATCACACCTAGGATAGGATTAAATCGTTTCATTTGGCCTAGCACTATACGTGGATCTTATGAAACACTTTTCGCCTAAACAGACAGAAACATATACCTAGAAACCCATCAACAGCCTATAAACTATAATAACCACAACTTGTAGCAAACCATGTGAAATGAGCACTTATAATCACATGACATTATATCGACATAGCCTAAACAACATACAGAGAACTGATCGAAAAAATAATCGAAAAGCTACATTCAAGGAAGTTATTAGCCACGTGTTAAAGCACATTAATCTAAGAGGCGTCTACAACTCTTTAAACAGAAACAAAGTTAGCTAGTTTTATTGATGAAACATAAAGAAAACATCAGTCTACTACACACGCAATTCACTGGATAAGGCTCAGATTAGTTACACATGACTGCAAAATTAATAAGTTTCCTAGCGTATATGCATATCATGTCGTTGTAGCCAAAATTCTAACAATAATTAAATTCTATGATCACAACCTCTTACACTAGCCCATAAATACAAACTACATTGAAAACCGTAGATCAAAGTGATGGTCAACACAACTGGTAATGGTGTACTACTCAGAGGTATACACTCGTAAAAAGCGGCAATACACTGCACATGCAACTCATTTCATAAAGCTCGGATCAGTCTGCAAAATTATTAAATTATCTCACCTAGATGCAAACTATCTCCATTTGGCCAAAAGTCTAAAAAACAATCAAAGTCTATCGTCACAACCTCTTACATTTCCCCGTAAACATAAGTTGTGCAGAATCATTAACCATAAAGAAAATGTTCTAAAAGCCTAAAAAAACATTTGAACTCTATCATAACAACCACTTACGCTGCCCTATGAACATACACTGTATAGCATCAGTAACAATTAGCACACACCAACCTTTAAAATAATTTACAAGATATTACAAAACACCTATGTTGACAAATTATACATATTACATGTCAAAGTTTAAACAAACAAAAACACAAACCATAAATACACTAACAACATAACACAAAATTTGAAAGGCCGAAATATCTTACATCAATCAAGATTATCAAAACTAAAATATATCCGAAATCACAGAAACCCTAGCTCCAAAATTAATCGACATACACTTAGCATAACACAAAAACTGAAAATCCGAGATATCATACATGATACATCAATCAAAAATATCAAAAATACCATATATCCAAAGTCACAGAAACACTAATTCCAAAATTAATCGACACAAACTTACGATATACCTCCTACATGCAATTGAAGCTCTGAATTTGTAATTTTATCATTCTTTGAATTCTAAATTAAATAATAATATCAATAAAATACCACCAAACACAAAATCTCTCACACACAGCCTCAGAATCACTCTCCCTCTCACTCTCACACACGGTCTCATTTAATCCGTGATGTCCAACGCACATGTATTCTCCATCAGTATATATCTGAGACACGTAGCCATGGATTTAAGACACGTATAAAGGTAGGCATAATGTAGAACGACATCGTTTTGGTCCAAAGTTAAAACGAAACATGAAACGGCGTCGTTCAAAGGCAAGCAAAGAACAAAAAAAACTTAAAACGGTGTAGTTTTGGAGTCCCTTACAACGGCGTTATTTCCCACGGTAAATGCATAATAAAGTAATATATGAGATTTGTTTTTCGGGTTATCCGAAGTGTACGAGCTTTTTTCCCAACTCAAATGTACACGGCCTATTGAAAGATCCCAATGAATGTTATACATAACAACCTTCAAAGTGTGTATCTTGTGCAGTGGCGGTACCAGAAACTTTTTTAAGAGGGGGCAAAAGTTGAAAGTAAATGTCAAGTCGGGTCATGTCACTAACTCGACCTTTGTTGATGTAATGACAACGATTTTACTTTGAATGAAAGTGAACTTGTTTTGCTAGAACCTAAACTAGTTATTATATGGACAATATTTATGACGTACTTACTTTTCCCGATCGATATTAATACGAATAGAGAAAGCGAAAACATAAATTTAAATTACAAAATATAAAATAGCACAAAATTGAACATTAGATCATCCCTTCTAAAGTTAAGAATGTCCTTAATCGATAGATTAAGATGTAGCTATTGGTTAATGTTTTACCATTATATTCTTTTATGAGGGCAGAATAAAATTGTGCATCATGATCATCCAAAGAAAATCGACATTGATAAAAGTCTTAACATCTACTAAGAATTTTGTGGGGGCAACTGCTCCCACTTTGTAATACGGCCCCTGATCTTGTGTATCTAGTGATAATTCAACCCGAGACATCTTGTTAGTAGATCATGATGTCTAATCATTAATTAAGATATTACGATGGTGGTTGGTATATTAACTTACACAATGTTAAAGACTTGTGGATGATTAACAAGTCTTCCATATTACGTACTGTAATATTAACAAAAGAATCTCAAAAAATCTGACATAATTTGTTGTTTAAATTAAGTTTTAGGGACCATATATGAGGTAGGAGAGTTGACCATGGCTGAGCATGATTGATTTTGTCTCGACATTAATACAAACTGATTCTCAGTTGGATCAAACTATTGGAGGTTAATACTCTAATCCATTTAATTAATAGATTTCGTACATATTTATACGATTTTAATTTATAAAGACGTATTTTATTATGGTCGACACTTAAAAATATATGATAACGATATTAAGAAGATAATTAATTAAATCAACGACTTATTTTAAATTACAGTTAAAAATAATAAATAAAAACGAATTGATATTTATAAAAAGGATTTATGACAGTTGTTAGGAGAAAACTAAAGGCCAAAGTCCTTTATCAAGAAAAATATACTTTTTTTTTTTCCTTTTGGGTTCTCTAATTAAATTATGTCTTTTTTGAAAAGGTAAAAGATGTTTAAGCTACGACTTAAGTAGCAGGAGAAAAGTTTAATTAATGACAAATAATTACTTTGTGTAGTGAAGGACAAATTTATTTCAAGAAAAAGAAAAGTGGCTAATTGACTTTTTTTTTTTTTTAATTAAAACTCAATTCCACATTCTTTTTAAAAAAATTGCATATCTAGAGCATTGTTAATCATTAAACGAAATATAAACTATCATGACGAGCATTTATATATATGTTTCAACAAAAAGATACTTTCATATACTTTTAACAAACTTTGTTTTGTTTTGTTCTATTTTTATTTTTTTCCCCATTTTTTTGGGTATAGAAATTTGCATGATATATCACATGTGATATAACATTAATCTTTAACTTAAAACACTCAACATGTTGTCGTAAAACATGAATAAGTAATTGTATCAAACTCCAAAAGATTCACCTTTTATGCATTGAAAAATATGAATCCTTATTTTTAACCTTATATCACACATATTTTTTGAACCTATAAATAAATATATTTTACTCGTAGAAATTGAAGAGTATAGAAGACTTATATATATATATATATATATATATATATATATATATATATATATATATATATATATATATATATATATATATATATATATATATATATATATATATATATGGGGAAATCATACCTACATTATAATGTAGGCAATTCCCTACATTTCCTTTGATAAAAAAGGTAGAGACATGGGGAAAACATGTATCAGGGACTTACCGCAGGGACTGAACTGTACATTTTTAAAACTTTTATCAAAGGAAATGTAGGGAATTGCCTACATTGTAATGTAGGTATGATTTTCCCTATATATATATATATATATATAAACTCGCTTGATATAACATGTGATAAAACACTATTTTGTAAGTTTGAAAACCCAACATGCTTTCGTTAAAAGGGCATAAGTATTTCTATAGAACTCTAAAAGACTTACCGTTTTTTGCATTGAAAAATAAACACCTTTAGGTTTCCAACCATATATAACACATAGTAATTGAATCTATAAATCGTTACAATTTGTGCATATAAATTGAGGAAAAAAATTTTCTTTTTTCTTTTTTTAGTTTTATTTATTTAAACTCGTTTGGTATATCACATGTGATATAACAACGATTTGTAAGTTTGAACACTTAACATATTGTCGCAAGATGGATATAAGTATTTTCTCTATCTTCTATGAATAAACTTTACTACATTTTTTAGAGATTCAATTATTATGTGTGTGTATATAGTTGGAAAGCTAAGGATACATATTTTTCTATGTAAAAAACGGTGAATGTTTTGGATTGGTATACAAATACTTGTGTCATATTAAAGACAATATGTTGAGTGTTCAAACTTATATATTAGTGTTATATCATATGTGATATATCAAGCAAGTTTGAGTATTAAAAAAAATCTTTTATTTTCTTTAAATTTTATGAATAAACTATATTGATTTAGAAGTTCAAATATGATGGGTATGTTTGGCAAAAATAGAAGTAATTGTTGGTGCTGATGTTAATGCTGGTATGAAAAAGATTAAAATTATATTTTTTTATTGGTGTTTGGCAAACTAGTTGTACTTTTCGATTAAAATTGTAAAATGGCATAATTTGTGAAAAATAATCTCCAAAATCTTTTAAAAGATGGTTTTAGAAACTTGTTGTTTGGGAACTTATTTTTTTTTTAATAATACACAATCTTTGTCACCCAAACAAATATTAATTTTTTAATCAAAGCTAATTTTCAACAAAATAATCTTAAAAGTTTTCATAATCTATCGCGCTAAACATGCCCGATATATGGTTGCAAAGCTAATGGTGCGTATTTGTCAATACAAAAATTTGTAATTTTTTTTGGGAGTTCTATATAAATACTTATGCTCATTTTACGATTGCATGTTAAGTGTTCGAACTTACAAATTGTTGTTATATTACATGTGATATATCAAGCGAGTTTGAATATCACCTAAAAAATGTCTTTTTGTTCCTAATTACTATGATTAAACTGTATTGATTTAAAGATTTAAATGCTATGTGTGAATATGGTTGAAAAGCTAAATATGTGTATTTTTCATAGGAAAAAATAATGAATTTTTTTGAGTTTTATCCAGATACTTATGCTTATTTTACATCGTGTTTAGTGTTCGAACTTACAGATTAGTTTTACATCACATGTGATATATCATGCATATATCTCTACCAAAAAAATAAAAATAAAAAACCCAAAAAAAACTTTGTCGAAAGTATATGAAAGAGCCTCTCTCTTAAAAGATATTAAAATGCTTATCGTAATTAATGGTGTAATTTTTTTCGTTTAACAATTAATGTTTTTTGAGGTATATATTTTTTAAAAAGAATGCTGAACGTGTGTTTCAATTAAAATAGAGGGGTGGAAGCGGATGAAAGTGGTTGTTTTATTTTAATTAAAAATGAGTGGTTTCGATTAATCACTCAATCTCTATGTTATTTATGGTTTCTAAATAACTCCCATCGTGAGCTGATTTCACGAAAAAATGAAAAATATATTTAAACTTTAATATTAAATTTGTTATCAGTTACGTATTTTTTTAAGGTTATTGTTAATACAAATAAGCCGTAAAAACGTATTTATATTTTACGATCTTCTAATGTTTTGTCGATAACAAACGTAAAATCATTTTAACAAAACAAATAAAATACGTAAATGGTTTGAGCCAATAGTTTTCTAACACAATTGCGTTTTCACATAAAACACTAAAACAAGTATAAGTGATTTTATGATTTAGTAATACATATGTATAACAACTGGTGTTTACATATTGGGTGAATATATACATAACTAGTATGTATTATAATGGGTAATACAATTGGGTAGAAACTTAAGTATTTGACCCATTGACCAAATACATTGAATGTAGTTGGGTACAACCCAAAGTCCATGACCCATACCCATGGAACTTGACCCATAACTCATTGCATGACGTCATGATTTTGTCATATATGGATACTATCCATGACCCATGGTTTTAATCCATGAACCATGGACTAGATGCATTGCATCTTGTAGATACATTGTATCTACTTGGATACCCATGATCCATGACCCATGACCCAAAACCCATGGGCAAAAGGGAGCGTCCCACGGATCCCGGTAATACCTGGACGGATCCCTCAAGTGAGGGATATGTGGGATCCGTGGAGCAGTAGTTGTTTTTCTTCTATCAATAGTGAGCTATTTCTTCCTTTTGGGTTGCCACTCCCACACATACTTTCCCCAAGTATTGTAACCTTCTAACCACAGATCCTAAAGGATCTTTCTATGTAGTTTGTCTTTTGTTTTTGTGTGATTCTCTAGGTTCCTCTTAAAGGCGAGATCACAACTTCTTGAAGTCGAGCAAGCTCAAGTCCATGAGTTGCCATGCTTCGTCATCATCAAGACTACTGAGGTTCTCTTGTTGATACTTATTTCTTCCTCCATAGAAGTGTTGTGTCCAAGGCATTAATGAAGGATGCCGAAAGAGTCAAGACAAAAGCATTAGTGAAAGGTGCTTAATGTCCGTGTCAAAAGCATTAGTGAATAATGCTAAAGGAGTCAAGACGAAGGCATTAGTGAAAGGTGTCAAGCTTTCGTGTCAAGGGCATTAGTGAAAGATGCCTAGGAGTCAAATCAAGTGGCATTAGTGAAGGATGCCAAGGTCGTATAATCGATTAGGTGCATCGTTATACAAATAGTGATAGTTTGTTTCCAAGGATATTGATATCCTTGATGGTGTTGTAATAAGGAGTGGGTCTCCTTAGGGGTTAGGTGTTGTGTAGTGTTGGGTAGTAGTTCCTCCATCGTAATGGAACTCGGTATTTAGCCTAGTACCGGATAAAGGGTAGGCGACGTTGTGGTAGGTGTGGTTCTCCTTTGTGAAAGAACCCGGTGGTTAGCCTAGTACCGGAAAAAGAGTAGGCGACGTTAAGAAGGCTTCTCCGCCATAAGGAGTTGGTGTCGTGTAGTGATTACGAACTCTCGAGTAGGTGACTCGGGGAGTGGAGTAGGGCAAGGAAGATGTCCTTGTAGCCGAACCACTATAAATACTAGTGTCGTGGTTATGTGCTTCTTACTCTTTATCTTTCATTACACATTTATTATATCAATCTATCAAAGTCCAACGTACACATCCAAATGGATTGACATAAGTCGATCTAAATATTTTAAAACAAAGTTTTAATTGGTAAAACTATTCAACCCCCCCCCCCCTTCTAGTTTTTCACAGTTATAGGGGAAAGCTAGTCTTTTATTCAATAATGCAGCTTAATAGAAGCGTTTCTGTCTGTTTTCGACCAACTTTATGACCAACCGCAAATATGCATTCAATCAAGTTTGAACTTTGAACCTATTTGTGAAGGAATGAGATCCTCTCAAGTTGAGAGGTACAACTTGACTCAAGTTGGATGATTGTGAGCCATTGGATTTAATCCAATGGTTCAAATCAAAAGAAATTTTTTTGATTTGAGTCATTTGATCAAATTCAATGGATCATAATGCTCCAACTTGAGTCAAGTTGTACCTCTCAACTTGAGAAAATCCCATCCCATTTGTGAAGCGGTCACACAACTTACCACTAAGCCAAGAAATGGTTGTATTAGTTTGTCATCCTAACGTTGGCTTGAGAAAAGTTTAACCTTGTTTTAAAAACATAAAGCAATTACCAAAACTATTCTTGATAAGACATTAACTATCACTTAATAGGTAAAAAAAAAGTAAGATCAATAAAAATCACTATTTTTCTAAATATCAAATGATCAAATATCCACCAGTCATTTCTTCATCAAACTGCAAAAACACACTTACACTAGTTTTTTGAAAAATTAAATATCTCACGCGCTGTTAATTCACGAAACTAATCATACTATCGCGATGAGAATTCAATCATCTTTCAATAGAGGGGCAATTTTATATATTTTTGACTTTTTTTTATTATTATTTTTTTTTTGGTATTGAAATTTGCATACTACAAAATCAAATGTGATTTGAGATGTAAATTTAAAAATACAAATAAGTTGATTAAGTACCCTTAAACCCTAACAACTAAACGCTAAAGAACCTAACCCTTAAACCCTGCATAATAAACGCCAAATCCTAACCACTAACCCCTAAACTCTCTAAGACCCTAGCCCCTAGAGAACCATAATCCCTAAACCCTCTAAAACCTTAACCTCAAAACGCTCTATAAACCCTAAACCCTAAAAATACTAACCCTTAAACACCAAAAAAGCCTAACCTTTAAACGTTAAAACATAACCGCTAAAACCCCTAACCATTAAAAACCCCTAACCCCAAAAACCTAACCCGTAAACATTAAAAAACCCTAAAAAGCCTACCCAACCCCTAAAAACCATAAAAACCCTTAACCTCCATTTAAAACTTATTGTCACTAATACCTAACAAATCATATGTGATTTTGTAGTGTGTAAATTTCAATAATCACAATAAAAAATGAGAAAAAAATCAATCGAAAGTATATATAAATACATATCTATAAAAAGATGATTTACTTATCGTTGCGATGATATAATTAATTTCGCACAACGATTAACGGCTTGTAAGATATTTAGTTTTTGAAAAAAAAAAGTTAGATGTAAGTATTTAATCTTGATTAAATAAAATAGATAATTGAAATGTAGTAATTTAATCGTTAAAGAATTTTTTTTATCTATGTTGAACTTTCCCCCCTAAAAGTTATGAATAATAAAGCGAGACTGATTTGACTTAACTTATTTAGCATTTTTAGGTGGTGTATGTTTTTTAAAAATTACTTCTTAACAACTTTTTAATCTGACTCATTCAGGCGTGATCAAATTTCTGAGTCAGTAAGTGCATTTTTTTCGTACAGAAGCTCAAACTTGTTACCCAACAAGATATGTAGGGGACGTCTTACTACCTTTTAACGTCTTTTAACTTTTTTTTCATTCCTTTTTTTTTTTTTTTTTTTTTTTATTACTTTAATATTTTTGAATTTGGTTATTTATTTTCATTTTGTATTATATATTTTATGGACTTTTCCTTTAGTATTGGTAATACGTTTAATGAATGTCATAATCTTTTTGCTCAATAAAAAATGTTAAACATGATAATAGGATGCACATTTTGAGCATGAACCCTTGAATTAATTGATAGTGATGAATTACAAAATGATGAATAAGTTTAGCAACGTGTGAGTATAACATATATCAATAATATATGACTATTTTGCGAGATCAAATTGTAACACAATGTCCTTGAATGTTTTATTTTAACACATTATTTTCACGTTGCTAGGCTATATTAGTTTTATGACTTAAAGTTTTATTTAATGGTTATAAACATTTATATATCGTAAGCATGAAACTACTTTATATTTATATTATTCAAACATGTTTTTATAAAAGAACTAAACAAATATTAATTTATTAAGATCCAGACATTACATCTCAAATTCAGATTCAAATACTTATAATTAACAAACAAGACTTTAGTCTTGTGACTAAAGTAACAAAAATAATGGTTTGAAGCAGGGCTGTCAATATCGCGTGTAAATTCGTAGGATCGTACGAGTTTACGTATTCACTAGCTAAAACCGTGTAAGATCGTGGTAGGATCGCATATGTGGTAGGATCGTAAGTAAGTAAGATCGTAGGATCGTCACGCGATCCGAGTTATTTTTTATTTATTATTTTTTTTTTTTTGTATAATCTTTTAAGTCCATCTCACTTGTTTAGACAAAAAAACAAACGTGTATTTTACTAATGTCTAATAAGTAAACCAATGTTGTTTCATTTTCTAAATAGATTATATTTTATGCCTAGTTTTCTACTTTTCTAAATAGATTATAGTCTAAAAGTGTTTAATAGTTCAATTTACTTTACTTCATTGTGATTAAACTAATCAAAGGGTATGTTTTGGAATGCCACTAATGAAATGTTTGTTTCCTTGAAATCATGTAGATTGCTCGTATGTTTTGAGACATTTAGGACTCATGTTATGTAATATTATCCCGTTAAATCGTTAATTAACGATTGAAACTTGATTTTTTTGTGTTTTATTATTACTTTGATGTTTGAAATTTGAACTTTGTCATTTTTAAGAGGATATTATATGAATTTATCTTTGACGTTGAGTAGAAATGTAAAACAGTTTGACTCGTTTATCATTTGTTTACAAACTATGATAAATTGGTAAGATTGTAAGATCGCGATCCTATCTTACTATCTCGATCTTGTAAAGACAAAAACGATCTCACGCAGGATCCCGATCTTGACAGCCTTGGTTTGGAGCATTGTATTAAAAGAAACTTAAATCGAATGGAATAATTCAAATCGAATCAAACTAAACCAAACCGGTTGAAACCATTTGTAAAGAAATCTCAAAGGTTGGTCAGAAAGCATGGCAATGATGGCTTATGACCAAATTAAGGGTGACAAAAAGGAGAATATTATGCAGTATTCGAGACAACATCAACTTTCTAATCATCATTGCAAATTAAAGCTCCATCATTCTTACTCCCTCCGTCCCAATTTAACTGTCCACAACAAAATCTTTAGATGTCCAAATTAAGTGTCCATAAAATATTTCAACTAATGAGATGAGACTTTAGTGGGTGAAAATGATATTTGATTGGTGGAAAATGTAGTTAGTGGAATTTTCTAAAACTTTGTGCATATGAATAGTGGACACTTAACATGAAACGGAGGGAGTATATTTTTCCGTTATTCGTAGCGATATAAATTTACACGCTCTCATTTTTTATTTGCACGGTTCAAACTGTGTTTAAATAATTATATATTTATCAAGTGTTGTTTTTGAAGATTGTACATTAGAATGTGTAGATCAAAAATAAAAATGTGTCAATCAACACTTTATTCATAAACAATACGGAGTAGTATATAACTTTGTGAAGCCTTTATTTATTTATTTATTATTATTTTTTTTAGTGTCAAACAATTTGCATTTGTGAAGGCGTAAAGTAGAGAGTAGCTAGAATACATATAACTTATTGAAATAAATACAACAATTATTGATTGAGGCAGAACCAGATCTAAAAGTGAATGGGTGCATATATTTTTTTAACTATAGTATAAGGTTGCCTCTAGTAATGGTATGCGATCGACTGAGGCGATCGATTACAACTTGGTCCTCCTTCTGCCATAAATCGATCGTGGCTTAAGATTCTTACTTGTTGGTCGTCTGGCCGATCGACATACTTTGCCCATTTAATTTGCTAAAAGTGACTTTGAATAATTATTACCGTTGCAAAAGTTAACGTTTGAAACAAAAAAAAAATGCAAACGTTGCAAAAGTAAAAAAAATGACCGTTTAAAGCTTAAAAAAAATCTACTAAACTACTCTATAATTACACAACATATTTACACACTTAAATTCACAAATATCACAATCCTCTCTATCAAAAATCTCATAATCATCTCTATCAAAATGCCTAAGAAAACACCACAACAAAAAGGCCGAAAATCCCGATTGGCACAAAACATCCCGAATTAACACGGATCGAATTTGCGGTTAACGGTGTCTCACCAACCGTCAATTTCCGACCGCTACTTTGGATTATCAATCAAAACCTCCACAACAACAAACTAACAATCCATTTTTATAAACCGTCCTATAAATCGTCCAATTTGTTCCACCAGTATCAAAACATCCAACAACAACAACAACAAAGCCACTGCCGTCGAAGCCAACAATCTATGTATGGCTCACCCGAATCGGTGTATCGTCCAATAATGGATTCATCAACGTCTTCATATTCAAACTATCAACATTATTCTTGGTTAACGTATGAATCTTGATGCTTGTGATTTTGAAGAACTATTATACACCAATCCTGATTTTTATGTTGGAACCGATTAGGGTATCCGACTCAAAGTATCACGGTTGGTCATGGTTCGACTCATGGATCGTATCACGATCGATTCTGAATGATGACGACAAGACTATTTCGGAAGAGACGTCACGGTCCCAGAAGAAAGCGAGCTCAAAGCGAAAGAAGAAGGTTGTCGAAAGAAACCAAGAATGATTCATTAAACTTTGGACACGCGAAGAAGAGATCGCGTTGTGCAATGCTTGGTGTGATGTATCCGAGAATAGCATAACGGGAAACAACCAAAATGCTAAGTGATTTTGGCAGAAAGTCATTGCTTACTTTGAAAAGGAGGTTGGTGCAGAAAGAACGTACAACTCGATCATTACCAAGTGGAAAAATGGGATTCGTCCTAGAGTTGGTCAATTTTGTGCCATTTACAACAATGCTTATAAAATTAAAGTGGTGAGAATGACCTCACTGTTTATAGACGAGCGTGTGATTAATACCAAATAGTGTGTAATCATGCGTTTGTATTGGAGCATTGTTGAGAAATTTTGAAGGACCATTCGGTTTGGAAGGATAATGAGATGCCGCTTTTAAAAGATGATCGAAACAGGAAAAAGCAAGGCTTCGGATGTGCACTCGGATGTACTGTGCCTAAGCGACCATTAATTGGTGATACCGTAAGAAGAATAAGAAGAAATCTTGGAGAGTTCTAAAGCTAGCTATATGGAAGGTGTTGTTAGAAATAGAAAAGCATTAAGTCCATGGAATTGGGAAAGAAGAAGGATGAGACGGATACTACGACTTGAAGAAGAAAGAGTTGGATCAAAGGCAAAAAGAGGCTGGAGCAGGCAAAAGCAAAATGGAAGAAAAAGATTGGCACTAGAACAAGAAAAACTTGAATTTGAGCGACAAAAGAAATATGAAAAAGTCATCATATTCTATTGCACGCGTCGACCCATCTTTGCCCCACTACAACGATAAAAATCACAGGAAATCAAAGATTCGATCAACGCGCACAACCTAAGTTATTAGTTTTAATAAGTGTTGTAATGTTTTAATAAGTTTAAGTAATGTTTTTATTTTATTAGAATTATTATGTAACATTTTAATTATTAATGAAATTTTAGTTTATGTTAAAAATGTTTAAAAAATTAATCATGGTGCATCTTCTTGGGCACCCAACTTGTCGCCTGAAGGTTCTTTGAGAGAAAGTGCGTGAGGCGAGGGAAAATGGGGGGAGGGGGATTGAATTGCCTTACTGGGGGCAACCTAAGGAAAAAATACAATTTTTTATTAATGGGGCATTTACATATATATCCTTGCAAAATACAAAAATTACATATATATCCTTTTGATGCATTAAAAACATTGTACTTTATGCATCAAAAACTGGTATAAATGATATATATGTAATTTTTGAAATTTACAAGGATATACATAAAATTATGCCTTTAATTAAAAAGATTAAGTTTAGTGAAAGCTAAGTTCACTTTCTGGATTAATTAAGCAATAACTCAAAACAAATACATTGAGACCAAGTGCATTTTTGAAATTCAGTGTTTTTACAAATATTAGCACTCGCGGGTGCTAAACCTTTTAATATTAGGCTAATTATTTGAAAATGCACCTAACTTGTCAATTTTTATTGTTTCGTATAGTCAATTTATTATTATTATTATTATTATTGGCTATTAAACACAAAGCTATTAAATTTCAACCTTTGTGTGTATTTTGTAACCATTATGCCCTTACTTTTTTTAATATTTTAAAAGGTAAAATGATCATTTTATATGTATAAAATACACACAAATATTAAAATTTGAGAGCTTTGTGTTTTGATAGCAAAAATAAAAGACGACTAAAAAAACAACAAAAACTGATAAATTAGAAGCAGCCCTTTAATATTCATAATTTAAGCAAAATGGATACAAAGGTTATCCTCAAGTTAATTCAATTTTATATAAAAAAGTATCTTGTTCGATTAAAAATCACTTATCTATAATTCTTAATTTGTTCTAGCTTTCATTTATATATCCACCTCTATTCTTAAACGACACAAAAATTAATGTTGTTTAGCTTTGTAAGAATAAAAATAAACTGTGAAGAGCAAACAATATTTCTTTTTTACTTAAATGATGTGGTGTGACTTGGAGCAATAAGATGTAAAGTTATTAAAATGAAAAGGGCTGTGCAAAGTACTCTAAAGTGAATCTAAAACCTAGGGGAATCCCTTATGAGAAGCAACCTTGATGTTGTCCAAAATAACATGATATATCTCAAGATCTTCCTTAACATCATATTTACCCCTACTTGTTCCCTAACTTTGTACCAACTGAATATCTTGTTTTTCTTTTAGAAATAGTTTAGTTGTTTGTAAACTGCATATACACACTTATTTAAGTTAAACTAAAATAGTAAGTTGAACATTTAAAATAAAAAAGAAAGAGTATATGTAACCAAACAAAAGAGTTTAAACGAGGTTCGTCACTCATATGAATTGAAATTATGTCGGTTCTTCATCAAATTCTTTCGCGAGCCAAACCACAACCACTTAATCCTATTAGGTTCGAATCGACTCAGCTTGGTTGCATCATAATCATGACTATATAGAGAAGTTATGGTTCTTAAGCAGTAGTATAAATGAGCTAAAGATTAAACAAAACAAATTAAAATTAGCCCATGAAATTTGAGGGGTTGTGACAAGCAATCAAGTCTTTTCTAGTCTTTATTAAAATGTCATAAAGCATGGGCTGCCTGACAAAAAAGACCGTATTTTATTATCCTAAATATCATGAATCACTTCAATTCTGAAATCCTAAGTCATTATTACCAATAATAAATTATTTTTTGTCACATAAAGTTTTGGAATTTGGCAGAGAATAGTTCATTAAATTTTGTTTCTGTTTCAAACAATCAGATGAGTTAAGCCTGTTAAGGTTCTTCTTTGACAGAGGGTATAAAATTTCTTCCAGGACCATGATCTTTTCTAGTCTACTTCAAGTTGTGTACAACATGTATCATAAATGTATAATGATTTAATGTGAAATTTTAAATGATAAAACCGTACTACAACCTATGGGGGAAAAAACACAGGTGAAAGTGAGAATGTGAAACCATTGTCTTTAGCAAAAAAAATTTACTTTGCATTGTGTAACAAATCGCTCTAGCAAAAAAAATAACATCATCGATCTATCAAGTGATTTGTTACAAAATTCAAATCTTTTTAGTAAGTTTAGTCTCTTCAAAATACCAACAGATCGATAATTTACATTATCGATTGAGAGATCTGAGGAAGATTAGTCGAGTTATTAGGGGGGACTCGTGATTTTAAGTCATCAGATGCACAATTCTTTTTTACATGCATAAAAGAAATAAAAATAAACTAAAGGAACTATTCAGTTATAACTAGTAAGCAAATTATGAAAACATGTATATATTTAGACGTGTTAGTTGACTATAAACAAGACATGCATTTATGTAACACAAAATTTCAGGACTAGGTTCATATAGGAGAAATCGAGATTTTTAACGAAAAATTATATTAGCCGACAAACATCCATCGGGTTTCCGTGAACCGTCTAAGTCTGCTCCTGTGAGATAGACATTCACATGATAACTTTCAAAACCTAGGTAATATGGGGTTTAGCATATTCACAAAGTACGTGTATTACATGTAGCATAATTGATCATAAAAGATGGCAAGTAGGTCTTTCATGTAAAAGATCCCACTAACTGTAGTTTGCTTCTATTTTTCACTATTGTTAGGTTTAAATATGACAACATGAAGTACATATTAGGTAGTTCCATACGACCTTACCAAAAAGAGGTTTTCAAAGTTTTGACTTTCAAATCCATAAAAGGTATAATACCAATAGTATTTTATAACTTTACATTCTCACGATATCAAAAATGATATTTCTTTACATTTTTGTTAGCATTTTTACGTAATGTACGTGTATCATTCGATTTATTTGTACACACTTACAAATATCTACAATATGTTTATATACATAAGCGCGCATAAACATAACTAGAAGTCACTCAAGTACGCACGTATAGTGCGTACTACATAAAAGTTGTTCCTATCTATAAGTGTATAAATCAATTTGATACACACAATTTCTAAGCATCTCATTAAACGCGTAAAACTTGAGCACGGCAACTTTTTTTCTATACTTACAGTTTTCTATACTTATATTGTGCATGCTTATAAGTGCGAACAAATTGATCAAAATTTATGCAATTTAAGTGCGTGTAAAAAAGGTGTAGGAAAAATGTGTATATATAGTCATGACATATTCGTTTTCTTAGTGCCTAGATGTAATATATGATATAGTTATTCGACAACTAATTAACTCAAAATATAAAATAATAACTCTAAGAATTAGAAAAATACATACAAAATAGTTATGCTAAAAATTCACATACAACTTATTATAAATGAGAGAAAAGTTTATTAGTGATCAGTATTAAAAGATTACATCTCTATCATCCAATATATATGATTCAAAAGTGTATACCAAAGGCAGGTTTTAACTTAAAATTAATTGTATTATAATAATTTTAATAGATGGACAATATTATCTTTTCATGTGACTCACCTAACAATTCATCCATCATACATTCAACTCATTTGCAATACTTTCTATTACAATTACACATGATTTTCAATGTAATCATGTGTGATTTTACCATCCAAACTGAATCACATATAATTTATCTGTAACAACAATTACATCTTCTTCAAGATCTAGATTTGCATCTGCTTCTGCAATGACCTGATTTTTTTCATCCATAACCCACCGATTTTCGTTAGCAACAACACGATTTTCGTCATCAATAACCTGATTTTCATCATTTATAATTAGATTATCATCTATATCTAAATAATCATTTGTTAACTGATAATATCCAACCTAAGTTCTAGCAAAAAAGAAAAATAAAAACCAAAATGGATCCTTAATTTTGAACAATTATGATCAAAGACAAAGATTTTTTTTATGAAATCAACAATTATTGAATGTTTTTTTAAGTCGATTTGATGATTAGTTTCGATTGTGTGTGTTTGTGATAATCAAAACCGTAATTTTGGTGGAGAATGAAACTGGATTTTGGGGATTTTTGAATTTGTGACAAAATTGCCTTCGTGTATAAAAATCTGATGTTTTAATGTTTAGAACATTTTTCATGTGTATAGATCTCTCTGATTAAAATTATCTGAATATGAGATACACCTCGTCCCAAAAGAAAGATTATTTAAAATTCTTGCACTATGCTTTTGAAAATCTAAAAAAAAAAATGTATATATATATATATATATATATACTCTAATTTGCAATTTATAGCCAAAAGGCTCTGATTAAATATCATGACATGCAATAATTATTTGTACAATATAAATAAAAAGAGCTTACTGCTTACCCCTTACCCCATAACCCAACCAAACTTTATGTACCACTTTAGTACTACGTAGTACGTACTACTTTTAGCAAAACCAAAAAAAGTATGTATAGAAATGTGAGAAAACAGTTTTGGGCCGTTTGGGCATAAAAGTGTCAAGACTCGGGCCGTATTAATAGGCTTATTTACAAGACCAATTGCTGTGTTTCAAATAATATCTAACTCACTAAAAGTAATAAAAACCCATCTTATAATGTTTTGTAACTAAATCAATAGTAGTACTATATGTGCAAAATAATTATGAGTTGTACAATATCTAGTTGTATTTCACTAGAAAATGTCACACTAACTAGGTTGGCCGTATTTATATCCGATCCTTAACTGGTCTTTGGTATCTCCTACAGAATACATCTTTTTCGATGTCATCTGATACCTCGATGTTTTGATCTCCACAATGTTGTGGTTTAGTTACTAATTCATACATTTGTATCATACCATATTCCAGTTTTGTTGTTATATCTACGATCTTTTGTTAGACAAGTACCTATTTCAAAGATTCAATGTTACGTTTTGTTTTTGGGCATTCATTTTACTTCAGTTACGAATTACTAATACGATGCATAGTTTAAATCACTAAGAACACAGTAATGACGTTAATATAATGTCCATTCTTTGTTATTTATTTCTTATTTGTATCGAAACACTGCACTGAAAGTGTTAGCCAACAGATGCTTAAGTTTTCGCAAAAATACAAATCTGTTTCCACCAAAGAACAAATGTACGCAACAATGTAAAATAAATATATAGTTACATTTTGTATGATTAGTAATCTAGTAGTATAAAAAGGTGAAGTTATCAAGATGCTGATATTTTGTTAATCATATTGTGGAAGCTTTATATCATTTAGTTGAATCTAGTTTCTTGTTAGACTGCTAAACAAAATTTTGTCGTTCAGATGGAATATCGCAGCTCTATGGAGAAATCTGGGTATGGCCACGATGGAATATTTCGATCACTATGGCCACCACAAGTCATACCAGAAAAACATAACACGTCAATGGTTTCATACCTCTTTCGCAACGTTTCATTGTACCCCAACAAACCTGCCTTAATAGACTCAGACTCGGGTGAAACTCTCACTTTTACCGACCTCAAAACCACTGTGGCCAAACTCTCACATGCCTTGAACACCCAACTAGGGATCAGCAAGAATGATGTTGTGCTCATATTGGCTCCTAATTCAATCCAATACCCCATATGCTTATTTGCAGTCATTGCTCTTGGTGCTATAGTCACTACGGTTAACCCACAGTATACGGTTGGAGAGTTGTCAAAACAAATCAAAGACGCTAACCCAAAACTCATTATAACCATTCAAGACTTGTATGTAAAAGTTGAAAATTTTGGTATTCCTGTTATGTTTTTGGGATCAGAAAGTTCAAGAAAAGGGTGTATTTCGTATCAAGATTTGATTTTGAAATCAGGGTCGGTCTCAGAATTACCTAAAGTGTCTGTTCGTGGTGATGATACTGCAGCTTTGTTGTATTCTTCGGGCACAACTGGTGTTAGTAAAGGTGTGGTTTTGAGTCATCGGAATTTCATTTCAGTTTCACAAATGGCAACTTTTGATCAAAGGATACTGGAGGCAAATAATTATGTTATATTGTGTTTCTTGCCAATGTTTCATATTTATGGACTTGGAATTTTGCTGTTTGCCCAGTTACAAGAAGGGAATACGATTGTAACGATGGCCAAGTATGATTTTGAAGGGATGTTGGCAAATATTGAGAAATATAAAGTGACGGATATCAAATGTGTTCCACCAGTTGTCCTTGCTTTGGTTAAGCGGGACGCTGTGGTCAACAAATATGATTTGTCGTCACTGAGGTACATCGGTTCAGGTGCTGCTCCGTTGGGTAAAGAATTGATGGGAGAGTGTGCTAAGAAGTTTCCTAATGTCATGCTTCTTCAGGTAACAACTTCCATGATCTCTAAGTCTTCGATAGCATTATGCCCCTTCCGGATCATACTTTTGGTCTTCCATATGATGCAGAACTGCATACCATTTTAAGCTTATTGTTCATCCCACAAAACTCCATGTAGGTTATAAGCTAGAGTTATAAAAACTATCTTGTTTTAATTGTGATAATTCTTGAAATGATTTATAGAAATATGGTGAAACACCGCCTTTTTAATTAATATTGAAAATATGTGACTAAACAAGATTTCATAGTGCATATTTTTCATAATGTACATTGTCACTTAATCCTGAAGTTTGTAACCAAAAAAAAAAAAAAAAAAAAAAAAAAAAACATATACTCCGTAGCAAATTGTTCTTCATGACCTTAACTTAAACGACATATACTTTTATGTGTTTACCTTCATGTGCTTTTGTTAATTGTTATATAAATTTAAGCAGATGTTAACCAAGAAATATGTTTATACTACAAATGGTAGCTTCTAAAGTCCGCCTTATTTACAACAGGGATATGGCTTGACTGAAACGACCGGGGTTGTCTCAGTGGAGACCACTTATGGGACCTCGGTTCTCTGGTTCAGGTGGGAGGCTTGTCCCAGGAGTTGAGGCTCAAATAGTAAGTGTGGATACTAATAAACCTCTTCCTCCTAATCGAATGGGAGAAATATGGGTTAGAGGAGATAACATAATGCAAGGTAAGCCCCAATATTATCATAAACAAGTGGTACTTATATTTGCTATTCTTAACCATCTTTTGTCTAAATCTTAAATTTTATAGGTTATCTCAACAATCCAAATGCGACAAAGCTAACAATAGATGCACAAAGCTGGTTGCATACTGGAGATCTTGGATATTTTGATGACGAAGGTCAATTATTCGTTGTTGACAGAATTAAAGAACTAATCAAGTACAAAGGTTTTCAGGTAACACGTGTCTTAGTCATAGGTTTCTTTCGAATCTTTTCATGTATCCCTCATACTCTATATTTTGCTCCATGTTCTTACTTAAAAAGGTTGCACCAGCAGAGCTTGAGGCACTTCTACTTTCACATCATGAAATATTAGATGCAGCTGTAATCCCGTTAGTAACAAAATACATTCTTCTTTCATAACTTAATAGTCGTTTTCACCATCTGTTACATATGCAACGTATCATAATAAATGAAACGTTCTCCTCTCAATCTATTAGGCTTCCTGATGTTGAAGCTGGTGAGGTCCCAATTGCATTTGTAGTACTATCTCCGAATAGTTCGTTAACTCAAGAAGATGTTATAAACTTTATTGCTAAGCAGGTACGAGTTCCGTTATTTCTTATTCATGATCATGTTTGTCAAAATACATTACTCAATATGATGTAAATGATATAGGTTGCACCATATAAGAGATTGAGGCGGGTGACGTTTGTAAACAGTGTTCCAAAGTCGGCCTCAGGGAAACTTCTTAGACGTGAACTTATCAACAAAGTCCGGTCGAAAATGTAACATTTCATGATGTATGATAATTTATTTGATATTTCTTGTAATGAATATCTAAGATAAAAATAATTGAAATAATATTATTCAAGATTTACATGACATTCTTAGTAGCATCTAAATGATATGCAAGAGGGTTGTTGTTTAATGTACGTTAGAGACATTTGTGAGATGACGTGAATCTGCCAGATATATGGTATAAGCATGAAAAAATTGTCTTTAAGAAAAAATCATACTCTCTCCGTTTCACAATAAGTGTCTATTATGAAAATGCACAAAGTTCTAATTGGTTGAAATACAAAGGTCCACCACTTTGACTGATGCGGACACGATGCTCTTGCGTTTACCTATTTTGGGACATCTCAAAATATCAATTTTAACACTTGACGGAGAAATAAAACACTTATAATACATCTTAATTATATAAATATTGATATCAGAAAGTTAATCAAACCTCAAATGGGCCTAAAAAGTAGTATATATTAAAGCTTATGAACAAAAGTTGAATGGGCTTATAGGGTACAAATATATTAACCTTACATAAACAATCCAAAAAGTACTCCACGTCTTCTTTCATACTAGCTAGGGTTTTCTAATGGAGAAGGTTGTTCCAGATATCCTTGAGCAGATACTCGTAAGATTAAATGTGATCGATCTCATCCGATGCAAGTGCGTTTGTAAGTCATGGCAGTCTTTTATTTCCAACCATAGTTTCATTAAAGCTCATCTTAACCATAGTTACAAAGATGATTGCAATAATAATAACTTCGGGCATAGGAGGATCGTTATATCTGAAATTCCTTTACCTGGTAACATTCGTGTTACCTCAATCAATGGATGTAATATGTTTGGTTCTGCTAATGGTCTCGTATGCATTTCACGATTCCCTGGTACTCGAGTTTTAGTAACCAATCCCTCTACTAGAGAGTTCAAAATGCTTAAATATCCTTCTGAGGTTGGTCGCTTATCATTAATGTCTGAAATGTGTTGGGGTTTTGGTTATGATTCATCTTCAGATGACTACAAGGTTGTACTAGGAACCGCATCTGATAATTATAGAATATGTTTTTGGGTCCTAAGTTTGAAAACAAATGTTTGGAAAAAGGTTGGAGAACTCAAGTATAAGCATATCTACGCCCGCTTTGTTGGTACCAAGGTTGTCAAGATCGGTATCCTAGGGATGGTTTTAGATGCTTTGCTGGTCGTCTTGTAGATCGGATCGGGATCTTAAGATCCTCTCTAATGTTACTTCTTAATAGTTTATGTAATTATATCAAATCTACAAATTAAATACATTATATAGCGTAAAATCATGAATGTTTCATATAAATGTTGTCATAAATTATGATTATAAAATGTTTAAAAAGATTAACATGTTATTTTTTGAATTCTACAAACAAACAACCCATAAATTTGTAGTTTTTAGTTTGTAATCCGAGAAAAGTAAGATCGGATCGGATTAAATCTTAAGATCGTATGGTAGAATCGGGATCTATAAGATCTTAAAGCAAAGATCCTATGTAAGATTAGGATCGTTTTCTTTCTGATATCGTAAAATCGTAAGATCACAAGATCGGGATCGGAAGATCAATCAATGTTTGTTGGTACATTGTGCAATGGGGCAATTCACTAGTTAATGAATGAACCTGGATACAATATCAAGTTTGTGATTGTTTCTTTTGATTTATCCAAAGAACAATTTAAAGAAATCCCCCAACCTGATGATGCACGTTACAAGTGTACCTTAAGTTCGTACCTAGGGATTCTTGGATGAATGTCTATGCATATGTTGTTCAGGCTCTACTGGGAGTCCCAGATGGGTCATGAAAAAATACAACGTAAAAGAGTCTTGGTTACACTTGCCGCCTTATAAGAGAGGAAGGTGTCATAACAAGGCTTCAATGTCGTCGCCTTATGGCCGGTATCCAGTCGTATCAGATTTTCGTTATACTTCACCAATGGCATTTTTCATATGGCTTGCCAATCTCTTCGTTTAGGCTATTCTGGCTTTATTTTTTATTGATTTTTCGAATAAACTAACTTCATTTATTAAAATAAAAATACAAAAAATATTTAAAAAAATTTATAAATTAAAAAAAATATATATATATATATATATATATACATATATATATATATATATATATATATATATATATATATATATATATATATATATGTAAACAAAATTTGTGTCATTTAAAAGCGAAAACATACCACACGATTCATTGAGTAGTTAAATCTAGTCAAAAAAAAGATTGTCTTCTTCATTTTCCTGCACACACATACTAACACACACACACACACACACTAAACACACACTACAACACACACACAACAATATGTAAACAAAGAGGCTGCTTTTCCCTCTCGTCGTCCCGACGATTTCAAGTCCCACGGCGGATCACGGCGAGCCACCTCGGTGTGGCAGCGGCCCTCGGCGAGACTCCACGTCGGACGGCGAGTTGTGATAACGAGCCCACACCGTCCGCTCTAAGGATGCTCCTCTACACGTTAATGATGCTATACACACCTTAAAACCACTCAAGAATTACTCTCTAAGCACTGGTTTCTTTACTAATGACCATAATATTAAGTTAAGATGTTGGAACAAAAACTTGTGTGCCCCGATATTTGTGCCCAGCCGTATCTCCTCATGTTTGCAGGAGACTCAAGAGAAAGAGGCAGGCAAAGAATAACAAAGGTGAGTTTGAATCATATATGATGTCATATTACTTTTCTTTATTTTATATCACATAAATAGTAGGCCAAATGTATTTAAAAAGTATCATACTTGTCACATTTGCTTTTGTGGGTAGTGAACAAAATTTTTTGCTTTTGTGAGTACTTTTATTTCAAATCATCGTTTACAGAATTATTATGGCATTTTTTCTTGGGAAAAAAAATCATTTATTTTAGAGGAATGAAAAAAATTCATAAAATCGCAGAAAGGATGAATTGAAATAAAAGCATAATGTAAAAATGGCTACTTGATAATTCAGCAAATGATTATGATATTATTTTAAAACATTGCCATACTAAATAGTACATACAGACTATACTTGTGAATTCTTATCAATGTTATTACTCTATATAAATCACCCATGTTAAAAATGTGACATCTTCATAGATTATAACGAATGCGTCCTTAAAGTAGTGAATTTGAAGTTTTTAGTCGTCAAAAGCACAAGTCTTGCTCAAACATGTTCCAGATACTTAAAAACTCTATCAATTTTGCCTTTGCTATGTCTCATCTGATTTTTACTCACTTCAGTTTCCATTTTAATTTTCAGTTAATAAAGGGGATCCAAGCTTGATGTTGTTGGAAGGAAGATAATAATTGCATATAGGATATGAACTTTGGCATTGCTTTTCCAATAAGAAGAAGTGCATGATATCATTGCTTATTTATCCTCTTTTAGTTCCAGTTAATCTTGTTTTTGAATAAAGGTATCGAATAATTTGTGTTTGATGGATTACAATTATTTTTCAGTTATGGTATCTTATTTTTGAATTGGTATCGAGTAGTTCTGGGTATCTTATTTATGTGGGTTAATATACACGAAAGTTACTAAAGTTTATGGAAAATTTGTCCTAAGTCACTAAAGTTTTTTTGTTGTTATTCAGATTACTCAAGTTAACGGGTTTATTATATGGGTTACTTAACATTTAAAAAAGTGGCGTTAACATTCTTGTTCTGAGGGTGGGCAACGGATGATTTCAGGTTCATCCATCTTTATAGTTTGAGATATTCAAACATTCTCTATAGTTGGGGTTTTCATGAACCTAAAAAATTACTATCCAGTTTTTATACATTTATGATGTTTTATTGTTTTATCATTTTACGTTTTTCGTTTTCTCCATTTTATGCGTTTTATACGCTTTCATTCTTTTTCGTTTTTTCTCCATTTTGCATGTTTTGTATATTACCGTTTGTTTTATTCGTTGCTCTTCCTTTTATCGTTGCGTATGCATTTCTCTGTTAATCGTACCTTTTACCATTTGTACATTTTTGTATATATGCTTGTCCATTTTGCGTTTTTGTATGTATTTATCCGTTATTATATGTGTGTATGCGTTTTCTACCTTTTTACGTTTCCTTCATACATTCTGTATGGTTTTACATTTCGTCAGATTTTCATACGTTATCTACGTTTTATGCGTTTTAAATACTATTTTACGTTATTCTACACGTTTGTATGTTTTATATGTTATACGTTATTCTACGTTTTTATACGTTTTCATATCAAAACAAAAAATTACTTCCAAAAAAGTCTAATAACGTCCAATTATGTAAAACAAACATACAAATGTGTGCAAAATTGTAAAAAAACCATACAAAAACAGACAAAAATGTAAAATAATGTAAACGTATAGTAACTTAAATGAACATTTTGGCAAACTTTATGGTTTATTTGTATATTAAATTATTATTTTTTAATATAAATGAAATCTAAAATATTTGCCACGTAGTATTATTACCGGTAATTTTAGGTTACAAAAGCAAAGGTAACAATTATAAATATAGGTCATGATAAGTAGAGTAACCTGAATAGCAACAAAAAAACTTTAGTGACTTAGGACAAATTTCCCGTAAACTCTAGTAACTTTTGTGTATGGATGATTTCTGGAAGCCTTCAAAACTGTTTACATTGATCCAATACATGGTGCCTTGTAATGTTACAATGCTTATAATATTTTCACTTTACATTTGTGTTCACAGTTAGTCAGTTACATTGTGTGTATATATAGCTCAAATATATTCACTATACGATATGAGATCACCACATACTACAAAGTTAATCATCTCTATTATCTAACTACCTAGTTTCACGCCTCTAAAGCTTAATAGTGAAAACTATCTCACGTCGAAGTAACTATCAAATGCTCAATGTGTCAGAAAAAAGTCTCTATTTCGCCACATGTAACATCGCTGCCTGATTATATATTTTGGACCATAACCGATAGCTATGTCACACTATATGCATTTGTGCAAGCAACAGTCACTGACATATCTAGCTGGCTGTTGATGCTAAGTCATCCAAGAAAAGCTAACATCAATCAATGAGCTCATAAAAACTACGCTACGAGTGTAATTATAAACGCTAACGGATTTACATCTTTGGCAGTAATTGGAATCGAACATGTACTGAGTATATCATTATATGATGGTGAATGATTGGAAAGAATTAAGGGTTTGTCTAGTGTTTTTTTGTTTGGACCATGGGCATGTTCAATACTAACTTCTGGTGCACCAAGACCCCAAGAGTTGGTATTAAACAAGCATGCCCAACTTCTGAAGTAGCCCCAGAGCCCACATCTTAATCTTGGTTTTAGGATGGTGCAGAGACGGACCTAGGATTTTCAGAAGGGTGTTGTACAAAAAGTTTCGAGAGGGTCTCGCACCAATTTTCTAGTATCATAAGTAATAAAATTCGCACCACCAAGATTTTTTAGCTAAGCAAAAGTTGAATCATAAAGGAGAAAGCCTCATAAATGTTATTGGGGGTTGCGCGTATCAGAAAATGACTCTTTTCGAATAAACTATACTTCGTGACTTAAAATTGGGTTTGGCCCGTGTCTCCCATGTAGGTCCGTCCCGTGTCACTTATCACACGTGGCTCACATGTAGGTCCATCCCTGGGATGGCCTATTGAACATGCCGTCTTTGGTCTGCTCTTGGCCTTTGTTTTTCTCATATGCTGTAAGAAGACATTGTTTTCAAACTCAATGGACCATGGATGTCTCTTTCAATTACATCAACAAAATTGACCGTTGTTCACTTAGGAATTCCACAAAAATGACGAGAAAACATTTGAATTTTTTACTCGCTCCGTCTCAATATAATTGTCCATAACTCCAAATTTCCATTTTAAGATGTTTTAAAAAGATTGTCCACTTTTCATTTTTAGTAAAAACTAAAAAATATATTAGGAGAATATTATCTTTGAGTGGTTGAGATTTATAATGGCCCTATTTTTATTAACTTGGTGATTTATATACCGTATGCCATGATAATTTTGAAACGGATGAGTAATAACTAGTGAGGCAGCATCATAAAAGCAGATTTTATAATGGCGTATAATTATAGTTTGTGATCTTTTTGGTTGGATTGCATTGTAACTTAACGTTTATCCATACAACGTAAAAATAAAATTTTCAACTGAAAAATGTTGTAACATACGATTATTCAACAGAACAATTTTTAAAATGTATATAAGAACGTATAAAAACATTTAGTGAAACTGAAAATAAAAAACTTTTTTTTAATCGTGTATGGCTAGGTGTACGGGATGACTTTTTTTTTAAACATATAAAACCATCTCAGATCTAATGACAATCAGAAAGAAAGAAAAATGAGAAAGAAATTGTGGTCGGAGATGTTCACCGGATATTGTTAACGGAATATATGAAGTAGTTGAAGAACAATGGTGTGATTAGGTGTACGGGGATGACTTTTTGTCGGTAATAATTTTTTTTGTGTGGTGTATATTAGTCCACAACATACATGCTTGATGCTTCTACAGTTCTACTATGGAATATGTAGACGATGGGTATGTTTGAAACATGATGGTTGGGGTTGGGGGAAACTGAAAGGTAGGGTTTTATTATAGTAGGAAGTTGAAATTTGTATTTTGGTGAAACTTGTTTTGTAAAATGGTGAAATTTGAGGGCTGTATTATGTGCAAAATTACTAAAATGATATAATTAAATGAGTTTTATGGTATATGTTAGATATTTTTATGGGTAAATATGTAATTTATGATTTATAAGCATTTAAAGTTTTTAAGCGCTTTTTATGGGGTTAAAGTTTTAAGCGCTTTTTAGAACATGATTTATGCATGCGTAATAACAGAGGCTTATTTTATAAGTAGAACATTTTAGAATGACGTAAACCCCATAAAAGCCCTTAAAAAAGCCTCCCCAAGCACACCTGATTTATATTTTACTTATTACGTGTTTATATTTTTCTCATATACGACTACACGGACGATTTTCAGCTAAAAAAATCCATTTTTAACTTGAAGATTTTGGCCCTCAAGATAAATGTTCAAGTTCCACCACTTGATGCAAAACGATTCCCCGATGGGGATGGGAGCAGAGATGAGGATGAGAGTGAGAAACGATGATAGGGATGGTAAATACAATCCCGGATATTTCCCCGCCCCATTGTCATCCCTAGTTAAATACAACATTAAATGGGTCTATTAATAAGATGCAAAGGAGTTTTGTGTAATTGTGTTTTGGAAAATGAATTATATACCTAAAAAAACCTACACGAAAGTCAGTTCTGAAAATGTTATTGATACATATAAGAAATGAATTGGTGGAAAATGTTAAGAGAAAACAAGTATATAGCCTTTGTCAAGAAATGAATGAGTGCATTAAAAATTTGTATTTTAAAAAAATATGTTCGAAACAAGAGATCAAAGTGATCTTCCTCTTTTTTTCCAAATAAATCGACGACCTGACACCATTGGGAGGAATGGCCGTTAGTGGACACCCACCTTCACCGGTTAGAGAGGCCCTCTTTAATACATTAAGAAAAGATGTTCACACGGGCCAGAAATATTCCATAGCATTCGCTTCTTAAAGGATTTGAACCCATGATACAATCTTCTTGTATATTGATTTAGCAAACCAATGCCTTAAGCCACTTAGCCCATACCTCCAAGTTGTTGATCGGAATACCAAACCATGCGAGAGACCTCCTAAGCCTGTCTTTGTACAAGCTATAGTCCCATAACTGTCGGCAGTACGACACCACTTCTTTCTATGAGCGTGACTCTATATCCATTAGGTTCTTCAAAATATGAAAAGTGCTTTTGCTAACTCTTTCTCGTCTTCAAAAAAGTATCAAAATGCAGTTATATAAGCTATCACTTTTTCAATTCAAGATCAGCTCATCAAAGCGTTCATTAAGTATATATACAATTTTCTCGTAATTCCATTATTAAATCTCTTTATTCGGCTTGTTTATCATTACTCTTTGAAATATCGTTTAGAGCTATAACAACACAACTTGTCAATTACAATATATATTTATCTTTGCTAACTTCTCTACTTTTTTCTTTCCAAAATCTAGTTACGGAGTATATACAACATTTTTGAAATTTTTAATTTTTGTTCAATGGATAGTGACTTTCATGTTTTTTAAAGAAAATATTATAAAATCTTAAACAGATAGGCATGTTACATAGAGATTCGTTGGGTAGCAAAATGGTTTACTTTAACGTTCAGGTCTAGAGCTTAAGTCCTTTAAATGAATTTACAAAGTAAACTTTTTTTTTTTTTTTTTTTTTTTTTCTTGATATAATATTCATTCTTCTTTAATACTAATATCAATATTCATAATAGCTTATACTAGGATGAGCATTTCAGTGTGAATCAGAACCCGAGCGGGATAGATTAAATCTTAGAAGCGAATAGATTTTTGAAATCACATGCGATGCAGGGACTACAAAATATGAAAAAATTGGGACCGTTAATTATCGGAATTTAGAGTCGAATACGTCGGAAATTAAAGAAAAGGAAAAACCGATTTACAGATGCGATCTGCGGTATCCGATATCGTGATAAATTGATACGATGCGTACCACTAATTCGTTATCTCGGGGAAAAATGGTGTAGTAATTGAATTGGTGCGAGATAGTACAGGCGGGACGATGCGAAAATCATCGCTAGTCTGCTTATACTATGGGTATTACATAACAAACTTACAATTATACATACTTTATAGGGTAAGGATTAAATGAGAAAAAAAACTTAAAATGAGAATAATAAAAAATAACTATAACCGTATATTTAAGATAAATCAACTTGAATTAGATACATCTCTATTCATTTAGATGCATCACAATTAGATCGTCGAGATCTTTAGATTTGACAAGAGTTTACTTACAAAAAATTGTCGTGTAACATAAATTCTTCAACATATTGCTCCTGCTTAATATAATACTAGTAGGGCACTCACGTGTTGCTGCGGCGGATACCCTAAAATAAATGTTGACTGCATCAAAAGTCTAAAGTGATTGATAGGAGTTGTACGTGTGAGTTATGTTTATATGCTTGTCTTTTAAGTATCTGGTCTTTGTCCCCTTTTTTTTACGACTAATTCAAATGTTTTACGTTGTAGTGCAAGTTCTTCTCATTCCAAAAGAAAATTGTTGTTGCAACAAAATTCGACCCTTAAGGAATGGCGGAATGAGCAAACACAAAACCCAAATCCAATTCAAATAAACATAATACACACTTATATATTCACTTCCTTAACTTCGATTGGACGCCTTTGGCGACGTACGGCCGTGACCGATAAAATTTCCTGTGGGTAGCCAAAGTTTTAAAATTGAATTGATCGCTTTATGTTTAAGTGTTTGACATAGTAGCTTTGTTAGATTGTACATTATGGTAAAATGATTGTATATTTTAATGAATGAGCGATTTAATAGTTTATTAAATTATGTGTTAAATAGTGTTTTTTAGTTGTATTTGTATTTTAAATAGTTGTACCATATATTAATAAAGTTGTATTTTTAAATGAGAGGTATAGAAAAGTATTAATTATGTGTATTGAATTGATATATTTGTGCATTAAAATGTTATAAAATATGCATTCAAACTTATAATTCTTTATATATTATATAAATTATGTTTGAGATGGTTGTACTTTATATTTATTTTGTTTATTACTGAATTTTAAGTAATTTATAATCATTTAATGCTCTAAAATATTTTTGTGCATTATAAGATAGTATCATTAACTTTGTATATCCATATGCGAATCTTTTTAATTAATATCCATGTAGAATAAAACCGGGAAAATGCCAAGTGCTTGGTTGTTGGTACTCTAACGAGAAAACTCAATAATTTACATAAGGATTCCCCCTTTAGATTAGAAAAACACAATAATTTATTTAAAGGCATGAGATAATTTACATAAGCATGTTGAATTAAAAGTGCAACACTGTTGTTATCTGATATCATCAGTCATCGACACGCGACTTAAGTAAGTATGATTCAACTTAATATACATTATATGAAATACAATTAGTGTAAAAGTGTTTCCTAGACTTTGTATCACCATAACATGTGCTTTAGTTTTATAAGTAACATTGCATTTTTCGTCAAGTTATGTATTTTTAATAATTTTCGACACTTTAACAAAAATTCTCGTGTTTACTAGTTTAAATAGTCTCGTAGTAAAAATAGTATCGTTTTTTTATGTTAAGTATTTAAAATAATACTCTTTTATAGTTTATAAAAATATTTTGTCTCTTTGTCAGTTTTCGTCCTTTTGTCGGGTTTTGAAAATAATAACCATTTTATTGTTCATAAAAGTCTAGTCTCGTCTATTCGAAGTGTTTATAAGAATAAGCAGAAGAGGATGCAGATTGGACTTTTAACATATTTTACATCAAAATAAGCCGAAGAAACTGCGGATTTAACTTTTTAAACATTTTACATCAGAATAAGCCGTAGAGGCCGCGGGTTGGACTTTTTACATATTTTACATCAAAATAAGTCGAAGAGGGCGCATATTGAACTTTTTAAGCATTTTACATCAGAATAAGCCGAAGAGGCTGCGGGTTGGACTTTTTACATAGTTTACATCAAAATAAGCCGAAGAGGCCGCATATTAGACTTTTATATCGTCATTCTAGAAAAAAATAGTTTAAGTAGTATATTTCTAGCGAAAATTCGGCATGACCTGTTCGTAAGTTCTTATTTTCCCAATTTTACCTAGCTCACTTTTAATGTTCCAAAAACCATTTCGAAGTTTATAAAAATTACATTTTACCTATTTGTTTAGTTTTCTATTAAACACTATATTTTTCGCCGCAACTTGAAAATGGCGTAATTTTCTTGTTTTAAGTCCGTTTTTAGTGTTACAAGCGGCCACGTTTAGCTTATAGAGTCTAGTTTATATTGTTTTACCCTATAGTTGAAAATTATAAGTTCATTATGGTGTATTTACTGTTTCGGAATAGCGGACTCAAAAAGTGTATATTTCGTCACCTAAACTAGTTTTTCAACCACAAACAACACAAACACGCTAAACCTAATCCCTTCCACCGATTTTTGCAATATTTTCATCAACTCAACAACTCCAATCTAACCTATTTTTCCTTTCCACCAATTTGTTACAATAATTCTCATATCAAGTATATATTCATAATAACTTTTAAATTAAATAAGCCAAATCAAACGCAAGGACTTTTGTACATCAAGATTAAACAAGAAAATAACACAAACATTGTGATACAAACACTAGGGTTTAATATGTATATATGTCGATTTGTATATGCATATGTGTACATCAAGATATTTTGTTTTGCTTACAAATTTACACAAACAAATTGTATTTTAGTAAGATTTAGACCATAAGCAACATGAAAGTACAAGTGATTTGAGTAAACGGACACTTACAATTTTGAGAAAAGATATATAGATATAGTGTGCTCAAGAACCCTAATGACCTCCAAATCACCCAAGAACTATACTAAACTACGATCTAAACCCGAAAGTACAAGCGATTCTTCAAGAATCAAGCAAAAGATGGTGTTTGATGGTGTTGTTGGGTCGTACGGTTATGAGAGGGGAGGAGGAGGAAGATTTTTGTGGTTGGAGATGAAATGAGATAAATGTGAAGTGCTAGGGTTTATGTAGCATGCAAAGACAAGATGGATGATATCATGATGCACTAACCACTAACCAACAATATATTTTTGGTCCAATGGGGGGAGGGCGTCGGCTATAAGCCAAAAAGAACGAGGGAAAACCAATTTTGAATTTATTTGGTGTATTGTGTGTATAGTTTGAGGTAAAAATGCAAAAGCGGTGAGTCGGTTGGGCGTTTTTGAGCGCATGTACGTAAAATAAAGTTTTGTAAGCGTTTTTATGAAAATAATATAAAACTTTTTGTCATTAGTGCGCGTCAGGACCGTTTTCATAGTAAGCGAGATAACTTCTCGTTTTTTAGTTAGATAAGCTCGTGAATGTTAATTTAAGTTTCGAGAAATAATCGTCTAAAAAATTTCCGGTACTTGTTTACTGTAATTTTTCAGTTTACGCGGTTTAACCTAGCGGTTAACGTAAGAGTAATAAAGTAGTCATTCAAAGTAGGGCTAATGATCAAAAAAGTATTATACTTGCCACCCTTTCTTCTTCAGGGTAGCGAACAAAATGTTTTGCTTCCAGTGGGTATTATCTTTTAAATTCATCCTCTTTAGGGTATTTTGCAAAAAGTTGGACATTTTGCCCTTTTTACCATGAAAGTAAATGATGGCAAGTATGATATTTTTTTTTTTTTATCATTTGCCACTAGTTTTTTTTATGTTAAATTTTGCATATGTATTAAGATAATTTAATTAATGATTTATAATTGTGTTAAATCTATGATAAAAATGTTTTGTTTCAAGTTTACACTATTTCGCAACTTATTAATGATAAATATTTGTAATAATTTTATATACTTAAAAAAGGGAAAATTAAAATCATTCGGACAATTATAGCAAAAACAAGCAACACTTTTTAATTCAGATTGAGCATTATAGCACCTCTTATTAGTAAGATGTGGTAGTCGGATTCAGAATCTTGTTAGTCGAGTTAGGATGTGTAACATCTTAATCAAACAAACACACCCTTAATCTAGTCATAGTATACTCTACAATCTTATGCTTGGCAAAAGTGCGACATAAATTTATATCAAGTACTTGGTTGTGATATAATTCCTCCTAATTTGGCGTTAAACCTAATTGATTTAGCGGCGGGCGTTAAACAACAAGTGAATTAGGGCAAATGATAAAACAAAACATTTTTATCATATATTTAACACAATTATAAATCATTAAATAAATTATCTTAATACATATCCAAATTTTAACATAATAAAAACTATGGCAAATGATAAAAGAAATTATCATACTTGTCATCATTTGCTCTTGTGGGTAGAGAGGGGCAAAAATGTCCACTTTAAAATACCTAAAGAGGATGAATTTGAAAGTATAATACCCACGGAAGCAAAAAATTTTGTTCGCTACCCTGAAGAAGAAAGGGTGGCAAGTATAGTACTTTTTTTGATCATTTCCCTTCAAAGTAAATAGTTTCGAGTATGTGGAAAAATAATGACTAGAAAATTTGTGAGTTGTCACACTTTCCAAAGAGCACCTATATACTTGATAACCATTCTAATGCTATTAGAACTCACTAATTCATTTATCTAACATATATTGGGTCTAAACAACTTAAACGTGATCACGTATAGTGCTATTTCATCATTAAAGACACTTTTACATAAAGAAATTTTATGCAGCAAGAAGCTAGACAAAAACAAGAGACACAAAGGTTACATATTAGAAATAACGTCTAACGGGTCTTTCGCCCACAATGCCCAGTTAACTCTAACCTTCCTACTTCGATGATTCACCCAAAATAATGTTTGAGTGACAGTGTTGTCAAAAAGCATGCATTTCTTAGGTTGCACCATTGCAAACACACTAGCATTCCTAAAATTCTAAACATGCCACCATAATGAGAAGAACGTGGCTTCCAATACCAACTTATGCAAGGAAGTAAGGCGCAAGCCTTTGAACCAAGTGTCCCAGGAAACAAGGTCACTAAACTCAGGAATGTGAATACTCCACCATCGGTCAATAAGACGGTATAACTTTCGAGACACCAGCGAGCAAAAAATATGGTTCGAGATTCCACCAGAATCACAAAACACAAGGAACATCCGCCACTCTAGCTGAAACGTTACTACGAGACGGAAGTTTATCTAAATACATACGCCAAATAAAGACGTTAACCTTAATAGGAAGAAACGTGGACCATCGAGTAGGAGATGAAGACATAACAAGCAAATGCTTGTCTATTTCTTTCCTTACTTGTGACAACTGGCAATTAGGGAGCCCATTTTAGGTAATCGCATTACGCTAAGTTAAACCGAGTATTTGCCTTTAGAACTATTTTGATTGCCCATGACTTGTTTTAATATCGTTTATTGGTTCTTATGATTTATTCTATTATCGTATGAGTCGTCATATGAGTTTTAGCATTTTTCGTTAAGCATTATGTGATTCGGCACAATAAAATCCTATAACGAGAAATAACGTAACTTTTAAACCGTAACTCGAAACTTGAAACTTGGCAAATAAATAGTCAAAACATCGTGGAAAAGCGTAAATAAAGCGATAGAAAGTCGAAGGAACGTCTTGGGACACTCGTAGGAAAATATATGAGCTCGGGAATGGGTAAGCCGGGATAGTTTGGGAAAATTAGCGGGTTTGGCCCTCTTCTTTGATGTGGTGGCCCCCACTCCCTCTTTTCTATTTTTAGGTCCCCAATCTCACCTATATAAACCCTCCCCACCTCTGTAATTCTCTTTTATTTCTCATACTCAAAAACACATACCAACTTTCTCTCACTAATATCTCTCTCTCTGCAAAACAAAACCTTAACCTAAACCACCACCGCGCCGTCCCCTTTCCGGTGGGATTAAAATTGCCACCCTCGTAGTGACATCACCACCACCACCATTTTGTAGTCTTTCTTTCCTCTTTCCATCCATATATGGCAAAAACTATTCGTGATTCTAGGGTTTTCAAGTAACTTTGTAGATCAGGTTTAGAAAAGGTAAAAGGAACGTGGGTGAAGCTTGTTTGAGCCAAGATAAGCCTCGTACAAGACCTTTTTGGCTCGTACGAATGGCGTATGGTGTTGGGTTTCATGGACACGGGTCTAAAACGAGTTTATAATTAATTAAAACATGTAACTAGTGATTTCGTATCGTGTGTTGTGTCATTTTATTGTGTTTTGCATTTTATTCATAGTTTCTTATTATTGGTCATGATTAGTTGATGGGTTTGATGATTGGATATTGTTTGGAGGTTGATTGATTGTGTTTGGTTGTTGGAGGAGCCATTTGAGGAGTGTTTTGATGGGTTTGGTAGGTCGAACGAGCCACTAGGGACTCGTTCATGAGTTTAATGATGGCGTCGCATTGACCACAAGGACCAAGGGTCGGTTTTTAATGGTATCTTGTTGGTAGTTGTTGTTGGTTTTGGATGAGAGCTGCGTGGGCCGAAAAGCTCAGAGCTTGTTTAGTTCAGTAGTCTTACCGGGGACCGTGTCATGACCAGTTAGGTAGTGACATTGGTTACGGGTGTATTTGGTATTTTGTTTTGATGGCGAGATTGATATGGGTTGATTGGAGATTTATTTGCGCTATTGTGATTATTAACTTGGACTTATATTATAAATTGTCAACTTTGAGCAACGTCGGTGTTACTTTGACTTTTAAGTCATAGTTGACCCCGTTTCTTAGTAAATGTATGAACTTTAGTATATATTGGACTATAGATTGATTAAAGCGAGAGGTCATGACTCGTGCTTATGGACTCGAAGCGAATATGATTTGAAACTTATATTGAAATTAGTAATATATATATATATATATATATATATATATATATATATATATATATATATATATATATATATATATATATATATATATATATATATATATATATATATATATATATATATATATATATATATATATATATATATAAACATGTTAATAAAACTAAGAAACATAAATAATAATTGGTTTTTATACTAAAACCCGATAACAAGACTTGTCTTGTTATTAGCTATTTTAAATGGAATTAACAACTAAAATGGAAAGGTTTTCTAATTAATAAGTATTTAATGTTTTGATGCCGCGTTTATCGAAATGTGCCATTTATGAGCATTTAATGTCATTTTAGAGCATTTAATACTATTTACGTCTTGTGCATGGGTTAGGATGACATAATTAATAGTTTCACTTCATGTCATCGTCAGCCACTAAAGCTCATCTAGGCATTTCACATTGCATCAGTGCTTATACGAGGCGGACTCTAGACTTACTCGTAATGCTTGCTGTAATATGCAGTAAAACCACCATCATCACTATTCACAGAGCTCATCTCTTACATCATCACCACCCGCATCACCATGTCCTAGAAGACCTAGATCCCCTCTTGTACCCACTCGGGATTCATCTTCTGAGGCAGGCTCATGGACTCCCTGCGTAGATGAGGATGTGGAGGAGTATGAGGGCGAGGAGGAGTATGTAAGGAGGATGTGGATCCTTAGGAGGAGGATGATAAGGATATCCAGGATGGGGTCTCCATCATTAGTGTCGCATTAGCATTCTCGAGAACTAGGCTCTCCACTTACCTTTGCACGAGCAGTTCTCACAGGCGGCCTTTTGACTTTGACTTCACTCTACCTCACTTTGAGATAGGTAGCCACTAGGTTCGGAGATACCATCGGTGCTTAAAGCCCTAGGAGTATGGAGGTACGGGTCTAATTTGGGAGAGGATTATATCCCGTAATATTAGCCTTAGTCAGTTGTCAAATCGACTAGATGGAGTTTCGAGGGCTAGTGTAGAGGATTTGAGAGCAGATATGGGTTCCGTAGTTAGGAGGACTGATTAAGAGAGGGTATGTCGAGACTCCATGGCGGGTAGGGACCTGGGAGGTTAGCGACGGCCGAGAGATGCATCTTGGCGTATGGTATTTGTAGGTGAGTTGGAGAGGGAGGTCGTGGATCGAAGAGTGATCGCCGGCGATGTTGAGCTTTCATCTCATGGAGGTTGACGATGTTAGGAGACCAGTTAAGAGTGTTCGTGATCGTGGCTAGATTGTGTTAGATTCATAGCATTGTACCATCTTAGGCGAGTAGTATATAGTTCGAGATGTAGATCTATCCTAGTTATCTTGTTAGTATCGTTGTTAGGATCATTTTTGATTTCTTCATATCCTTTCATGTATTTCACTTCGAAACCTATGAGTTATGGTTATTAGAATGTGCATCCTTTAGTTTTGATACGGTCTCTAGTTATTTCGTTATGATGTAGTGAATATCCTTGTTAGCCTTGATTATGTGATCCGTGTACCAAGCGAGTGAGTTACACAATCTTTCAGCCACTTGTGAATGGTCGGCCGTAACAAACTTAAAGCGGTTCAAGCAGAGCATAATGAAGATCTGGGGAGTATAGTGTTTCCCAGATCAGTTATGTCGTGGTATGCAATGGATCACCAAACGTATAGTGATCGAGAGATTTGAACGGAAAAGAGATTGATATGATTATTAAAACTACAGAAAAAGGACATAAATTACAAGGGCTAAAATGCAAATTAAAGAAATTTAAAGATAAAAATATTAAATGCGCTATCACTATTTTTTAAAATGATGTTTTTGTTTTACATTTTATAAAACTAGAATTAAGAAACTACGTAACGTACAAATAAAAACGTGAAACTTACACAATATAAATCCTAAAAATATGAAAATAACATTTTTACAATCCTAATGATAAAAGAAAACATTTAGAAAAAGAAAATTATTTTTATAACTATTAAATTAATTATTATTAATTAAAAACTATTTTTAACTATTTAATATTAGCCTAAAATACAAGAAAATATGAAATAAAGCTAGAAAAATAAAATTATGACTTAGAAAAATCTAAAATATTATAAAAGTTATTTTAAAACTGAAAATATATTTTTTAGACTTTTAAAATAATTATTATTAAAAACAATTTAAACTAATTAAAATTAAGAAAAATAACAAATGAACAGTAAAAATTATGAGACTTTGCAGGAAAATCTAAAATATTATTCTAAGCCTGGGAAAAATATAAAAAGTTAGATAAGCCCACTAATAAGCTGAATTGGGCAAATAAGCAGTTTGAATAAGCACTTGAAATAAGCTAAAAGCTAACTATAAGCTACCATAAGCTACTAAAGCCTAAATCTAACCTAAAACGAGCTAATTCAACTGATTGGGAAGTAAAAGCACAAGCTCTGAAAAAAAACTTCGTGGCCAGGATTTTAATAACTATATCTTGCGACTACTAAGGCCCTACTTTAAGCACTAATTAAGCTAGCTAGAAAAATTCACAAAAATAAACTAAAAATACCTAGCTGTAGATCACCAACCAAAGATCTTGTATCCCAAATTTCAGCTCAAAAGGACTTATAATGAATCACAGTGAAAATTCCACAAAGTTTGGCCAAAATCACTTTTTCACTTCTTTTTTTTTTATTTTTGTCTTTTTGGATTTTTGTTGGAATTTGAAATAAGGACCAAGATGTAACTCTTTTGTGAAAACAAATCTTATGAGAACCACTAAATAAGCTATTTAGAGACGACAAAATTTTATTTACCCCAGACTAATGATTATGAACCGACACACCTTGGGCCAGACTTTTGTGAGCACAAATAAGCTATGGTATTTCTAGTTAAATAAGCTACTGAACAATTACATGTGTACATCTACATGAATAAGCCGAAAACAATCCAACAATCATGAGAAGGGAGGGAACAGAAGGCTCATAAGCTAAACTAAGGGAAGCCTAAATCTAAAAGATGAAAGAAAAACATACAAATAAGCACTAAATAAACTAAATAAGAATAAACCTATACTAAGTAAGCTACCAAGTACCTAATGAAGACTATTCTAAATTTCCTAAAAGCACTTAAGGAGGGGCTGAAATGAGCAAATGAAATCATCAACTGAGCAAAAAAAAGGAACTTACCGGGTTTGCTACTGTACTGCCTCGTATTTTATGATACCAACAATGGACTTTTAAGCAAAATAAAAGCTATCCTAGACTAATCCCTATGCCCTAACATTATCCCAATCTAAAAGCTAACCACCTTAAGTGTTTTCAAAGCAAGCCGGATTTAACAACTAAATGAGCTAGCTTGGAGCTTCAATGGGTACAAAAGAAGACACATGGGGATTTAAATTAAGCTTAAACCAAAGGGAAAGAAGTTGCTTTGTCGGTCTATGACCAGCGATCATTAAACAGGACTCAAAATAAGCAATCTAAGGGTAATCTATTAAGCTGAATCCTAAGCTACTAACTACACTATATTTGAACTACTCAATAATTACCTAATTAAGCTACCTATTTTACTGATAAGTTATAAAAAAAATAATGAGGAAAAAGACTTGTAAATTGCAGTACCGATTGATCTGATTTCAAAGCGTGCCATAGGGTGCTCTTTGGAGCTTATCTTGAATAAGCTAGAAAGGGAAATAGCTCCTGAGCTTCCTAGCCTAAGGAATCCACCCACCTAACTTGCTTTTGCCCCCAACTGGCCTAAATAAAGTACATTTCACGGCATACAAATAAGCCGAGAAAAAGAATGATCACGGCCAAATTTATTTTGTTGTTCTTTGAAGCTTGTGAGATGACATGTACCTAAGAGATTTCTTGCAACAACTTTTAAAATCCACCAAACCAACTGAATTAACTTAGTTAAGAGCGAAAATGGGTCAATACGAATCTTGATCCATGAGGCAAGCTTAACCAAACACCCTCGTAAAGGGAAGAACATCATGAAACTGTTTTGAAAATAGAAATTTTTGTGAACTTTTTGTTGTAAACATTTTTTTTTCTTTCTAACTTAAAACAGCTTACACAAGAGTTGAATGATTTTTTTTTTCATCAATGAGACAACAACTTAAAAAAGGTACATTAGAACATGAATCACTAAACAAAATCGAGTTGCTGAGAATTTGAATTGAATTGAAAGTTAACTTAACACATTACATGAATTTAAAAGACTGTGTTAATACAAATATCGTCATTAAACGTTATTTATATTTTTGATCTTTGCCTAAGTTTTGTTAACGACAAAAGTAAATTTAATTTATAAAAGCTTAAAGCTTGTCAAGTTTATTAGATATTAAAACAAGCTTTCTTAAACAATATATTCATCATTCAAGCATTTACATTTATGATTAGTAACATCTTGATATGACTCTAATCATTATGTATGATAATAGTTTGTAGAATGTGTTAGGTTCTTAAAACCAAACACTACTTAAGCATTTGCATATTTCTATTAATAGTAATACAACATTTGACATCATGTATTACATCATGGAGATCATTGGAAGATTCCATTAGATATTTTGTGAAGATTTGTACTCTTCATATCTTGCACAATCTTACTTAGATAGAGTTGACTTTAGACCAGATTTGATATCTTGATTTGTCGGACTGGCGGTACCAATTTGGTACGGTAGGAACCTTTTAGGGGTCGCGGTCCGTCGGACGCTCTCATCCAAATTTTGGCTATAAATAGCAATGCCAAGCCAAGTAGTTTCTCATCCCTTTCTAATATACTCTCATACATATCTCTAACCCTTCTAACTCGGTTTCATATCATATTAGTGATCTCTTTTGTAGCAAAGAAGATCAAGTCACATTCAAGCTTCAAACACGAAGTTGGAAGTCTTGTTTGTTTAGTGTTGTATGATCTAGTGTTGATTCATACTTCATTGTTGTATCAAACCATCATAATCTTGTGAGTGTGAGTGGTTAGTATTTTAGTCCTCAAAATACATTGTGTGTGGGAGTAGTTGTACCCTTGGAAAGAACTCGACATCTAGCTTAGTGTCGGAAATAGTGTTAGCGAAGTGTAAAGGTTTTCTCCGCCGGTGAAAGGAGCTTGTTGACTAGTGAAGTTAAACTCTCGAGTGTGAGACTCGGGAGTGGAGTAGGGCAAGGAAAAAGAGTCCTTGTAGAGCGAACCACTATAAACAACTTGTTGTGGTTTGATCATTTCTTTCCTTATTTACTCATTACATATTGCTTGCATATTTCATTAACATACTCAAGATCAATATCAATTGATCTTTCAATAAGTTTCAAAACAAAGTTTTTAATCGGTAAACTATTCAACCCCCTTCTAGTTTTCTACAATTGGTACCAGAGCCTCGTTGCTCAATAATTTCTAAAATAATTTGTATTTTATAAACTTGAAACGATCCATGGATTCGAAAACTTTAAAGAAGGGCAATCTATGCAAAGACCACCACTCTTTGAAACCAATGGATTTATCTATTGGAAAAACCGTTTTGAAACATATGTAAAATCAAAAGATATAGATCTTTGGTTTATTATTGTTAAAGGAGATTTTAGTTCTACAACAAAGGATATTTTCGTTGATGAACAAAAGAAATTAGTTGCTAAAAATAATGAAGCTAAAATGATGCTTTATAATGCTTTACCTAGAAAAGAATATGAAAGAATTTTTATGTGTGAAACCGCTAAAGATATTTGGGAATCTTTAATTGTTACACATCAAGGTAATTCACAAGTCAAGGATAACAAAATTGATCTTCTTGTTCAACAATATGAACAATTTGTTATCCCTGAAGATGAAACCATTGATTGTGGCTTTGCTCGCTTTAACACTATCATTACATCACTTAAAGCACTTGATGAATCTTTTCGTAGTAAGAACTTTGTCCGGAAATTTCTTAGAGCACTCCATCCCAAATGGAGAGCTAAAGTGACCGCTATTGAAGAATCAAAAGATCTCTCAATAATGTCACTAGACGAGCTAATTGGCAACCTCAAAGTTCACGAAATGGTAATGGAGAAAGATTCGGAGATCATCAAAGGAAGAAAGGAGAAGATCAAATCTATTGCTCTTAAAGCAAAGCGGAATCAGCGATGATGGTGAATCTTGTTACGATAGTGAAGATGAGGAGTATGCTATGGCCGTTAGAGATTTCAAGAAGTTCTTTAGAAGAAGAGGAAAGTTTGTAAGACAACCTCGAGAAGAAAAGAAGCCATTTCGAAAAGATCGGGATGATAAGAAGATTAAAGGTGAAAGAAAGTGTTTTAGATGTGGTGATGCAAGTCATCTCATAGGAGAATGTCCCAAGCCACCTAAAAACAAAACTCAACGAGCTTTTGTAAGTGGTGCTTGGAGTGATAGTGAAGACGATGAGGAAACAAGCAAGGAAGAGATCGCTCTAATGGCACATGAGTCAAATGAGGTACTTTCCGACTCTTCTTATTCCTCTATAGATGATGACACCTTGCAAAAACAATATAATCAATTGTGTGAGCTAAGTCTAAAAATCATAACTAAAATAAATTTCTAAAAACCAAAAAGGAGTTTTTGGAAAATGAGGTATATGAGTTAAAAGAAAAAGCAAAACGTCTTGAAAAAGGAAAAGCAAATGGCGATGATTGTAAATCATGTCAAGAGCTTAATCTTGAAATAGAAAAACTAAAGCTCACACAAGAAGTTTTAATAGAAAATAATTCTAAGTTTAAAAGGTTTAACAAAAACATCGCTCTTGCCGATGAAATAGTTAAAATTCATAAAACACCGGGAGACATGAATGGGCTAGGTTTTAATGAAGTATTAATTCCAAAGAGTCAAAACAAACCGGCCGAAAAAGAAGAACATTCATCAAAAGCTGCTGCCGATGCAGCAAGACGCGATTGACGGAACCAAAATAAGGGTTCCGTCCGTTATGCTAAATGGTACCGCGGGTACTTATTGAAACGAGAATGTTTCGCAATACGGACCGTCTTGAATTTGTTAAAATAACAAAGAAAACCAATGATAATGTTAAACTAAAACCAGCCATTATATCGGGAGTAGGACTTGTTAAAAATGAATTTAGATCAAAAACTACTCAACAACGATATAAAACTTCTTTTGCCAAGCGCCCCTTTCCTAAGAGCAACCACAACGTTCAACCTAACTACCAACACAACGGTTGGAATCAAAACTTTCCTAGACCATATCAAACTCCAAGTTACATGCCATGGAACCCTTACCCATCATTTCCATACATGAATCAAATAAATGGTATGTTTAACCCAAACGGACCCATGAGATATTGGGGACCAAATGTTTGAGTTATTTGCTTCTTAGGTATGCTTGAAAGTTGGATTGGAACCCGATGAATGGATAAAAGATAGTGGATGCTCACGACACATGACGGGCAACAAAGTCTCTTCTCATCATACCAAGAGTATGACGGAGGTAATGTCACCTTTGGTAGCAATCTCAAAAGCAAAATCATTGGCAAAGGTACGATTGCTCATAACTCTCTAACTATTGAAAATGTTGCTCATGTGGATAGGTTAGGATTTAATCTACTTAGTATTAGCCAACTATGTGATAAAAAGTATAAAGTACTATTTGATGAAAATGGTAGTAAAATACTAAAAGATGGTATCACTATAGCTAAAGGAGTTAGGAAAAATAACATATACGTCATGAAAATAGATAAAACATATAATGACAAACTTTGCCTAACAACATTAGACGATAGCTCATCTCTTTGGCATAGGCGCTTAGGTCACGCTAATATGAGACTTATACAAAACCTATCTTCAAAAGAGTTGGTTAGGAATTTACCAAAACTAAAATATGACCAACACTTTTGCGAGGCTTGCAAAATTGGTAAACAAACACATAGTAGTCACAAATCTAAAAATATGGTGTCCACATCTAAGTGTCTAGAATTATTACATATGGACTTGTTTGGACCATCCGCTATAAGAAGCTATGGAGGCAACTTATACACTTTGGTCATAGTAGATGATTACTCAAGGTTTACTTGGACATTATTTTTGAAAACCAAAAATGAAGCTTTTGATAAATTTGAAATACTTAGCAAGAAAATTCAAAATCTTCTAGGTGTCAAAATTGTGTCGATTCGAACGGATCATGGTCGTGAATTTGACAACGAAACTCAATTTGGAAACTTTTGTGATACAAATGGTTTAACACATAACTTTTAAATCCACGAACACCTCAATCAAATGGAGTAGTAGAACGTAAAATAGAACAATTCAAGAAATGAGTAGAACAATGCTTAATGAACAAAACATTCCTCAAAAGTTTTGGTGTAACGTCGTTGACACTTCTACATATATTTTAAATAGAGTCCTAATACGTCCTTTCCTAAACAAAACACCATATGAACTTTATAAAGGTAAAAAGCCAACATTAGGATATTTTAAAGTCTTTGGTTGTAAATGCTTTATTCTTAATACTAAGGATTATCTCACCAAGTTTGACCCAAAGTCTTATGAAGGTGTATTTCTTGGTTACTCTCAAACTAGTAAAGCTTACATTGTCCTAAATAAAGAAACAATGATAGTCGAGGAATCGTTGAACATAACATTCAACGAAAGTCCACCTCCTCTAAACATCACCTTTGGTAGATGATGACTTAGTTGAAAGTCAAATAATTGAAAGTCAAATTAATAATAACAAGGAGGATGAACCATTAAATAAGGAAATTGTCAACATAAAAGAATCTAAAAGTCATCCATTAGAAAAGGTCATAGGAAAACTTAATCAAAGAACCTTAAGATCACAAGCTCAAAATCAAAGTAATCATTTTTGTTTTGTATCCACCATTGAACCCAAAACCATAAATGAAGCAATAAAAGATGAATCATGGGTAATTGCCATGCAAGAAGAATTAAACCAATTAGTTAGAAATGATGTTTGGAAACTAGTTCCAAAACCCAAAGATCAAACTATAATTGGAACAAAATGGGTCTTTCGAAACAAAATGGACGAAAATGGTGTAGTATCTAGAAACAAAGCTAGGCTTGTTGCACAAGGTTATAATCAACAAGAAGGAATTGACTATGATGAAACTTATGCAACGGTAGCTAGACTTGAATCTATTAGAATATTACTTGCTTATGCATGTGCTTATGATTTTAAATTATTTCAAATGGATGTTAAAAGTGCTTTCCTTAATGGGTTTATTAACGAAGAAGTGTATGTTGCTCAACCTCTCGGTTTTACCGACTTTGAGAAACCACATCATGTCTTCAAACTCAAGAAAGCATTATATGGCCTTAAACAAGCACCTAAAGCTTGGTACGACCGTCTTAAGACTTTTCTTATTGATAACAAATATACTATGGGATTAGTAGCTAATACTCTTTTTACTAAGGAAAAGGAATCACAAATTATTATTGTTCAAATATACGTTGATGACATTATATTCGGATCAACTTGTCAAGAACTATGTAATGATTTCTCTAAAATCATGCATGACGAGTTTGAAATGAGTATGATGGGTGAGTTAAACTTCTTTCTAGGACTTCAAATTAAACAACTAGAAGATGGTATTTTCTTTAATCAATCTAAATATATAAAAGACATGCTTAAGAAATTTGGTCTTGAAGATTCCAAACCAACTAAAACACCCATGTCCTCGGACACTAAACTCATCAAGGACGAAGAAGGTGAATCCGTAGATAACACTAAATATAGAGGAATGATTGGTAGCCTACTCTATCTTACGGCTAGTAGACCCGACACTATGTTTAGTGTTTGTCTATGTGCTCGCTTTCAAGAAAACCCAAAGGCATCACACTTAGAAGCATTAAAAAGGATTTTTAGATATATTAAGGGAACAACGTGTTTAGGATTATGGTATCCCAAAGGAACGGGTATAGAAACTATAGTGTATGCCGACTTCGGATCATGCCGTGATTATGTCGATAGAAAAAGTACAAGTGGTATTTGCACTTTTGTTGGACATTGTCTCACCTCATGGTTTGCAAAGAAGCAATCGGCTTTAGCCATCTCTACTACTGAAGCGAAATACGTCTCGTAGCCGGAAAAGCATGTCAACAAGCTCTTTGGATGAAGCAAGCTCTCGTAGACTCGGAATTCATCTCAACGACATTGTGATACTTTGCGACAACAAAGGAGCCATCGATCTAAGAATCCCGTTCAACATGCTCGTACAAAGCACATTGAAATCCGTCATCACTTTCTTGCGACAATGTTCAAAAGGAAACATTTCAATCGAGAAAGTATCCTCGAACAACATTGCCGACATCTTTACTAAACCTCTTAAGCGAGAACCTTTTAATCTTCTTAGACTTGGTTTAGGGTTAATGGAACCAAACATGTAGGATAAACATAGCCTAAAACATTAGAATAGTCAAACCAAAAGAATTTTGTCTTGTTTACGCTCACGTACGGCACCAAAGCGACAACACGGACGGAACCGGAAAGTCATTTGGTGCCGGTCGTCCGTGGTTGTCAGTGTCTCACAAAACGATATACATAACATCTTCTTCCTCACAACCCACTTTACCAAAACGTGCAAAACTTAAACCAAGCTCATTATTGTCATCTTTCCACTCACTAATCACTGAAGATAACATCATTGTAAGTATCCTAACTACATTTCATCTCTTAATTCTGAGTCTAGGATTCTTATTTATGCACAAAACTATCACAAATCATTACATGGGGTTTTATGTATGCTTATATACCAAATATGAATTCAATTGGCAAATTGCATAACTAGTCATTCAAATTAGGTACTACATTATCATATTGCATAAACAAATCATGTTTTCCACTAATTGATAGATAATAAATATAAGGCCTTATTCAAACAACCAAACACCCCATGTCAAAAGTTTTGAAAAGCTTCTCACTTGTAGGAAAACATTCTTTCATTGCTAATACAAATAGAAACGTTAAATTTTCATCACTTGCATGCTCTTGAATACTAAAGGTATTGCATAACTAATATGCACTCCCGGGTATATTCAAATATAGCCACATTGAATTAGGAGCATTTGGGTTATCTCATGGTATTTGCCAAACACTCCACTAAAACCATTTTGTGCATAAAATGAGTCGAGATAACCGCAACTCCAAATTGTTTTCATATAGGCACACACTAGAATCAAAAATGTTAAAATTTATCTTAATTTTTTAACATATTAACTCTTGTCCTTAGGAATAACCATGGTAGCCGCAAGATTCTATGATCACAAAGACACTCTTAACTACATTCCCAAACACCACAAAACCAAAGGACTCACCAAGGAACAAATAGAAATATTTAAGGGTCTAGAATCAAGGTATTTCCACGAGGGTAGAACCATTCACTCATCCTTCCTTGAGCATACTAATCTTCGTGAAGAACTAGCCGCCATTCAATTCGATTGTCTTCTTGACATTGATGAACCAATTTGTCCTAGGTTCGTGTTATCTATGCTAGTGTGACGGTTTTAGTGATGAAGATGATGAGTTTTGTCTTAGCTTTAGAATCAACCAAAATGACTACACCATCACTTTAAGTGAATTTGCTAGAGTACTAGGAATTCCCAACCGAGGAACTTGTGTCGACACGGATAAGTGGTCACTCATGCCATGATCTTGATGATCAATGACCGCTCTTCCCTACATAACCCGTTTAGCCGATAAGGATGTCATCCGTGAACACCTTTTAACCCAAAAGCGGATACAACCCGAGTAACCGAAAGGGAAAAGAGGTAAACCGAGATCCATATGGAATGGAGCTAAATGAACTTAAGCCTGAATTTAAGAAATGGGAGGAGTTACTTAGAGCAAACGTCATTAGCACCATAGGGAATAGGGATCACATAAATGCTTGTCTTTGTCACATGCTTTACAACTTGTCCACCCGACAACCATTCAACTTAGCCTACTACATAGCTAGGAGAATGATTGATATTCCAACTCAAGGATCCGTTGCTCTTCCATACGGGATGCTTCTCACCCGTCTCTATAGAAACTTCGCTCCAATTCCACCAACCCCAAAAGGAATGCACCTTCACTATGAACTCATCCCTCACATCTTTGTACCTTTGAGTGATGCTCGAGTTGCTAAGACTAAAGGCAAGAGAGCTAAACCTCCAACTCCTTCATCATCATCATCAAATAGCTCCCAGGATGGTCTTCCAAGCTCTCATCTTCCACCTCATGAGTATTACGCATCTCTTCTCGAGATTGAGAATGAATCGTGAGAATTCAAGCAAACTAAGGGAATGTTCAAGTGCCTTGGTAGGATGATGAACAAGATTTACAAGAAATTGGACAAATAAGGGTACTTTAAGGAGTGTTTGGAACAATGCTTTATCATTAATGTTTGATACTATTTAGTTGTTTTATTATGTAGGATGATAATATAACTTAAAACAATGGTGTATGCTAACAAACTCATGCAAGGGGATAGCACAAGTATGCTATCAAATTTTACCCATTTTCACTATATTGTGAAAATCAATAAGCCTTGCTCTTAATCTATGCTCCACTATGTTTACATATGTGTTATTTACTTTTCCTAACTAGACATGTTTAGTATAACAGTTTTGAAAAAAATTTCAGGGTTTCGAAAATTCGGGTTTAAAAACATTACGTCCAAATTCGGCCTCCACGGATCGACGGCACCATTATCTTGGTACCGTCCTTTATGTAATTTGGTACCGCCATATATCTGTGGACGGGCGGCACCCTTTTTGGGTTCCGTCGGTGTATGATTTTGAGTGCCGTGGATCCTCCAGTAATTTTCAATTTCGACTCTTCGTGATTCCAAATTATCTTCCATCACTTAAAAATCAACCTTAACTAGTTTATATTGTTATTAGAACTAGTATTATTCACTAAGGGATGTAAGAAATCCATTTCCCACCAAAATTCAAAAATTTGAAAAATCCACCCAAGGAGCCCTTTGGCATAAAGGAAGGAACCAAATTTTGGTACCTTCAAATCCGTGGGTAATCTGAATATTAGGAAATTCCACTCACTAGAACACATTAATTGCATATCTTTTCTTCTTCACTCCATCTTCTTTGTATGGATTGACTTGGGTGATATGACTAGCATTCAACCCACTTCCAAATCATTAGGAACCTCATCTCTTCAATGGTTCAACATCAAATCAAACCTTTTCTCAACAATTTCTTACCTCTATAAATTGAAAGGCTTTACCATGATCATCCTCACACCTTCTTCATTCTCATTACTATCTAGCAAATCAAAACCCAAGTTAAAATGACTAAATCATCACCAAAACCTTGCAAGAAAACCGCTAGAATGAGCGTAAGGCCTTGTTGTTTTGTCAATCTTAGCTCATCATCCGAATCTTCACCACTCACAATCTCATCTCCCATTAGAGATGATACACACCCTACCTTAGCTACACCTACTTCATCACACATTGTGATCACCACTCCACCACCAATAAAAACACCTACTTCACCTCCACCCGCACCCATCCAAACATCCAAAACACCCTCACCACCTTCACCAAGGTCTCCCACACTCACTCCCATGGAGTTATTTTCAACTCCACCAACATCACCAAATCCTTTCCTAGAGGACTTGGAAGACTTGCCTCCTAGGCCAAGTCATCCACCACCATTGCCATCCTTTGGCACCATTGAGCGAATCGCTCATGAATCACCTCGATCATCCATTGACCCAAACGCCCCATTAGGGCCAAGACCTCTCCTTTTCCACCCCATTCACAAGGACATTCATGGTCCTTTATACGAGGATCATCCACTTCCATCATCAATGTCCCCTCATATTGAGGACATTCCGTAGAGCATGTGGGATGACAATCCCACTAGAGAGAGAAGCGAACTCCACAACCTCCACCAATTCAAAGGCATGGTGGATTCTCACTTAAGTGAGACAATGCAAATGCAAAGTGCTTTGCTTGCATCCATCATGACCACTCCAAACATCCCCAACACCACCAACACATCCACCATGCCACCACCACAACCTCCATGAACTTTCTACCCTCCAAGGCATGGTTGCTCTACTTGTGAGAAAACGGGTCAAACCGTGGAACGGACCGGGATTATGGTCCATGACTTCCTCGAAGAAATGAGGTTCATCCTCAACCACATTCTTGAGCGTCTCAACGCTCTTTCCCATCCACCATCACTTTAGGATGGTTTTAAAATAGTCTTTCTTTTATTTGCTTTTTTAGGATAATTTTCATTTTCTTGTACTAGAAACACATCATTGTGTTCTCTTTTCATGATCTTTACTCATGAAAAATTTTAACTAATGAATGTTGTTTCTTATATTGTTGGTGTCATTACATAGTGTTTGGAAATGCTTGTGAATGATCATTATTACTAACAATTTTTTTGCTTTATTTTCACAATCCATGTATCTTCCCTTAAAGCACCCAATTTAGGGGGAGCTTTGAACAAGGGGGAGATAATAGCTCGGGCTCATTACATTTCGCATAGCCTCTTCTTTTTGTTGAGACAAAAAGGGGGAGAAAATATAGAACTTGGAAATTATTAATATTTGACTTTTCTCAAAGTCAAGCTGCATACTGACTTTTAGAAAAGTCAAACATCATGCATCAACTAGTGAATTCTTTGACTTTCATTAAAAGTCAAATTTCATACACTTGCATTATCATTTTCTTTTCAAGCTCTAAAACTAATATTTTTATAACTCTTGTACAAACTTTGTTTCTTTTATAAAAATAAAATTTATATTTTGTCCTCAACAAAAGGGGGAGATTGTTAATACAAATATCGATCATTAAAGCGTTATTTATATTTTTGATCTTTGCCTAAGTTTTGTTAACGACAAAAGTAAATTTAATTTATAAAAGCTTAAAGCTTGTCAAGTTTATTAGATATTAAAACAAGCTTTCTTAAACAATATATTCATCATTCAAGCATTTACATTTATGATTAGTAACATCTTGATATGACTCTAATCATTATGTATGATAATAGTTTGTAGAATGTGTTAGGTTCTTAAAACCAAACACTACTTAAGCATTTGCATATTTCTATTAATAGTAATACAACATTTGACATCATGTATTACATCATGGAGATCATTGGAAGATTCCATTAGATATTTTGTGAAGATTTGTACTCTTCATATCTTGCACAATCTTACTTAGATAGAGTTGACTTTAGCAAAGATTTGATATCTTGCTACTGTTGGCGGTACCAATTTGGTACAGTAGGAACCCTTTTAAGGGTCCGCGGTCCGTCGCATCTGTCCAAATTGGCTATAAATAGCAATGCCAAGCCAAGTAGTTTCTCATCCCTTTCTAACATACTCTCATACATATCTTCTCTCTAACCCTTCTAACTCGGTTTCATATCATATTAGTGATCTCTTTTGTAGCAAAGAAGATCAAGTCATATTCAAGCTTCAACGAGAAGTTGGAAGTCTTGTTTGTTTAGTGTTGTATGATCTAGTGTTGATTCATACTTCATTGTTGTATCAAACCATCATAATCTTGTGAGTGTGAGTGGTTAGTATTTTAGTCCTCAAAATACATTGTGTGTGGGAGTAGTTGTACCCTTGGAAAGAACTCGACATCTAGCTTAGTGTCGGAAATAGTGTAAGCGAAGTGTAAAGGTTTCTTCTCCGGTGAAAGGAGCTTGTTGACTAGTGAAGTTAAACTCTCGAGTGTGAGACTCGGGGAGTGGAGTAGGGCAAGGAAAAAGAGTCCTTGTAGGCCGAACCACTATAAACAACTTGTTGTGGTTTGATCATTTCTTTCCTTATTTACTCATTACATATTGCTTGCATATTTCATTAACATACTCAAGATCAATATCAATTGATCTTTCAATAAGTTTCAAAACAAAGTTTTTAATCAGTAAACTATTCAACCCCCCTTCTAGTTTTCTACAGACTGAAATTAAAGCATGACTAGAATTTTAAAATCCTAGACTAAAATTAGAAACTAAAAAAAAAACTAACTAAAAAACTAACTAACCTCTTGGCTCGTATATGGCTCTCCATATATATATTCCACATCAAGGTACTCTCTCACTCTTCTTCTTTTTTCTTCTTCAGCTTTCTCTTCCTCGCTCTTCCAAGGCCCTCAGGCGTAGATAAACAAACTAAAAGAAACACGATGCCTCCTGCCAATGCTACTTTTTTCTTTCTTTATTTTTTCTTCACGGAAAAGCCGGGTAAATCGCAGTGTGCTGGGTTGTCGTGGAAGGTGGGTTTTTTATGTTTTCTCGGTTTTGGGTGACAGGGACAAAGAAATATTTTTAAAAGAGAGAAAGGTTTTATTGTGTTTGTGTTTCGTTGGGGTTTGTGTATGGAAAGACGAGAAGACAGTGCTCTGGGTGGTTAAACACCGTCGTTAGGCTCGTGGGGTAGATTGGGTTTTGGTTTGGGCTTGTAGTTTTGGGTGTCAGGTTAACTTTGAATCCATTTAGTAGTTGCAAGGACCAAACCGTAAAATCAAGATGCAGGACCATTTATGTAGTTTCAAATATGATTCAAGGATTATTATTGATACTTCCAAAAATCCAAGGGCCAATCTGCAAATCTCACTATTCCAAGGACCAAACTTGTCGCTTTTGAAACCTCAAAGGACTAAACTCGCCATTTCTGATTTTGACACGCTTTTTGCTCGCTTTTGCTCGGGCTTTCAACTTTTCTACCAAGTACATACAAAACACACCGAGGATATATTTTAACATATTTTGAGCGATTTTTGGTGTTTTTTAGTCATTTTGAGGTCTTATGCTGTAAAAATGATATGAAATAAGACCTATCAAATCCCCACACTAAACCATTACATTGCTAGTCCCTAGCAATCTTATGAGAAAAACTTAATGGATTTGAATCTCTTTACCAAAAGCCATTACTTCTGGAGTAGCCAAATGTTTCGGGCCATGTAAGAACCATGGTACACCGATAACCATGTGATTTTGAGCAAAACCACCACCAATCGGATTTGATTTGTTCTTTACCGTACGCTTGCTCGACTAGCCAACTCTTAGATAAATTATCAATATTATCTTTGGTGAGTGATACCATTATGGTTTTTCCACTTTACCACAAGCCATAAACTCAAGGCTAGCCAACTCTTCACTTTTAGGATGTAAGCTGAATACCATACAATTTTGGGTAAATTAAAAGCCGCCAACGGATTTGAGATATCTTACCAAGACGTTGTTCGGATTAGCCAATCCTTTTGTTTATTAGACGCGCGATCGATAACCAATTGAGTAAGTGCAAAACACTTACTCCAAAAAAAAAAAAAAAAAAAAAATTTTGGCCAAAAAACTGAATCATGATAATACATGATAAAAATTCGTGAGAATTCCCCCCCACACTTAGAAATGAATATTGCCCTCAATATTCAAAGTACGGGCGTGTTATGCCAAAACAAAGAACGAAAAGGAAATACTACTACCATTATTTGAAAGATTTTTGAAAACATAGCAAGTAACCCCCCACACTAGGGGTGGTAGAAAGATAGAAAGAAGTCGTAAATACGGGTGAAAACCCATATGGCGTATACCTTTTTATTACCGAAGTCGCTAGCTTGACTCGACCCTAATTAATTTGTTCACGGGAAGCAAGTGAAGAGACAATTCCATCGGACTTTCATTCAAGATGTTTGGACAACATTGAAGCACGTGGAAAGTTCCACACCGATGAGCTACATACATAGAACCGCTCAAAAATGATAAATGAAAATGCCGGGGTCAAAGATAGTGTCTTCATTCCCTAAGGAGTGAAGATGAAGAGAAATCACAAGATATTTGAGGAAAGGAAGAAAGATTTTGATAACAATCAAGATCCATTCTGCATCCTCAAATGTAGACGATCGGGAGAAGGGTGAGGGTAGTATCATTAATAAGCAAACTCGCATGATAGAGTACACCTTCCTCCGAAGCCAATATCATCCTCAAGATCAAAATAGAAATGATCCTGTCCTGAGGAGATATACCATGAGAGAGTTCACCGAGAACTCTTATGAAGAGAATCATTCACATGAAGTGATGTTGTGAACTCTTGTTCCATTGTGGGCTCATCACTATCCTCAATCTGAAGTGTCAAAGAGTGGATTCTCGAAAATTATAGTGAATTCAGAGTCAATTCAAATAGAGGATTAGTGAGAGTTGTTTGAACGCTTCAGTAACAAAGTGATCAACATTCTCTATTGGACTGTTGGGATAAGAAGAGGAACGATCATTGATGTGAGTGAAGTTCATCGGAGAACTCCTCAAGAAGAGGGTCGACAGGAGTGATGTCTCAACATACTCGATGTTTCCATAGGAAGCACAGTCGTCGCTAAAATCGGAGAAAGTCTCAAAATGATCATTTGAACACTCAAGAGGGGAAGAAGAATCACACATGATCAGAAATTCCCCCGCTGACTCTCGATTGGGACAAGGTCCTCAACACTGACTTTATAAATTGCCCACCTTTTCGGAACAAGGTCAAGATGCTCATCCCCCATGTTTAGAGAGAGTGAGGGAGCTGGTGTATAGCAGCTTGTTTGAGAATGAATCTCAATCTGGATATCATTTGATGAACTTGATGAATCTTTTATAGAATGAAGGATACAAGTGTATCCTCATCATCACCGCATCAGAATAAACGAAATCGGAGAGCTAGCGATTCGTCGCTTTTTCTTTGCAATTGATTCCCTAATAGATTTTTCAAACGCAATTTGGGAATTTATTTTGCCAGTACCGCTTCTTCGCCTAACAATTCTTCCATGGTTTTTGATTTGATTATCTGGGAATGTTTACATTCCTTCAAATCTTCACGTATCTCAAAGATCAAGGAGAAGATTTTGAGGAAGTGGCTCAGTCGAGGTGGTGCCCGATTCTACTGGTATTGTAGAGGTTGGTCAGTGATTTAAGAGTCGAATTGTTACAAGGAAATGGATTCCCGTTTGATACCAGCTCATGTGGGACCTTCACCACAAACCATGCCCAGTTGGTATGTGTTGTAGTCATAATTTTTGTCGGAACCCGCCATAGACAAGCGCGTTTCCCATTGACAATCGTAATCGGGAGTGTGAACCACCACGTATTTCACAATGTTAGAAATCCGCTGAAGTCTCACAAGCAAGTGGTAGTGATGGAATAAACCGGGTAGGTTATGGTAAGAATAGGGATCTTGGTTATAGACAGAACCCGCTTCCGATTCCACCATGCTACAATCAAAGCAATTGACAACCATTATAAGGACCACCACACCATTGATAACCAAGAGGGTGAGGATAAGACATAGAAAAGAATCAAAGGGTTTTAGAGGGTAAGAAATGAAATAAAAGTGGTAAGAGGGTAAAGAGGAATATTTTTGGTATTTTGAAAACATGATGTAAAACAAAGAATGAAAATATTTTTGGTTTTTGATTTTTAAAAGAAAATATAAACATATATAGATGGTATGAACAAGGAGTGAATATCCAAATCACTAATCTGATAGACGTAAGATAATCAAGACAAATACCTCGCAACAATTGTACGCTGTAATTTTGATCCGCAAAACCACAAGTTTTATCACTCAAGCCTACCACTTGTGAATGGTCACCGTAACAAACTTAAAACGGTTCAAGCACGAACGCAATGAAGATTCGGGGAGTATAGTGTTTCCTGGTCGCTATGTCCTAGCGAAGCATGCAATGGATCACCAAACGTATAGTGATCGAGAGATTTGAACGGAAAAGAGATTGATATGATTATTAAAACTACAGAAAAAGGACATAAATTACAAGGGCTAAAATATAAATTAAAGAAATTTAAAAAGATAAAAAATATTAAATAAACGCTATCACTATTTTTTAAAATGATGTTTTTGTTTTCTGTTTATAAAACTAGAATTAATAAACTACGTAACGTACAAATAAAAACGTGAAACTTACACAATATAAATCCTAAAAATATGAAAATAACATTTTTACAATCCTAATGATAAAAGAAAATATTTAAAAAAAGAAAATTATTTTTATAACTATTAAATTAATTATTATTAATTAAAAACTATTTTTAACTATTTAATATTAGCCTAAAATACAAGAAAATATGAAATAAAGCTAGAAAAATAAAATTATGACTTAGAAAAATCTAAAATATTATAAAAGTTATTTTAAAACTGAAAATATATTTTTTAGACTTTTTAAATAATTATTATTAATTAAAAACGAATTTAAACTAATTAAAATTAAGAAAAATAACAAATGAACAGTAAAAATTATGAGACTTTGCAGGAAAATCTAAAATATTATACTAAGCCTGGGAAAATATAAAAAGTTAGATAAGCCCACTAATAAGCTGAATTGGGCAAATAAGCAGTTTGAATAAGCACTTGAAATAAGCTAAAAGCTAACTATAAGCTACCATAAGCTACTAAAGCCTAAATCTAACCTAAAACGAGCTAATACAACTGATTGGGAAGTAAAAGCACAAGCTGAGTAAAAAAAACTACATGAATTTATTTTTAATAACTATATGCCAAACTACCAAGGCCCTACTTTAAGTACTAATTAAGCTAGCTAGAAAATTCACAAAAATAAACTAAAAATACCTAGCTGTAGATCACCAACCAAAGATCTTGTATCTCAAATTTCAGCTCAAATGGACTTATAATGAATCCGTGAAAATTCCACAAAGTTTGGCCAAAATCACTTTTTTCTTTCACTTTTTTATTTTGTCTTTTTGGATTTTATCTGTTGGAAACCTGAAATAAGGACCAAGATGTAACTCTTTTGTGAAAACAAATCTTATGAGAACCACTAAATAAGCTATTTGAGATGCCTTATTTACCCAAAGCTAATGATTATGAACCGACACACCTTGGGCTGACAAATTTTTGTGAGCACAAATAAGCTATGGTATTTCTAGTTAAATAAGCTACTGAACAATTACATGTGTACATCTACATGAATAAGCCGAAAACAATCCAACAATCATGAGAAGGGAGGAGCGAGAAGGCTCATAAGCTAAACTAAGGGAAGCCTAAATCTAAAAGATGAAAGAAAAACATACAAATAAGCACTAATTAAACTAAATAAGAATAAACCTATACTAAGTAAGCTACCAAGTACCTAATGAAGACTATTCTAAATTTCCTAAAAGCACTTAGGGGGGGCTGAAATGAGCAAATAAAATCATCAAGTGAGCAAAAAAAAAAAAAAAAAAAGGAACTTACTGGTTTGCAAGCTCTACAGCCCTAACAGTCCAACAATGGACTTTTAAGCAAAATAAAAGCTATCCTAGACTAATCCCTATGCCCTAACATTATCCCAATCTAAAAGCTAACCACCTTAAGTGTTCAAAACAGCAGATTTAACAACTAAATGAGCTAGTTGGAGCTTCTAATGGGAGCCGCAAGAAGACACATGGGGATTTAAATTAAGCTTAAACCAAAGGGAAAAGAAGTTGCTTTGTCAGTCTATGACCACTGATCATGAAACAGACTCCAAAATAAGCAATCTAAGGGTAATCTAATAAGCTAAATCCTAAGCTACTAACTACACTCTATTTGAACTACTCAATAATTACCTAATTAAGCTACCTAATCTACTGATAAGTTATAAAAAAAATAATGAGGAAAAAGACCTGTGCAGCTGCAGTTGATGCAGTTTCCAAACAGGCCATAGGGTGCTCTTTGGAGCTTATCTTGAATAAGCTAGAAAGGGAAATAGCTCCTGAGCTTCCTAGCCTAAGGAATCCACCCACCTAACTTGCTTTTGCCCCCCCCCCCCAACCTGGCCTAAATAAGCTGTTTACGGCATACAAATAAGCCGAGAAGAATGATCAGCAAATGCATGCTTTTGCTTTGTTGCAAGCTCATGAGATGACATAATACCTAAGAGATTTCTTGCAACAACTTTTAAAATCCACCAAACCAACTGAATTAACTTAGTTAAGAGCGAAAATGGGTCAATACGAATCTTGATCCATGAGGCAAGCTTAACCAAACACCCTCGTAAAGGGAAGAACATCATGAAACTGTTTTGAAAATAGAAATTTTTGTGAACTTTTTGTTGTAAACATTTTTTTTTCTTTCTAACTTAAAACAGCTTACACAAGAGTTGAATGCTTTTTTTTTTTCATCAATGAGACAACAACTTAAAAAAGGTACATTAGAACATGAATCAGTAAACAATATCGAGTTGTTGAGAATTTGAATTGAATTGAAAGTTAACTTAACACATTACATGAATTTAAAAGACTGAAATTAAAGCATGACTAGAATTTTAAAATCCTAGACTAAAATTAGAAACTAAAAAAAAAACTAACTAAAAAACTAACTAACTCCTTTGGCTCGTGCTATGGCTCTCCATATATATGCCACCAAGGTACTCTCTCTCACTCTTCTTTCTTTCTTCTCTGCCTTCTCTCTCTTCTGTCTTCTCTGTCCCTTGTGCGAGATAAACAAACCAAAAGAAACACGCATGCCTCTCTCTCTGGCTCAATGCTACTTTTTCTCTCTTTCTTTTCATTTTTTTTTTCTTCGCTGGAAAAGCTGGGTAACTGGTAGCAGGGTGTGGGTTGTCAGGGAAGGTGGGTTTTTTATGTTTTCTGGTTTTTGGTGACAGGGGACAGGGAAGATTAGAAAAGAGAGAAAGGTTTTATTGTGTTTTGTGTTTCTGTGTTGGGGTTGTGTGGGCAAGGAAAGACAGAGAAGACAAAGGTTTGGGTGGTTAAACACTGGTCGGGTTAGGGTTTGGGGTAGATTGGGTTTTTGGTTTTGGGCTTTGGTAGTTTTGGGTTTTGGTGTTAACTTTGAATCCAGTAGTTGCAAGGACCAAAACGTAAAATCGAAGATGTAGGGACCATTTATGTAGTTTCAAATATGATTCAAGGATTCTTATGTGACAGCCTAAAAAAATCCAAGGGCCAATCTTGCAAATTCCGACTATTCCAAGGACCAAACTTGTCGTTTTTGAAACTCAAAGGACTAAACTCGCCATTTTATGATTTCGACACGCTTTTTGCTCGTTTCCATTCGATTTTCAATCCTTTTGTACCTGCAAGACATAAAACACACTCCGAGGATATTTTTAACATATTTTGAGCGTTTTTGGGTGTTTTTAGTCATTTTTTAGGTCTTGCGCGGGTAAAAATGATGAGTAAATAAGCACTCATCATTATGTATTCGTGCGTTATTCGGTGATCCTTGGAACCAAACCCAGTCTTATAGAGCGTGAATTGTAAACTTATGAAACTGTTGTTTTAACCTTCAGATCAATGGCACCAAGACGAAACACCCGCCTAGGACCAACCGAGCAGCTCCTGCTGTTGTAGTTACTCCTGTCAGTCGAGGTCGTCGTCCAACCCCGACCACTCCACCTGTTGAGAACCAGAACACTGATAACCCCGCTGTTGGGAACCCAAATGTTAATGACCGTGCTGAGAATGGTCATGTTCCACTGAACCCTCTGCCTTTGAATCAAGCCCAAATCGACCAGCTTGTGACACATCGTGTAGCTGAACTGCTAGCTGAGTCTAATCACTCTAATACCTCTGGTGGAACCCCACCGTTTAATCAAGCTCGAGGTTGTACCTATAAAGAGTTCCGATTCTGTGGTCCCATCGAGTTCGGAGGAACCGATGGAGTGGTTTATCTAACAAGGTGGATGGAGAAAACTGAGTCTGTGTTTACCGTTAGGAACTGTGATGAGGATTGTAAGGTTAAATATGAAACGTTCACCCTGAAGGACGAAGCGTTGACTTGGTGGAACAACTATCACACATTAGTAGGAAGTGATATAGCCTATAGCATGACTTTGACCAGGTTAAGGGCTCTCCTGATCAAGACTTACTGTCCTAGGAATGAAGTTAAGAAGTTAGAGGTTGAGTTCTGGAACCATAAGGTTAAGGGTAACGACATGACGACTTACAATCGTCGTTTCCAAGAGTTGTCACTGCTTTGCCCAGAAATGGTTCGTACTGAAGCCCTTAAGATTGAGAAGTATACTGATGGATTACCTCTAGCTACTAGGAATGATGTCATCGCTGCGAAGCCGGCTAACTTGCATGAGGCAATTACCGTGGCTCAGCGTTTGATTGACTCTTATGTGTTAGAAGGAGGAGACAATGGTAAGAGTGATAAGAGGAAGAGGAATGAGACTGTTAAGGGGAATGGCAACAAACGGAAAGAGACTGCCAGGATGTACGCCATAAGTAATTGAGAGAAGAAGGGTTATGAAGGTAGAAAACCCTTGTGTGGTCGTTGCAACCGACACCACCATGGACCGTGCTCAATAGTGTGTAGGAATTGCTCTAAGGTAGGACACATGGCCAAGGACTGTAGGTCCCGTCCCCTTGTTGTGGCTCAAACTACACAAGGAGCGGACTGGAAGGCCACTTTCACCTGTTTTGGATGTGGAAAGAAAGGACACTACAAGAATGACTGCCGAGAGCAGTGGGTGAGAGGAAACCACGGTAATGGAGGAGGATTTGTTAACCGAGGTGTGGAAAGTAATGGCCATAACCGTGTAAAGCGTGAGGTTGAAGGGAACCAGCGAAATCAGGGTGCTAGAAATCAACAGAGAGACGTGGGAGCCACGCGAGTGTATGCTATTGGGAAGGAAGCCGGTGAGGACCCGAACGTAGTTCTGTACTAAACTCTCAATAACCGCTATGCTTCCATACTGTTTGATACTGGTGCCGATATGAGTTTCGTATCCACCACCTTTATGCCATTACTAGGAATTTCCCCAACACCTCTATGGTTAAGTTATGATGTGGAGTTAGCTAATGGAAATAGGGAAAAGATAGAAACAGTAGTCCGAAGTTGCACACTAAGTTTCCTAGACCACCCGTTTAGCATAGACCTTTTCCCATTTACGTTAGGAAGTTTTGACGTCATCATCGGAATGGATTGGTTGTCGAAGAATGGTGCATCCCACATCGTGCGGAAGTTTTGTTCTGAGCATACAAGGAGATCGGAGCGACCGTGGAGGTCCCTCCCGCTTGAGCATCATCTCATGTATTAAGGCGAGTACATCGATAGAGGTTGTATTTTCTTGGCTCGAATTCAAAAAAAAGCGAGAAGAAGAGGTGAAGGACACCTCAGGATGTACGTCGTTAGAGAGTTTCAGGATGTGTTTCCCAAGCGATCTGCCACCTTTGTAAAACAAGTGGAATTCAAATTGAGTTGATACACGGTGTTGCACCTATAGGGCACCCTTCGACTTGCTCCAGGAGAATTGTTGTCTAAGCAGTTGGCGAGTGTGGAGGGATTCATTCGACCGAGTTCGTCACCGTGAGGAGCACCGGTGTTGTTTGTGAAGAAGAACGATGGATCGTTTCGGATGTGCATTGACTATAGGAATTGAATAAGTTGATGGTGAAGAACCGATATCCACTACCTAGAATAGATGACCTATTTGATCAACTCCAAGGAGCTAGTGTATTTTCAAAGATCGACTTACGGTCTCGATATCACCAGCTTAGAGTTCGAGATGAGGATATCCCTAAGACGGCGTTTAGGACTCGTTATGGGCACTATGAATTCCAAGTGATGTCGTTTGGTTTTGACCAATGCGCCGATGATATTCATGGACCTCATGAACCGAGTGTGTAAGCCATACCTGGATAAGTTTGTGATAGTATTCATAGACGACATCTTGATATACTCCAAGAACAGAGAGGAGCACGCAGAGCATTTGAGGCTCATTTTAGAGTTGTTGAGAGAAGAGAAGTTGTATACCAAATTCTCTAAGTGTGAATTTTGGATTCCGGCCGTGCAATTCTTAGGTCACGTAATAGACAGTCGAGCAGTTCATGTTGACCCAGCCAAGATTGAGGCCATTAAGGAATGGGCCGCCCCTAGGAACCCATCAGAAGTCCGCCAGTTTCTAGGTTTAGCAGGCTATTACCGGAGGTTCATTGAGGGATTCACCAAAATAGCTAAGTCCGACCAAACTGACGCGGCGTTAAGTATGAATGGGAGAAAAGGAAGAAGAAGCGTTCCAACTTCTCGAAGGAGAAGTTGTGTAGTGCACCATCCTAGCTTTGCTGAAGGAAGCGAAGATTTTGTCGTGTACTGCGACGCTTCGCATAAAGGCTTAGGTGTTGTTTTGATGCAACGGGAGAAGGTGATAGCTTATGCCTCCCGATAACTTAAGAAGCATGAGAAAAACTACACCACCCATGATCTGGAGTTAGGTGCTGTAGTGTTTGCCCTTAGGATTTGGAGACATTATCTGTATGGGACTAAGTGTGTAGTGTTTACTGACCATAAAAGCCTGAAGCACATCTTAGACCAGAAGGAGCTGAATATGAGACAGCGTCGTTGGTTAGAGTTACTCAGTGATTATGACTGTGAGATTCGTTATCACCCTGGTAAAGCCAATGTTGTGGCAGATGCACTCAGCCGTAAGGAGAACATTCCACCTCTACTCGTTCGATCCTTAAGAATGACCATTAGTTCGCCTCTACCGTCTCAAATCTTAGCCGCCCAAGCTGTGGCGTTGACGAAAGAGAACCGTCCATTTGAGAATCTGCATGGAATGGTAGAAAGTGAAAATGGCTTCTTGAAGCATTCCGACGGAACCTTATGCTTCGGAGACAGAAGCTGGATACCATTTCATGGCGGAATTTGTGAGTTGATTATGCACGAGTCGCATAAATCAAAATACTCTATTCATCCCGGAGCCGATAAGATGTATCATGACTTGAAGAAACTCTACTGGTGGCCGAACATGAAAGTCGACATAGCTCTCTATGTCAGTAAGTGCTTGACTTGTTCCAAGGTAAAGGCCGAACACCAGAAACCCTCAGGACTTTTAGTTCAACCCGAACTCCCTGTATGGAAATGGGAGCGAATCACTATGGACTTCATCACCAAATTACCGAGAACAGTTAGCGGCAATGATGCTATCTGGGTAATCGTAGATCGTTTGACTAAGTTTGCTCACTTTTTGGCCATTAGCAAGGTCGATAGTCTCGACAAGCTCGCTCGGCTGTATATCAAGGAGATATATCGCGTCATGGATTACTGATATCTATCATTTTCGATCGAGATAGCCGTTTTACATCCCACTTCTGGAGGTCCTTACAGTCAGCATTAGGAACAAACCTGGATATGAGCACTGATTATCATCCTCAAATCGACGGTCAGAGCAAAAGAACCATTCAGACCTTAGAGGATATGCTTCGTGCCTATGTCATCGATTTCGGCAAAGGATGGGAGAGACACCTACCTTTGGCCGAATTCTCCTACAACAATAGTTATCATTCTAGCATTAAGGCCGCACCATTTGAGACGTTGTATGGCCGAAAATGTCGTTCTCCATTTTGTTGGGCGAGAGTTGGCGAGAGTCAGCTTACCGATCCCGAACTCATTCTAGAAACCACTGAGAAGATAGTTCAGATTCGTAATCGTTTGCAAACCGCCCGTGATAGACAAAAGAGTTACACCGATAGGAGACATAAACCCTTAAAGTTTCAAGTAGAAGATCGTGTTATGTTGAAGGTTTCTCCTTGGAAAGGAGTGATACATTTTGGCAAGCGTGGAAAACTCAGTCCCCGATATATTGGTCCCTTTCCAATATTGGAAATAATCGGACCAGTAGCATACCGTCTTGAGCTACCTTCGGAATTAAGCAGTGTACACAATGTCTTTCATGTTAGTAACCTTAAGAAATTTATTTCGGAGGAAAACTTAGTTGTACCCATGAGAGATATCCGTATTGATGAGAAATTGAATTTCGTTGAGGAACTGATTGAGATCATGGATCGTGAGATTAAATGGCTGAAGCATAGCCACATTCCGATTATCAAAGTTCGTTGAAAATCTCGACATGGACCAGAGTTCACTTGGGAACGTGAGGACGTATTCCCTAGGAAGTACCCTAAACTCTTCGTGACATCAAGCAACTCGGAGTGAAACCCGGGACGAGTTTCTTCTGAGGCTGGGAGGTCGCGTGACAACTGGCAATTAGAGAGTCCATTTTAGGTAACCGTATTACGCTAAGTTAAACCGAGTATTTGCCTTTAGAACTATTTTGATTGACCATGACTTGTTTTAATATCATTTATTGGTTTTTATGATTTATTTTATTATCGTATGAGTCGTTGATAACATCAAATAGTCCTGAATATTAAGTGTCAATTTCCCCCGTTAATACTCGTTATTTATATCATTTATATGGATTTACGCTTGTTTTCCATTATTTTACACTTTCAGGTAAATTGCGAGCATTGGAGCTAAAGAGACGCGGAAATGGAAACGTTACTAAGGATTTATCACAGTATGCTTATTTTGAAGAGATTACGGCGTAACTCGTCTCTCACATTACGCCGTAACTATTGCGTGACCCTGAAGTCCAACTCATCAAGAGGTTACGGCGTAACTCCTTCCAAAGATTACGACGTAACTCCATTAGGTCAAAAGAGGTTCCACGCCGCTGATACTTACGCCGTAACAACTGCATCACTTACGACGTAACCATGTTTATTGAAGACTACGGCGGTAACCACTTATAAGGTTACCGTAACTAGCGATCTAGTGCATTTACGGAGGTTACGGCGTAACTCATCTTTTGGTTACGCCGTAACCCAGACCTGGCCTATAAATACCCCACGAATTCCAGCATTTCTAATCATCCCATTCCACACACAATACTCTGAGAACGTGGGAAAATACTCAAGGAAGGTCTAGGGAAACATACGAAGCTGTTTCCAAAGGAGAAGTCACACCATTACGATAAGCTTTAGCGTTTATTATTTTTTTTACTTTCAATTCATGTATTTCGTACCTTTGAATATTGAATTGATGTGCATGATTAATATGAGTGGCTAAGCACCCTTTGGTGCTAGCCTAGTTATGATTCCTTAATTGTTTTGTTTGCGTTTACCTTTACTTCCGGACAATTATTTCTAAGTGTATGCATGCATAGTTCTTTGGTAGTTACCCCTGGTTCGGTAGTTTTGAATGGCGGTAGAGGCCAATTGCCTAGGAGATATGACCAACTGACCCTAGGTGAGCGGACTGAGACGGGAAGGGTAAGATATGACCAACTGACGACCCTTTCTACTTGTGCGATTTGACCAACTGATCACCTATCATTTGGATGAACTTAAGAATTGGGGGGTGTAGTGTCTAAGTTCCTAATGGCCGGGCACTCACTATTTAGAATCTATCATGTAGCGGTACTTAATGACTCGGCTTAGGGGACCAGGAATAACAGGACTTATGACGGTGCGCCTGATTTCTCCTGTGGTGGCATCTTTGCTGATAGGTTAGGGCGAATTGACCAAATGTTGTCCTCTCGAATTTGACCCCACCTGAAGTAATTGGAAGTAGGTAGGCGTAGACATAGCTAGTTAGGAGGATTAACTAGGTTAGCACCACTATTCTTCTATTGATTTCCTTTCTACCATTTAATTGCTTTTATATTCTGCAATCGTAGTTTAATTAATTAAAACCTATTCAAACCATTTATATTATGTGACAATTAGACTTAGTAATTATCCGACACACATAGCTCTTGGGACGACCTCGGCTTTACCATTTACTACACTACACACGACCGGGTACACTGCCCGTTAGTGCATTAGGGTAGACCATAGGTATATCGAGACACTATAAATATTAAGACCTGGTCAAGTAAAACCTCGCATCAAGTTTTTGGCCATTGCTGCGGGAGCTATATTAGGATTAATATTAAGTCTTTCATTCATTATTTAAACTTTTCTCATGATCATATTTCAAGTTTTCAAGTACCATGGAAGTGGTTAACATCGATGACCTCACTCTTGAGGAATACTTGGCGTTGACTAGAGCTGATCAAGGGTCGGGTCTCGTAAGACCGGCAATCGGAGCTGATGTTAGTTTCGAGATTAAAGAACAATTTATGAGGGAGCTTCGCGCTAACCCTTTTTGGGAAACAGGGACGAAGGCATATGAGCACGTTGAAAATGTCCTATACATCGCTAGCCTTTTCAACATTATGGGCGTGTCTCATGATGCTGTTATGCTCTGGGTCTTCCCTATGACTCTAACTGGAGCAGCAAGAAGATGGATCGAAAGATTGATCCCGCCGTAAGGCAGTTAATACTTGGGCGCTACTTAAGAAACACTTTATCCAAAGATATTGCCCACCATCAAAGATTTCTAATCAACTCTTGGAGATCCACCATTTCAAACAAGAAGATCGACGAAACTCTCAGTATCAAGCTTGGGAGATACAACGATCTTCTTTATAAGTGTCCTACCAATGATCTTAATAACCAGCAGAAGGTCAATATCTTCTAAAAGGAATAAATGTAACTACGAGACAGATGTTGGATTATCAAGGACCTATCCCGAATATGACTCCTACTACGGCAATTGAAGCCATTCAAAAAATGGCGGACCATTCTAAAAAATGGCACGACGGCGGAAGTAAAAGAAACCAAGGTGGAAGTTTCGACGGAATTGCTGCAATCGCTAGTAAAATTGAAAGCCTCAGTCGAGATATGCTGAAAGTCAGGGAAACCGTTCATGCCATTCAAGTGGGGTGTGAAAGCTGTGGAGGAGGACACCTTACGAAAAATTGTCCTCATATGGACGGAGAGGATATCGAAGAAGCTAAGTATGGAGAAAATCGACCATTTTACGGTGACAATCGAAATGGGTATCGTATAATTACAACCGTGGGCCTTATGGAGAAAGAAATCCCAGTCTTGAGGAAACAATTAATAAATTTCTGGAAAATTCAACCCAAAAACAAAAGGAGCAAGATGAATGGTTGAAGGAATTCCAGGAAAACACTGATAGAAACATTTCCAAACACGACTCAACTCTTAAAAACCTTGAATCCATGGTGATAAAGCTCAGCGAAAAAGTAAGAAGGAATAACGATAAACTTGAAGGGTCTAGACCAGCTATGGAATGTAAGGTAATTTTCTCGGATAATAACTCGAAGGTTCAGGCCAGTGATACGTGTTTAGGGGACGATTTCGGTCCATCAGATCTAAGTTGCCACGCCGTAACATACCTAATGAGTTACGGCGTAACCTCGTGTTTGACAGCGACAACGGAATTGTGATGAATACTGAGGAATACGACTCTAATGAATTACACCGTAACCAAGAATCTCAGTTACGGCGTAACTGGGATACATGGGCAGAAAAATTCCTCAACTTGGACGAATCAGAAAAACTCGAGGAACTCTCCCTTGATGATGAAGAAGACCACTTATCACTCACTGGTGTACTCCTATCGCCATTACTGATGAAGAAACCACAAGGGCATGGCCTACATGCAGCCCTTTCCATGAGTATTGCAATGGAGGAGACAACGAAAGAATGGAGGAATGGACATGCCCTCATGAGCGTGAAAGACACGGGATAAAATTCGGTAATTTAGCCTTTAAAGATTGGTACGCAATTCAATTTGGGAATGCCAAGATCAATCCAAATCTTCTTATGAAGCTAAAAGTTGATTACGCGAAGCACATTTGAATGGACGAGACTAATAAAGATATACTCTGCACGGAAGAGCATGTAAATGAAACTGGCAACACAGAACTACGCAGTCACTGGTGCGAGAAAGTAAAATCCCCTGGGGAAATTTTCTGGGCATCATGCAACCCGTATGACGATATGTGTGATGGTGGAAGCAACTCTGAAATATTAGGAAAAGATGAATTCTTTTGGTCCTCAACCAATGACAAGGAGAGAACAAGTTTACCTTGGATAGACAACCTGGGATTTGATAGTTGGGTAAAAATTAAGTATGGGCATGTGGATGCATTAACAAAAGATAATATTTGGAAGGAATACATGGATCAAGAAAATTCTAACAACAAAAGTAGCGAAATTACGAGTAAAACAACAATTGACGTGGATATAGAGCGGGTGAGTAATGATAAAGAAGAATGCAAGCGCATTCTAGTGGAGAATTTGCTCGATGAAGAATGGTTCACGGGTACTGATTCTGATGACGATGATATCGAAGGGATGCTATATTACCTTAAGTTGCAAGGAAATGAAGAGTTCACTGATCCGGATGACGAAGCTTACGAGCAAAGAAGGTGCAAGCTCCTGGGGATACCCTACAAAAGACCACCCCCTATTATAGTAGAAAAATACGAATTCACTCGCTACCACCTAGGTCCGGAGGAGAAATTCTGTAAAGTCCGAAAGATCGAAACCATTGAGTACCTCCGAACTGCCTCTAATGTTGCATGGATGAGGCACAATTTGATGAAGGATATTGAAGAAGTTGGGGATGCTCAAAGACCCCCATAGGAGCCCCGCGGCTCTGAGTCTAACTTAAAGACTTGTTAATAAAGAAAAGTGCTCTTTCGAGAGACAACCCGAATTATCCCTTTCTTTTGTTTTTATTTCCTTTCTGTTGGGTTTTGTGTTTTCTAACATTTTTGCAGGAGACAATGAAGTAATTACTGCTGCAGTTGCTGATCTAAACAGAGTTACGGCGTAACTCATCTTGGTGATTACGCCGTAACCAACATTTTAGCAGCAGAATTCTTGACGCATTACCAATTACGGCGTAATACCCTCTCAGTGGTTACGCCGTAACCATTCGCTTCTCAGCTCATACCAGGTTTTGCAAGTTACGGCGTAACTCCCTTATTGGAGTTACGACGTAACTCCCCTCTGCTTTAATTCTTTCATTTTAAAACACAGTAACCTTGTATTAGTTTTTAAATGAACTTTGTGGGTGTGTTCCCTGTAAACCCTCACGAGACTTCACTCGTCCACTTGGGACACCAAGTGGTTTAAAAGGCTTGTTGCATTCGCTAAATGCAACCGTGATTCCTACGAAAGTGAGTTAGGTTTGTTTTTCATTTTATTTTTTTCTTTTTAGAATTATGCTTGTCGGTATTGTGATTTCAGGGATTGAAGTTTGCTCATGACGCTTTAACGAAGGCACGATCCTTTCTCGTGGGCTTTCTTCTTTTTTGGAGCAAATTTCAAGGAAGTTCTCGCTCTAATTCTACCTTTCTCTTCACCTTTATTTTAATGCCTAGTAAAAAAGGGACTTTGTACGATTCAAGTGGGGGGACGGGAGTAGAATTATCTCTTGAACTTTATTTCGCCCTCATTTTTCTAGTTTATTTTGAAAAATTATGCCATTTTTTATATTTTGACATGTTTTTCCGAACCTAACTATATTTGACCTTAGCCGAGCACATACAACCCTTGATATTACATGGTGAGATTAGCCTTATCTGTTTCCTATATTTTACCCAAATCCGCCAAATTATGAGTGTGCCGTAGCTTGTACTTTAGAACTTGCCTTTGCATCATTTCGAGACCATAGGCGAGGTATGTTGAGTTAGCTCGATGTATTTGGAATTTTCAGTTTTAGAAAGTGTATAGGATTATCACCCAAACAGCCTACCATTGTGAGTCTATCGATTAGTCACCTCGACTTTTCGACCCCCATGTGAAACCCTTTTGTTGCACTCCCCTTTAGTGCAAGATACCCATAGATACACCCTTCTGAGCCATTCCTTTCATTTTGTCACCCCAATATATTGTTTCATTACACCCTTACACCTTAGCCTACCCTGTAGTCTTTATTTGTAATTGGGAAGTCATCATTTGCCTAAGTTCAAGGTTCGAGTGGAAAGGTTTGGAAATCACGCTTTCATCGACAAAAATTATGAAGATCATTGAAGACCCTCCGAATTCCCATTGTTCATCTCAAGTGGGGGGATGTTATGTTATCATGTATGTTAAAAAAAAATAGTTGATTCAGTTATGATTTTGTACAGTGCATTGTTATAAGCACTATAGTATGAGCTTTATTGTTTAGTATCGAGGAGGCCACCTCGGTCACATTTGAAGATTGGAATTGGAGGAATACCAACTGAAGAAGAAAAGGTAGTGTGTCCATCACGACGTCCTCTAATGACACATCTACCTTGAATTTCATGATCCGGTCTCTAGACTTCTAAACTTGAACTTTGGGTGGACGGTAAGTGGTGATGACTTAGTTATAGATATAGACTACCTGCTTGTTTTTCATTTTACACCAATTATACATCCTATGTCTTATCCTACCCTTTAGTCATGAAGCATGTCTAGGTGATGTAGCGAGCAATCTTTGGTGTCTTGGCCATGGATTTGGTCATGTATCATTGATTTTGTCCACTTCTCCGTGAGATGTTAGTAATGACGAGTCACCCCTTAACCTTTGTCGTGTCTACCCATATTGCCTTCGCGAATTGTTTAGCCCTTAACTCCAGTGGTGGAGATTTGTGTAACCGCCAAGCTTCTGATATAATACAAGCTATGACTGTGCGATTGAGTGATCACCCCGAAATTGACACTTAGAATAGTTGAGAGATTTGAGTGTTTGTTCCCCTTTCGCGAGGTGTCCGGCTTTGTTTTATTCTAGCATAAGGGATTTGTAAATTCATATTTTCCAGGTTTTAGGAGATATCTTTTTAGGAATCTATCTAATAAGGTCTACTTGAGGGCAAGTAGAGTTCAAGTGGGCGGATATTTGATAACATCAAATAGTCTAGAATATTAAGTGTCAATTTCCCCCGTTAATGCTCGTTATTTATATCATTTATATGGATTTACGCTTGTTTTCAATTATTTTACACTTTCAGGTAAATTGCGAGCATTGGAGCTAAAGAGATGCGGAAATGGAAACGTTACTAAGGATTTATCACAGTATGCTTATTTTGAAGAGATTACGGCGTAACTCGTCTCTCACATTACGCCGTAACTATTGCGTGACCCTGAAGTCCAACTCATCAAGAGGTTACGGCGTAACTCCTTCCAAAGATTACGACGTAACTCCATTAGGTCAAAAGAGGTTCCACGCCGCTGATACTTACGCCGTAACTACTGCATCACTTACGACGTAACCAGGTTTATTGAAGACTATGGCGTAACCACTTATAAGGTTACGCCGTAACTAGCAGATCTAGTGCATTTACGGAGGTTACGGCGTAACTCATCTTTTGGTTACGCCGTAACCCAGAACTGGCCTATAAATACCCACGAATTCCAGCATTTCTAATCATCCCATTCCACACACAATACTCTGAGAACGTGGGAAAATACTCAAGGAAGGTCTAGGGAAGCATACGGAGCTGTTTCCAAGGGAGAAGTCACACCATTACGATAAGCTTTAGCGTTTATTATTTCTTTACTTTCAATTCATGTATTTCGTACATTTGAATATTGAATTGATGTGCATGATTAATATTAGCGGCTAAGCACCCTTTGGTGCTAGCCTAGTTATGATTCCTTAATTGTTTTATTTGTGTTTACCTTTACTTCCGTACAATTATTTCTAAGTGTATGCATGCATAGTTCTTTGGTAGTCACCCCTGGTTCGGTAGTTTTGAATGGCGGTAGAGGCCAATTGCCTAGGAGATATGACCGACTAACCCTAGGTGAGCTGGACCTGAGACCGGGAAGGGTAAGATATGACCAACTGACGACCCTTTCTACTTGTGCGATTTGACCAACTGATCACCTATCGTTTGGATGAACTTAAGAATTGGGGGTGTAGTGTCTAAGTTCCTAACGGCCGGGCACTCACTATTTAGAATCTAGCATGTAGCGGTACTTAATGACTCAGCTTAGGGGACCAGGAACAACAGGACTTATGACGGTGCGCCTGATTTCTCCTGTGGTGACATCTTTGCTGATAGGTTAGGGCGAATTGACCAAATGCTTTCCTCTCGAATTTGACCCCACCTGAAGTAATTGGAAGTAGGTAGACGTAGACATAACTAGTTAGGAGGATTAACTAGGTTAGCACCACTATTCTTCTATTGATTTCCTTTCTACCATTTAATTGCTTTTATATTCTGCATTCGTAGTTTAATTAATTAAAACCTATTCAAACCATTTATATTCTGTGACAATTAGACTTAGTAATTATCCGACATACATAGCTCTTGGGACGACCTCGGCTTTACCATTTACTACACTACACACGACCGGGTACACTGCCCGTTAGTGCATTAGGGTAGACCATAGGTATAGCGAGACACTATAAATATTAAGACCTGGTCAGTAAAACCTGCATCAATCGTCGTATGAGTTTTAGCATTTTTCGTTAAGCACTATGTGATTCGACACAATAAAATCCTATAACGAGAAATGACGTAACTTTTAAACCGTAACTCGAAACTTGGCAAATAAATAGTCAAAACTCGTGGAAAAACGTAAATAAAAGCGATAGAAAGTCGAAGGAACGTCTTGGGACACTCGTAGGAAAATATATGAGCTCGGGAATGGGTAAACGGGATAGTTTGGGAAAATTAGCGGGTTTGGCCCCTCTTCTTTGATGTGGCTGGCGCCCCCCTCCCCTATTTTCTATTTTTTTAGGTCCCCAATCCCACCTATATAAACCCTCCCCACCTCTCATAATTCTCTTTTATTTTTCTCACTAAAAACACACACACCCTAACCCTAAACCACCACCATAGCCGCCACCCCCCTTTACGGCGGGATTCCGGCCACCCTCCGGCGAGTGACATCTCACCACCACCACCATTTTGTAGATATTTCTTTCCTCTTTCCATCCATATATGGCACGCCTATAGAAGCCTTCGTTAACACCTCCAAATCTTGCAAAAACTATTCGTGATTCTAGGGTTTTCAAGTAACTTTGTAGATCGGGTTTAGAAAAGGTAAAAGGAACGTGGTTGAAGCTCGTTTGAGCCAAGATAAGCCTCGTACGAGACCTTTTTGGCTCGTACGAATGGCGTATGGTGTTGGGTTTCATGGATACGGGTCTAAAACGAGTTTATAATTAATTAAAACATGTAACTAGTGATTTGTTATCGTGTGTTGTGTCATTTTATTGTCTTTTTGCATTTAATTCATAGTTTCTTGTTATCGGTCATGATTAGTTGATGGGTTTGATGATTGGATATTGTTTGGAGGTTGATTGATTGTGTTTGGTTGTTGGAGAAGCCATTTGAGGAGTGTTTGGATGGGTTTGGTAGGTCGAATGAGCCACTAGAGACTCGTTAGTGGGTTTGTGATGGCATACGTGACCCACAAGGACCAAGGGTCCGGGTCGAGTTGTTGTGGTATATTGTTGGTAGTTGGTGTTGGTGTTTGGATGAGACGCGTGGAGCCGAAAAGCTTCTAGAGCTTGTTTGGTTCACGTGGTCTTAACCGGGACCGTGTCATGACCATTAGGGTCGTGACATTGGTTACGGGTGTATTTGGTAGTTTGTTTGGATGTCGAGATTGATATGGGTTGATTGGAGATTGATTTGCGCTATTGTGATTATTTACTTGGACTTATATTAGAAATTGTCAACTTTGAGCAATGTCGGTGTTACTTTGACTTTTTAGTCATAGTTGACCCCGACAATGATGTAACATGGACTTTAGTATATATTGGAGTATTGGACTATAGATTGATTAAAAGCCGGGAGGTCATGACTCGTGCTTGTGGATTCGAAACGAATAACGATTTGAAACTTATATTGAAATTGACGTAATATATATATATATATATATATATATATATATATATATATATATATATATATATATATATATGTAAACATGTTAATAAAACTAAGAAACATAAATAATAAATGGTTTTTATACTAAAACCTTTGATAACAAGACTTGTCTTGTTATTCGCTATTTTAATGGGAATTAACAACTAAAAATGGAAAGGTTTTCTAATTAATAAGTATTTAATGTTTCGAGTGCACGTTTATCGAAATGTGCCATTTATGAGCATTTAATGTCATTTTAGAGCATTTAATACTATTTACGTCTTGTGCATGGGTTACGGATGACCTAACATTAATAGTGTCGATCTACGTGGATAGCGGACTTATTAGGTTGACGAATCTAATAAGATCCCGCTAGGTACGTAGGATAACGTTATTAATGAGTGAATTATCCTTATGACTCGTTAGGATGCGACCGGTTTATGGGATAATAAGCGATATGAATTAATGATTGAGTTTATCGAGTTGACGAATTCGATAAGGTCTAACTATTTATTCCGAAACTTATTAGACTATGGAGCTTATCGCTTAGACATCTCATTGTGTTGCATTGAGTCACGTTGTGGTTATTTGAGTGCATTCATGATATCATGTTGAGTCGATACACACACACGACGATACCAAACGCTAAGACTAAACGGTGAAACAAGATATTTTTGGAGATAAAAAAAAAAGAATACATTGAGGTAGATAACGTTGAACAACAATGCACGGTTAAGGGCAAATAAACTACTAACCCCTAACCCTCCATATTGTTTTTCAGCCATCACTGTTTTCCAAGACACCCACGTGATCTTTCGTTCTTCCAACTCAGCCCCCGAGAAAAAAAGAATTTCTTATCCTTTCAATATGTTTAGAACCGCTTCTAGAACCCTATATAACGACATAAAATACGACAGAATAGCACCCAGAACCGACTTGATAAGAGTCAGTCTCCCTCTCACAGATAACGTCTTTGCTAACTTCTCTACTTTTTTCTTTCCAAAATCTAGTTAAGGAATTGTTGATCATCAACCACTACTATTACTTTACTACATACAACATCTTTCAAATTTTTAATTTTTGTTCAATCGATAGTGACTTTCATGTTTTTTAGAGAAAATATTTTAAACTGTTAAACAAATAGGCATGTTACATATATATTGGTTGGGTAGCAAAATGGTTTACTTTAATGTTCAGGTTTTGAGCTCAAGTCCTTTACATGAATTTACAAAGTATTTTTCTTGATATAATATTTATTATTCTTTAATACTAGTATCAATATTCATAATAACTTATACTATAGTTATTACATAACAAACTTACAATTTTAGATATATACTTAATTGAGGAAAAATTTCAGTAAGAAAAAACTTTAAATGAGAATAATGAGAAATAACTATAACCATATATTTGAGATGCATCAATTTGAATTAGATGTATCTCTATTCATTTAGATGCATCATAATTACATGGTCGAAATCTTTAGATTTGAGAAGAGTTTACTTATATAATATTGTCGTGTAACATAAACTAGTTATAATACCTGTGCACGCACAGGGTTTTGACAAAAAAATATTTTGTATCAATGCTAAATATTATGTCTTTAAAGGTAATTACATATAATTATATACTTATGTACGAGTTTTTCATTATTCATTATATCCATTAGAATTTTATATAATCAAATTTTGTAAAAAAAAAATTGTTAGATAACTCAAGATTCAATTATATTTAGCTGATATAGATGTTGATGTTCCTATTTAAATTTCACTATTGATATTATGATGTACACAAGATGCGAGTTTAGTTGCACATAATAAACGTTGATGAAGTTAAAATATACTCCTTAAAGTTTTTTAAAAATGTTTTTCTACATATCCTTATATAAATAAATAAAAGTTACATGAGTAGTTGTTATAAGTACAATCACATTTTTTTTCTTCATATTATAGTAGCTCGTACTTACAATTTGATAATTATATTCTCGTTTTCAATAATTTAGCCGTATTTAATATTCAAATTCGTGTCCACATTTGTCATACTTTTAATATGAAATAAATGAGTCTTTAGTAAACATATATAGTAAAAAAATGACATTTATAATCTTATGTATATTTATATGTTGAAGTTTTAAAACAACATATATATTGTATTTTAAAGTTATAAAATATAAGGGGGTATAAAATACAGTATAAGGGAGTATTTGTTTAATTTCCAAAGTTATTAAAAAACATGAAAACTTATAATATTACACTTAACTCTATACAATTTTTAAAAATTTAACAACTAAAGTTTTATTAATTACCCCCTCTTTTTTAAAGTTTTTGTTTTCACAAATTTAACACCTATATTTTTATGTGTTTTTCTTCTCAACCAAATTTCTACACCAAATAAACTAAAGGTTGACCAAAATTAATTTAATTTTGACTTTTATTAACTAATCACGTCGCCCGATTTCGCTTACGTGGCAAAATTAACCTCTCCTATTGGTCTAATTTTTTTTCAATAAAAAGGTTTTTGCAAAAACACTCCGAAATGATGTAATTCTTTTATTATATAAAATATTCCTCAACATATTACTCCTGCTTTAATATAATATTAACTTTGTATATCCATGTGCTTTTCTGCCTTTTTAATTAATATCCATGTAGAATAAAACTGGGAAAATGCCAAGTGCTTGGTTGTTGACTGGTTGGTACTAACAGTCTAACGAGAAAACTCATTTTAGTCACAAAGGATTACTTTTCAAACATAAACATGCCCCCTTTAGATTAAAAAAACACAATAATTTATTTAAAGGCATGAGATATAATTTACATAAACATGTTGAATTAAAAAGTGCAACATGACAATCTAATCATCATTATCATTTTTCTTGTCCTTCGATTTTACGAATATAAAACCAATGTTTACAATTAAATAAACAATAAACTGTAAACAATTAAAAACACTTATAAATGAATAAAATGTGAATAAGATCTGAGGATAAACTTGATTGTTGTATTTTTATAAATAAACAACTTACTAGTAAAACTGATGATTTTGTTTAATCAATAAAAGTTGAAGCTCATGTTTGACACGATTCATTTAAACAAATTCGTCGTCTGTTTTTAAAATACATGAATTAAAGTAATATGTATTGCTTATGATTTTAAAAGACTCGCAAAGACCTCGCAAAGGCGTGAGGCTTGGTCATGTCGTCATGTCGCTTTATACTACGTCATTTTGTAAACTCGATATATATGAAATATGGTATAAATATATAAATATTTTCATATTTTGTGTCGTCTTATGTCACGCCTTGTAAATGCAAAAGGTTCACTTTGACCGCAAAAACGTGAGGCTTGATCATGCCGCCACGTCACGCCTCACGCTACTTATAACTTTGATACTGATGGACGTGACAAAATTGCCTCAAAAATCATAGAATCAATGGCATGTTATCCAACCTTGTTGGAACAAAATTTCCTCTGTAGGAACTATCGAGGGTTTTTCTTTTATTCCAACTAACGAGCCAATGTTTTTATTTATAATGAAAACTTGTCTTGGTCACCACTCACCAAGACAAAATCTCAATTAAATAAAAATTGCTTCTGCATATTTGTATTCTTTATAAAAATCCGTTTTTATGTATAAAATATATGTAAATTGTATTCTACAGCAAAATTATTTGCGTACGAGTTTGAATTTTCGAAGATGCAAAAGTTCAATATAGAACCAAAATTTTTTAACTAGAGCCTACAAAAAACTTGATTACTTGTTTTACGGCAAAAGTTCAATATAGAACAAAAATTTACCATAGATCCAATCAACCAATAATAGCCATTCATTTTTTTATTATGATAAAGTTTCACCATTTTTTAAAAAATTAAATATCTCGCAAACCGTTAATCGTTAATGCTAAAAATTATAATCGTGGCGATGAATTAAATTATCTTTCTATAGATATGCACTACTATATATTTTTAACAACTTTTTTTTTTCAAAATTTCGGTCAACAAAAATCATATATGATTTGTGAAAATCATATATGATTTGATTTTTACGAATCACATATGATTTTTGAGAATCATATATGATTGTAAAAATCATATATGATTCGTAAAAATCGAATCATACATGATTTTTTTAAATCATATATGATTCATAAAAATCATATATGATTTTTCGGACGAATTTTTGAAAAAAAATATTTGTCGAAAAATATGTAAAATGCATATCTATCCCAAGATAATTGTACCCTCGTCACGGATGTACATGTGATTTTTTATATTTTGAAGATTTATCGTTTGTAAGATATGTTGTTTTAAAAAAAATGTGGAAAATGATTTTGTATTAATTTAGATAAAAAATGAAGGGTTATGATTGGTTCATTTGTTCTATGACAAATATGAGTTCTATATTGATCTCAACTCTATGCAAACATTCTTTTTTTCCTTTGAACAATTACACACAACATTCCTTTTTAAATAGTTACACATTTACACGCAACATTTTATACTAGCATAGTTACATAGAGTTGAGATCCCTTGCAAAGTGAAAAAAAATAAAAAGGCTAGTAACCTTCTATCATCACATTCTTCCTCCATCCAATCCCATTTTCTTATTAAATTTGGTTAGGGGCATTTTGGTCATTTTTAAATCATGTTTTTTATTTCACCCCAAAACTCAACGTAAATAACTTTCAAACGACAAACTTTTTATAAAAACCGATTTCACCATAATTTTTAAAATTTGATTCTCTTTAATTTGGTATGCATTTTGATATATAAATCCCAAATTCTTTTTCAACTTTTAAGCGGGTGTTGATTTTATTGAAATTTTTGGTATTTTCGGCTCTAATTTTGACTAGTTTAAAAGTCGAATTTTACAAAACTTAAAACATGAAAATTGTAGGCTTTTGACCATTCTTTTCTCGGAAATTTGAATCACTCAAATCTGATATGCTATGAGTGAGATATTGCACGTTAATGATGGTGTCTTAGTCATATTTAGTGCATACAAAGTGTTTGATAAAATGCCTAAAAGAGATTTTCTTATAAAAGTATATTCAAATGCACTAATTGGTATACCAAAATACATTTTTTGTTATTTTTGTTATCTTTGGTTTATTTTTAACTGATGAACATTGTGACCATAACTTATGAACATTATGATTTTTTCGACAATTGATGAATATTATGACTTTTTTTGAATACCGATAAACTGATGAACAAAATTTAAAAGAATTGAAGAATATCTTTATTTATTGGTGAACAATAGTAATTGATGAACAAGACTAATCGATGAACTGATGAACAACTAACAGATGAACATTGCGATTTCTTTTAGGAAACCTATGAACAATATCAAAAAAAACATTAACGTTTTTTTCAAAACTGGAACAATATAAAACATACTGATGAACGTTATAAAAAAATAGGCGATGACATGAACAATATCAAAATAACGATGTACTAAAGAACATTAATATTTATTATTATTTTTTTTTGAATATTGATAAAAAAAACTAACGATGAACAAGACTGATTGTACCTAACGAGGAACAATGTAATTTTTTATTCGAAAAATTGATGAACAATTTGTTTAAAAAAAACCGATGAACAAATGATGTAATTGATGAACATTATAATATAACATCAAAGAAAACTGATGAACATTATAATGTAACATTAAAGAAAACTAATTAATGAACACTGTGACTCAAATAGATGAACATTAACATTTCTTTTAAACAACCTGATGAACAAATTTTTATTTGATTAACAATATTTTATTGATGAACAATAAAACTGATGAACAACTTGTTTTATTGATGAAATAAAACTGATGAACAACTCATTTTATTGATGCATACAAAGTGTTTGATAAAAAATGATGCCCAAAGCAGTTAAATAGAACCTGATGAACAATAAAATCTGATGAAAACTCGTTTTATTGATGAAATAAAACCGATGAATAATAAAATGATGAACAACTCATTTTATTGATGAAATAAAATTTGATGAACAGTTAAATAGAAATGATGAACAATAAGCGATGAAACAACTCGTTTTATTGATGAAATAAAAGCGATGAACAACTTCATTTATTGATGAAATAAAACTGATGAACAAAGTTAAATAGAACTGATGAACAATAAAAGCTGATGAAATTTCGTTTTATTGATGAAATAATAAACAATGTGATGAGCAATCATTTTATTGATGAAATAAAAGCGATGAGCAATAAGCTGATGAACAAATATGAAAAAAAAAAATAAAAAATACATCTTTTACTCTACAAATCCTTCAATCCAACTAAATACAAGTTATTCTTGAAATGTTGGGTTCTTGCCTCCATCCGTTACACCATCAATTCCAATTCACTTAACGAACTTGTACCCTATGCATAAAAACTTGTACAACAACACAAAAGAATGTCAATACGGATATATGAACAAAAACACGTCTTTTAATGGACAAATCCTTCAATCAAACTAAATAAAATTTTTTCTTGAAATGTTGGGTTCTTGCCAATCTGTTACACCATCTTTTATTGTACAAAATCCTTCAATCAAACTAAATAAAAAAAATTTCTTGAAAGGGGTTTTATATTTCATTCATCATTAAATTCGTCGGGTATTCTTCGATGATGCTTTTGTGTATCGTTATGGTTGCGAAGCGTGGATCTCATGCGCAATTGTTGTTGTTGACGTTTTTTTAGATCTCACGATTATCATCAACCTCAGATTATTATCAGATGGTGGTTCTGATTAAGGAGGACATCGATGGTGGTGTTGGTTGTAAAGGTGTTAGTAGATCGATGGTATTTGTGTTTTTGGTGGTTGTGAGATATATATGATGATAAATAGAAGAGGGTAATAAGTTACGAAAAATACCCACGATGGTGAGGTCTGCGTATTTTGTGTTTTTTGGGTGGAGTCCAGATCTTGACAGATCCAACGGTTGATATTACTTTTTATACTTTTTAAACTTTGATCCCTTTCTAATAGATCCGCTACCTAGTTACATATTACATGCACCCATTGAATTCGTTATATAAACATGTGCATTGTGTTTAGAAACCGTTTACAATATATTCCGTCACGATTTATCAAATTAAACACTCAATTGCGGTACAGTATCTCGTTGAGTCTATGTTCTATATTCAAATCTAAAACCATTTCATTTCTAAAGGTAAACCTTTCTAGAAGTTTATAATGTTTTTCAGTTGCTTTATAATATTAATTATTAAACATTTAATTTTATAAATTATTATCACTGTTATTAAAGAGTAAGGGTCCGTTTTGTTTGTAGATCAGTTTGAGATTATGATTTTAATTTGAATTTAAATTTAGGTTAGGATTTGGATTTGAATTTGATGTGAGAAAGAGAAAAAATATTAAGATAAGTGAGAGTAAAAAAAAGGTATTATTTAATATATGAAAATTATTTTATAAATTTATTTAAAATTATTAACAAAACAAAATATTCATTTTTTAACATAAAAACAAAAGAAATAAATACATATGTTCAGTGGGCCCACATAAATTCACAAACCCTACCCAACTGATACGTATTAAAAACAATAGAGTTTTTTAGGAATCAATCCAAATTTTGAAAGGTTAATATACAAATATGTTACTAACCTTTTCAAAAAAAAAATCGTCTAAGTTACTAAACTTTCATTTTATTCACTTATGTTACTAGACTTATAAAACATGACATTTGAGGTCACTAAATTTATAAAAAATAATCATAAACAACACTGAACTTTAAAAAACACGACATTTATGTTACTTAACATATTCAAAAATATATGATTGAGCCACTCCTATCAACACTGAAAAATGCTTCCTATAAGTTCAGTAACCTAAGTGAATAAAATGAAAGTTCAGTAACTTAGACAAACTTTTCTAGAAAATTTAGTAACATATTTGTACATTAACCCAATTTTAAATCCAAACTTTAAACCAAACAAAGATTTTGAACTTGGATTTCAAAAATCCATTGTCAAACCATCAAACCAAACGAGCCCTAAAATCCAAAACCATCCTTGGACTATGTGTAGGGTATTGGTGAGGGCCTATAAAACATGCACGACAAAAAATAAACAAGCGAATGTTATGTAGACCAAACCCTTTATAGACATATCTTATTGATGCTTGATTCGATTCTTTAGGATTTCTTATGGTTGCGTCAGATATCCACCAGTATTACACAGGTCGAACTGGGGCTATGAACCTATTCAAATTAGAGAGTACAAAAGTTGGTAACTAAGTCGACTAGGATTCGACTTAGGAATCGACTTGTGAAAGTCAACTAAGGGGTCTACCAAAAGGGTTTTGAACCATTTGGTTGCTTGGTATAGCGATTGAATGAGAAGGGAGATTTTAGGGTTTAGAGGAATGTTCTAATTCTAATTTAGGATGCCTTGTATTTATAGGGCTTCTAAGGACATTCCTAATCCAACTAGAACATTCTTGTAATTATCCATAAGTGTTTTTGTTTGTTTAGGAAACCAACCGATGCCTCATCCATGGGGTCCGGCCGAAACAGACAAAACCCTTAGGGTTTGTGGTTTTGGATTTTATATACGGGTGAAAGCTAAAGATACGCAACATATTTTTTCAAATAAACAGGTCTACGCAATGTGCTTTGTAGATTGTCAAAAATACGCAACATATTTTCAAATAATCTTCGATCTAGCTAATATGATCGGTTACTAGGAGGTTAACAGGTTACTACTGGATTAAAAGTTACACCTTTGGTCCCCAAACTGGAACAAATTCACGTATTTGATCATTTTTTGATAATGCTAATTAAAAAAATTTAAAAACTTTTAAAATATTTTTTTTCTTAAAATCTAGATTTTTTTTTAATTATACTTTTTATCAAAAAATTTACATAAATTTTTTTCTACATTTTATATTTTTATTTTTAATCTGGATAATTTTTTTTATATTTATTTTAAAATGAAAATTGTAATTATTTAAAAAAAAATTATCCGGGTTTTCAAATGTGACTAGAATAAAAGATTTTGACAAATTGTAATTATTTTAATCTGGATTAATTTTATGTAAACATCTAAACTTATATATTAAAAGATTTTGACAAATGTGACTAGAATAATGACATCATATATGACATAGTAAAAATATGTGACGTGATATATCAATGTGAAAATATTGCATTTTTAGTGGGGATACCCTATTGGAACTCTCCCTATGATGTCAAATCATAGGGAATATTCCCTTTGTCCCCCAGCTTTTTTCAGTACAACACAGTTTTTGTCAGTTTCTGTTCCGTATTTCTGACAGTTTTAAGCGTTTGGCTTATTAAACTTTATATTTACAGTTTCGCATTTTCAAGTTTATAGCTTTTTGATATAAACAAAATTATAAAAATAAAAAAAAATAAATAAATAAATAAAAAAACTAGGGGGGGTTCTAATAAAAAACTAGGTACCGTCCTAATAACACATCCCTTTTAGGTATAACGGAGTGGGCATCGGGTAGGGCATCGGGTTCGTGAACCAGAGCGGCAACACCGCTCCGCCCAGCTCGGGTTGGCTGCGGTTGTTTTTAGAGCTCGGAAGCCGCGTGAGACCGTTGGAAAAATTGGACCGTTTGTTAGCAAGGCCGTTTACAACGGCTATAAATATAAAAAAAAAAAAAAAAAACTCTATTTAAACTAATATTTCACCTCTATTTTCAAAATAAAAACCCACAACACACAATAATCTATCAAAAACACTAAACTATGGATCCAAGGAGAGCTAAAAAAACTTTCACCTCGCGTCAAGGTCGGTCTCAACCATCCCTGAATCAACCAAAAGAAACTCCGTTAGGATTTAGCCAATTTATTCCAACCATCCCCGAATCAATTTTATGTTCCACAAATCTCCACAATTTTTCCCATATAATATGGGTCCTCCTCAATGAATCACCTACTACATCACTGCTACAAGCGAGTTTTTCCCGTTCGAAAACCTTAGTGAAGACGTGATACGTACCGAACACACCACTGCCAAATGAAGAAGACGAAGATGAGGAAGTTCAAGAAGTCGATCCTAGAGGGAAGAAAAAAGCTTTTGCCGGAGGAGGCCCTGAAGTTTGGGCCGGCACAAGAGGAGGCGTTGGCAGCATGGGTTCAAATCTCCACTTGGGTGTTGTGCGGTAATGAACAAAGTCCGACGGTTTTTGGAAACGGATTCTCGAGCATTACGAGGCAACTGTGGGTTCGAGTTCACGAACATTTCATGCGTTGAATACCAAGTGGAGAACAATGAACACGGCCATGGGTATTTTCAACGGCTACTACCTCCAAGAGGTACATAATCTATACTTTATTTTTTACAATTACATTATTTTGTTTTTAGCTATACTTTTTTATTTTGCGTAATCCGATTTTTATTTACAATTAAATTATTTTGTATATAATGTAGAAACGTGCTAAGGCTAGTGGGTGCAACGACTTGGACGTGGTGAGGCAAGCTGAAATGGATTTCTACACAGCAAGAAAAAAGCAATTTCTTCATACCAGGGGGGAGGTTGTCAGTACATGAGAAATGGGCCGAGAGCAAGAATGTTTTCAAGATATTGCTTGGTGTGCTGCAAGCAATTCTTCAAAAGGAGGTGGGGGGTATGGCGAAGCAACACCATTCCGACATGAATGAAACCCCCTCCAATTGAATCAAGAAAAATGAAGAAGAAGCAAGGCTGCATCCTCGTCTATCTCAAGCGTTGCGGATGAAATCAACGCGTACACACAAAAGAAGACACAATATTTGGAAGAAAAACGCGAGATGGCGAGACAATTGTTGGCTACAACTTCGAGGCGAAGTTCAAGAATGCACAACGGGAGTTGAAGTTTTTAGACGCATGATCACATTCGCGATCCCGCTATGTTGGAATTTGTTCTTACCCAGAAACGTGAACTTGCGGCCAAACACGGATGGGCTTGCAATTTTTAAATTGTAGTTTCAAGTTATTTTAATTTCAACTTATGTAATGTTTTTTTTTTTTTTTTTTTTTTTTTAGTTGTAGTTTCAATTTTTAAGTTGTAGTTTTTTTAAGTATTATGTAATGTTTTTTTTTAATGAAATGGTATGTTTTTATTTTAAATATTGTATGTGATTTTATGTATTTAAAAAAAAAAAAATGGAATTCGGGTACTAGGGTACCACTCCCACTTGTTAGGGTAGTGTTAGGGTAGTATTGGGGTAGTTTTGAGTTGGAAGGTTTTTATTGGATAGAGGTGACGTGGCACCCTTAGGGTATTAGGGTTCAAAACTTCCACTCCCTCCCCCCTTAGGTAGGACGGAGTGGAGTCGGGTTGGGGGTTGGCCAAACCGAGCTACACCATTCCGAGCTCAGGTAGGGAGGCGAGTTCCAAATTCGAGTTGGGAAACCGAAGTGGACCGTTGCAAAAGTGGGTAACGTAAACAAACAGATGGGTTTTGCTCCTCAAGTGAATACATGAAGTTTGAGAATGATAATGAGGACGAAACCATGTTTCTTGAATTTCCGGCAACATTTTCAGGTATGTTTATGGAGAAGATGGAAGCTCCGTTAAAACATATCAAAAGGATTAAAAGAAGAGATAAGATAGCAAAGAAAGATATTTTCTTGTTTTTGCAGGTCAGGAACAAAAAAGGGTACCACTCAGGGAAGAAAGAAGGGTACCACAGCAGGTACAAAAAAAATAAAAAAATAAAAAAATAAAAATTCGGGTACTAGGATACCACTCCGTCTAGTTAGGGTAGTGTTAGGGTAGTATTGGGGTAGTTTTGAGGTGGAAGGTTTTTATTGGATAGAGGTGACGTGGCACCCTTAGGGTATTAGGGTAAGAAATATCCACTCCCTCCCCCCTTACGCTCAGTTCTCGAGTTTTTAGAGAAGGGAAATGGAAAAGAAAAGGAAAGGGAAAAGAAATGAAAAAGGAAAGTAAGTGTTAGTTGTTATGTTCTTGAGATAGAGGAAAGTAAAAGGAAAGTAATCATATCATGTTTCGAGTGGAGGGAAAGGAAAATAACTTGGTCAAATTACATATATGCCCTTTAATTATTAATGTCAAATGTTTTAAAAAGGGTATATTAGTCTTTACACAACATATGGTTCCATTTCCTTTCCCTTTCCTCCCAAAAGTGGGAGGAAGATATACTTATCAAATCTTCCTTTCTATTTCCTTTCCTTTTCCCGTTCCTCCTTTAAAAAAGACTCAAGAACACAAAAAACTTTCCGTTTCCTTTAATTTCCTCTTCCTTTTTAACTCGAGAACTGAGCGTTAGTGTTTTGAATATTGCACTTTTAGTGAAATTTAATCACAAAAAGCACTAAATTTAATGCATGCACTAAAAGTGTAAATATTTCACTTTTAACCGTATATTTTAATTAAATTTAAAATCGCTTTTTTACTCATCATTAAACCAAATTAATATATGTATACTTTTGTTATATATAACACATAAAAATAAAAAGTTAACTTTTACAACATTCGTTATTGCTAGTTTCTTATTATTACCTTCAAAATGAGTCCAATATTCACATATTACATTTTAATATTTAACAAACAAAATATAAACAGCTAGTGCATGTTATATCTTTATTTATGAAGATCGATAATATTATAACACTTAAAATAATATTTAGTGCAAAATTTAATGCATATATCGAATATGATTTTATTTGCATCCACAAATTAACATCCGTGTAATTGTAAACTTTAGTTTATAAAATTTAGAGTAAACTACACCATTCGTCCTTGTGGTATATGTTGACCATCAAAGATCATCCTTTGACAAAAAAATTGCACACCGTTGGTCCTTAACTGCGTAACGTTATTCAGCGTTGGTCCCTCACTCTAACTGGCGTCAGTAACGGGTCGTTAAGTCAATCCATGTGAGGATATTTTAGTCTATTTCCTTTGATTTTTAACTCCATCTTCTTCCTTTACCTATCTTCTTCTCCACTATCACCACCCCCACCCCCACCCTTGACCCACATCTGACAAAAACCCTACCCACTTCTAAGTTTACGACCCAACGGTTTGTCCAATAGATGTGTGATAGCTTAAAGAGATTAGGCACGTCTTCTCTTTTGAATCATTGATGTATTATCTTTTATGTTATTAATATATATTTCACATTTGCAAAAAAAAAATATGCAATTGGCGGGAAAATCATCGAATCCTATATGCCATCACCACAACACCCACGAGTGATAACGTCATCATACGACCACGAGCCAACTACACACCAACACCACCACACCCCCGACCCATCCGACAAAAAACCACTACCCATCTCATCATATCGTCCGGCCATCACCAGAACAAAAACCCAACCAACCTGTAACACCACTATCATCATCAATCACCCCCAAAACCCCGCCACCGTCACCAGTAGTCGAAACAACAAACCACACCCGCACCATCAGTCCGCCAACAAACCCCTAAAATTCAATTTCAAAAATAAAAAAACTCAAGATCCAAAATTTGTCAAACATCAACAAACCAAAAACATTACCTAAAAACTACCTCCGTTTCTGTCCCAAATCTTTAAACAAAAATAATCAAATCTACCCACCCTTCACATTTGCACTACACCAACCCATACCCGCCCAATCACACCCTACTCAAAATCAACCTTCAATCCGAATTAACAATGTCTTTACAACCACCACCACTAGCGGCCGCCATTAACCGTTTTTGCACCACCTTGTGTTTGGGTGACGTCAGCAGTGGATCTTTAAAGAATACGGAAAATAATCCAATGTGTGATGGGTTTTGTGGATCTTTAAAAATTTGTTTCTTGTTTGAAAGATCAATGATGGGTTTTGTGAATCTTTAAGAAATTTCCTTGAAAATAAAATAGCTCGAGATTCCTTTTTTAAAGATAAAATCTTTGTTCTTGGTTTCTTTGTTATATTCGGATTTTTTTTATTAATTAAAGGTTGATGATGATTTTTCTAAAATATTGGTTGACGGGAAGTAAATGATGCCTTTAAAAGTTAGTTAATGCGGGGGTACATTTTTTAATGGATGGGTTTATATATGGTATAAAGCGGGGTAGCATATTTTTAATGAGGATGGTGGATGGTGGGTTAGTGTTTGTTGATTGAAGGTGTTTGTTTATAATGAGGGAGATGATGGGTTTATCTTTGTTGAAGATAATGTAGTCAAACATTAATGGTACAAGAAGCAAGTGGTGTGGTGGGAAAAAGACAAAAATACTTTTCGACTTAAATAAAACTTGCGGCCGTTACC
>OU343224.1:334806070-334866651 GCA_910596185.1 Chrysanthemum makinoi
TTTGTAAAATCCCGCCAAAAGAAACTTATTTCGTTTAGACCATAGAATTGTAAATCCCGCGATGACGGAAACCATCCCGGAGAGGAAAGTGTACCGGATCTTATCCGATGCGCCGCGCGCACGGTTTCGAAGAAAGATAAAAGGGTGTACTTCCTAAATTGGATGTGTGTTTGATATTCGCCATGGCAATTTGGTTATTACATGGTTTGCGGGGTTATGTGCTTTTAACCATGGTCGGGATGAAACCATTATCAAAGTTCGCTTAAATGTCAAAGAAGGCTAGATTTGAGCAGTTAACCGAGGATGTGACAACGCGCTAATTCAATATTATTTATTTGAGGTTGAAGTAAATTATCACGGGCGAGTGTACTTAGTATCCGAAGGTATCGGGGATGGATGGATGAAGATTCTTCATGATCCTTGTTCGAGCTTACTATCAAAAACGAAGACTTGGAAATCTAATTATTGTTGGGTGACTTTTACCTCTTCTTTTACCACTTGGGGGAATTGGGCTCTTATCACCTCAAAATAACTATCACTTAAAGGAGCTTGTAGTGCTCAGCGTCACATTCAATGTGGATTCTTCAGGTAATGTAACGCCTATTACTTGATGGTTGGTTGGTTGAAGAGTATAGAGTACTTAGAGATTCAAAGGGGCATGAATTCTCGACACCGCTCTTTGTTACATATGTGCAAGTTTAAGTCACGAGTTCTTAGTTAGCTTCAGTGGTCAAATTCATCATATTGTTTTCTCCATCACCGCCACAAAGAGCCTACTGAATGATAATGGGGTTGATTACATGTTTTGCCAAGAGAGCTAAAAAGAGAGAGATTATGACGCCCTGCTCCACATCAGCCAGCCTCGTACTCCAAAGAAAAGAAATGTGTACGCTTTCAAGGCGATTATCTTCTCAAGAAGAGAAATCTTCTTATGACGTATGAACACAGCTTCATGCCTCGCTCTCCAAAGAAAAGAAAAGTACGTCGGGCGCTTTATCTTCTGATGAAGAGAAATCTTCTCTATTATGACCATTCTCATCAACATGCTTCATACTTTTTCCATGCACTTCACCATCAAGTGAACCGGGCTACAATTGATTGTTTTCTCATTCCACTTGCTCGATTATAATGAAGATGGCGACATCATGTGCTTATTTTACGGGAGAGAAGTGTGAATAGAACATTCGGATGATTTTCACTTACTTAATCAAGAATGGCAACCCGTATTCTGGAGGGGGAGAAGAAGTGTGAAATTACCGCATGGTTGATTATTATTTGAGAATTTAAATGGTCAACGGCTCTAAACTCATGTAAGAACCGCTTCTTCTTATCGTAATCTTCACATGGAGTTTTTTTTTAAGAGCCGTTTGTTGACATCTTCACAAGCTGATATGAGTTTATTGACAAAGTGCTTCCGGTTAATGCTTCATGTGCACATCAACATGATGATTCCAACAACCTTCTGTTTTGTTTGATGTGATTGTTTGCTTGGTATTACCATTTCGTGTTCGCTATGCCCTGATTGCCGATTTCCTTGATGAACATCTTTCTGTTCTTGTTTGATTGGAGGGATTTTAGTTAAGGGGATTTGCAAGATGTAAGTTGATTGGGATGCTTTTTGGTGATGTTCTTGTTTTTGGTGAGTTGAAGATGTTAACTATCTATTCCCCAACTGAACAATCTTGAAGAAGGTCGTCTACAGGTTGCTCTACATTTTCTACTGCATGTTAGAAGACTAAAGACGAGTTGCATTTGATTATCCAAAGACTTCTTCTTAATCTGGGCATTTATCAAAAATATTGTCGGTCTAGAGGAGAGCATTAATTGGGGGAATGTGATATGTCAAATTTAATCCCCAATTAGACTTGCTCACATTATTCAAAGATGTTGATTCTCACAGAGACTTCAAACGATCTTCTCAACAAATTTCAAGTATTTGGGCATTCAAAGAGTTGCCGATTCTCAAGTATCAAAACCAGAAGGGGAAGGAGACAAGCATCTAAACGCCAGTAACTTAATATGGAGATTTCAAAACAGATATCCTAAATACAAAACCCATGAAAAACTTGATGAACTTAATTCTTCTAAGTGATTGAAGATATCCCGGAAAACAAATGTCATGACCGCAGAGAAACTCAAGGTTTTACTCATCAAGCGTTTAGTGTTAGTATTTCATCTACGCGGGGAAGTGATGTTATAGAAAGTTTCTGAAGATAAAAGAGGTACACTAGTGTGTGGTGATTTCGATGGTATCGCAATGATCAGGGGGGAGAGATTGTGTACATTGGGATGCCTCACCGTTTCACTTGAGTGCTTAATCGATTCAGAGATATAATCACTTATTCCGTGTTGACATCCGCGATTGTCACCCCAGAGATAATCTGACTTGGCCTGCTTCTTCAATGTTATCAGTTATTCATTCCTTTTGTATTGGTATACTTCGGATACTTGAGCTTCATACACATTCATCAGGGACGAAAGATGTGAACATAGGGGAGGTGTTCTACATTACCCTCTTGATGTGTATTTGGGAGAGTTCTTGGATATTGGTGTACTTCGGGTTCTTGAGCTTCATACACGCTCATCAGGGAAGAAAAATGTGAACATGGGAAGGTGTTCTTCATTCCCCTCATGAAGTGTATTTGGGAGAGTTCTTGACATTATACAAAGAGGCTGATCGCATCAATTCAACTACTTGGGGAATTGCTCTCTTGACACCTTTTGGAATGGATCGCACGACGTCAAAAGGAAATTTGAGAAGATTAATTATACGTAGGATGATACGTTGTTGTTCTTGTTGATGATATAACCTCGAACGAAGAATCACGGTGATTATTCTTGAAAGGAGCAATGATTTATGATAATGGTGTGCTTCTCGCACTGACTAATGCAAGCTTGAAATAGAGCTCGATCTGCTCGCCTAAAGGATTTTCGGTTTGGGGAAGCCAAAGTCTCACTTTCAGATGGTTCAATTTCTTTCTTTAATGCAAGAGCTTCGGAAGCTTTGGTGGTGGAAGTTTAAGAGATGACGAATTCTATCTTCTACGAAGTGCTGCTCGATATCCTTATCTCGTACTGTATCATCATCCTCTTAACTATATCATCTATTCTATCCTTGTATATATTTATTCAAAAACAAAATACAAAAATATAAAACCAACAAAAAGAAAATAGAAAAATATAAAACCAACAAAAAAGAAAATAGAAAATTATAAAACCTTCAAAACCCATAAAATCGAAAATTTCAAAAATACCAAAAATATGTTTTTCTAAGACATTTCTTCTGGTATCGATAACATCTACGGTCTTAGAAATGTCATTCAATAATGGCACGGACCATAGATGAAGTTCGATAGGAGGTGTAAATATTTCTTTCTAAACATGTCTAAAATATGGCTTACGTTATTTCGTGATCAGAACTAAAAAAATGGCTTACAGCATTTCATCGTAACCCGGCTTCAAATAATGGCTTACGCTTATTTCAGATCTGAATCTGCTTAAACTATGGCTTGCTATCATTTCGATAGCAACCCGCTCTTCATGAAAGGAAAGTGTCGCTAAACCGTTTTCAAATATTTCGTGCACTTATCCTAAAAACAAAACAAGGAAAGTATGTCGAAGGCGCTGTTCCTACACAAATGTTTTTCCGCTAAAATTTTAAAATATTTGGTGTTTTCTAAAATGGTGGTAAATGAGTTGCTTTAAAACAATCAGATTCAGAGTTTTTGTAAAATTGAAAACTCAACCAATGACTTCAGCGCTTTTAAACTTTTCATAAAATGAGTCATGGATTGAGGGGGATAATGTTTTTTTCAAATCTACATCATCTAACGGGCTTTCTTAAATTATCCTAATATGCTTAATTAAAAATGATGTTAACCTATGTTGAAGGACTAGGTGCCTAGGATATGATTGCTAGGATTAGATGATTAGTGTTTGATGAACACATTTTTCCCATACATTTTTATGATCTGATTGTTATGTTGGATTGACTATTATTAGTCGATTGCTGTTTGGGTGATGTCGACCACCACCATATATCAGATGAGTGTTCACTAACATACGCATGTATATTGGTATATAAGAATGTTCCCGATCCGGATCCCACAATTGAAGATGATTGGATGCCGAAAGGAAAGGGTAACTATATCTTGGGTTGACAAATGAAGAAACGAGCTTAATTGGACTTCCATGGAGAGTTGGCATAAATGCAACGTAAGAGGTCTCACCGCATCGCAGATGGTTTTCTAAGTGATTTAAGAAACGAGCTTAATTTGACCTCGCTTGGCATCAAAATGCAACGAAGAAGAAGTCTCACTGCATCGCCAGATGGTTTTTCTTCCAAGCCCTACAAAGAACAACAAATGAAGCTTCTCAACCACTAATGTATCTTTGTGCATGATACCATTTTTAAACAATTTTGAATAAGTTGATTAAATTGTTTTGAAAATGGAAAATATTGTTTTGAAAATATATTGAACTAATTTTTGAAAATCACCGGACTTCATTTTATCAAAACTTAAGTCACTCAATTATCGACCTCGGTCATCGATTGAGGGGGAGAGTGATTTAATTTAAAATATTTTCAAACAATATATCTTCAAAGAGTCCGTTTGTACAATAATAAGTGGTGATCTAAAGATTTAATGTTATGTCATGGTTTGATTTTCTTTAAAAATCATGGTCTTTTAAAATGAAATTTTTTCTGTTCTTGTTTGATTGTGAAATTGTTTTATTTTACCTAAAAGATCTCTTAAAACAATCATACCGGACACTAACAATCTTTAATGTTTAAATCTGTCCTATCTCATCATCTTTTCATTAAATCTTGCCACGTCTTTCCCCTAAAATTTTCTAAATAATTTAAATCTTTTGGGATTACAAATCTCAAATGGTTTGAAATTTTGATCGCGGGAGAGATCGTGATTTAAATCTCAAATCTGTTTTAATGGAATCGGTTTTAGTCCTTAATAGGCACTCCTGCCTCCATGTGCCAAAAGATTTCAAATACACAATGCACATGTTGAGGAGGAGGATTTATCCAAAAACATGATGAGTATTTAAACTGGCCACATATTCTCCCATGTTTTATAAATCTTATTAAATCACTTGGGATCCAAAATCTCAAAGGGTTTGATATTTTTGATCGGGGAGAATTTGTGATTTAATAATGAAATTTGATAAAAGGTGATCGTTTTGATTCAATTGTGCAGGCCGCTCTCGTATGTGCAAACGCTTTAATCTCGGCATATATTGAGGGGGAGAATTTTAAAAGAAAATAAACTATCGAGGTACAAAAGCTTTTATGTTTTAACATAATGTACCTTGATTGAGTTTTCAAATGGTTTCTTAAATGGCTTTTGTAATCGTGGATGTGCTTCAAAAGAACTCTTGCCTCTATGTGATAAAAATGATTTCAAATATCCTATGCACATATTGAGTGGGAGAATTTTACCATGAAAATCAAATGGCTTTTTCATATGAAAATTGTGATCAAAGAAAATATTTCAAAGTCCTCTTGCCTCCTTGTGCTAAACAATTTCTAATCATGCCATGTTGAGGGGAGGTTTTTTAAATGATCAAAACTATTAAGGTACAAAATGCTTTGATCTCGTATCACAAGTACCTTGATTGGTTTTCCAAATGATTTTTCAATTGGTTTTAAGGAAGAATGAACATACCAAAAAGACCGACCAAATTCACTTTATGCATGGTGTTACAAGGATGGTTAGGTTAGGTATTTGTTCCCACGATCCAGCCAGAACCGGAGGGATCTACCAAGGGACAATCCACTAGATAGTGTAGAGTCCGTAGGTATATTGAAAAAAAAAGGAGAAAAAGTGAGATATGGGAAGAGTGCCGACTGAGATAGAGCTAGAACTGGAATAAACCCAACAAGGTTTTAGTTATGAAGTCTCGTAAGCAATGAAGGGTTGAAGAATGAAAAGAAATAAATGAGAAAAGTGTGAAAGAAATAGCCCTCCAATAATTCAACCTTAGGGCAACCGTTCAATACATATGCTACTAAGTTGTTACTAAGGTAACACTAGTATTGAAGACAAGACGTCATGGACCCAAAGGACGACGACTAAACTTCCCAAGCTACTCAAGTTCCTCTTAAAAGGGCTTGTTTCATTCTCACGGGAACCGACATAATCTATCGACTTTCTCTTAGAGATGGTTGATATTGAAGTAGGAGACCCTCTCCCTAGTCTCCGCCATAGGAACCAAATGTGCACGATTGAGTCTAGAGCCAAGAGATCATCCACAATATCTCATTAGGACACTAAATTATTGAAGACTTGCTGTTTCACACAATGTGGAAAGTAAGTACATATTAAGAGTCCTACGCATTATCCTTGTGGTATTGCCAGAACATCCGAGTGATATGAAAATATTCACGATGAAGATGGAAATCCTTCTAGAGCTAACATCAAACAAGCTCTTGGTGGGTGACATGTGAGATCTTCTCGTAAGATCAAACTTGTGACAACTGGATAGAAACGATGGGGCGATTCAGTCTTGAATCAACCTTGGTCCAGGAATGGAATTGACGAATACTTTTGAAAAACCGTTCGATGTGCAAATCTTCTTTCTCTAGCACGTCGAATGTGTACTTATGTTTTCAAAATTCAAAAAGTATCTCTGATTGAAAAATACTTTTAGAAAAACCGTTCGATGTGCGAATCTCTTCTTTTCACTAGCACGTCGAATGTGTACTCATTCTCTAATACAAAAGGTATTTTGATTGAAAATTGATCTTTCTTATAAAACCTTCGTTGTATTGCAAAACTCTTTCTTCAAGCAATACGCGATTGTTTTCAAATCATTTTTCATCAATCAGTGAATCTCAATTCGTTCACTCACTAACCGTGTTTCTTCTTTGAGACGTTCGGTTTGAGAACAGCTAGAACAGCTTCGAAACCCTCGTCAAGGAGATTCTTAGGAATCCTACTGATCACAGCAGTATTTTGTATGATCAACGGGGAACCGTGGGCCGTGTACCTCAATTCATCGAAAGTGTTCAAAGACACTTTCGGGCGCTTTATTGCTAACTCGTCGTATGCGTACACCCGACGATTGCGGTGATCGTAATTGAGGAGTCAATCCAAAGCCGCATGTTCACAACAAACCACACTTAATTGAAGAAATCATGACTGGTGCATATCTACATAACCTGGTTCTGATATTTTTATACTATGTCGCTACGCTAAATATCATGAACCAAGAAGGCTTCGCTACTCGATGGAAAGATGTCATGATTCAAAAGTGTGAGCATGTCGTCCGAAGTCACAACTTCACATAATGGCAACACAATAAAGGGTGATCCAGAGATTTACTGTGGCTGATGATCTCAAAGAAAGCTCAAAGATCATCAAGATGTGGATCAGTTCAAAGACCTCCACTAAAAGTACAAATCAATGCGGACTTTGAAGAATCGCTACTTAAGCACAAAGATTGCGGAATTGAAGAATTGAAGTCTACGAGCTCAAGAACAAAGTAAAGAATAGAATGCTAGGATTCGAAATGTAAAACATGGGGTGACCTCCCTTAGGGGGAGATTGTTAGGAATTAGAAAATTCCATAGTGAAGAGTCAGTCACCCCAAATGTTATCTAGCTTAAGTTAGCTCATAGACTTGTCGTTAGTCACGTTATTTAGTAGTTTATTTATTAGTTTGTAGCGTAGTATAGCTTAGTGCATCGCGGAGGAGGAAGGACTGTCTTTACCCACTGATCCCCGATCCACAGGCCGATAGGAGGTCGTTATGTTTGTAAGTATAAATACCCCTTCCATGGATGGAAGGGGTGGTGCTTTCAATCTAATATTCTACATTTTGTGAAGTAACTCTCTACCAAGAAAACACCAACTCTCTAACTTTCTCTCTCTAATGGCAAACATGTTTTTTGATCATCCAAGACCACCCGAATCATCAACACAATAAAATAACGATCCTACAGACGAACACGTAAAAAACGGACGAAAACATAAAAATGGACAAAAACGTATAAAAACAAATAAAAACGTAAAAAAAAACATATGAAAACATTTAAAAACGGACAAAAAACGTAAAAAAGGGGACAAAAATCGTAAAAAGGGACGAAAACGTAAAAAATTGACGAAAACGTAAAAAAACGGGCGAAAACGTAAAAAAAGATGGACGAAAACGGATAAAAACAAGTTTGAGCCAAAAAAGGTTAAATATAATTTATTTTGATATAACTACACCACTGGACGCTTAGTTAAAAATAGACAAACATATAAAAAAATGGACGAAAACGTTAAAATGGACAAAAACGTATAAAACAAACGAAAACGGAAAAAAAGGTGAAAACATTTTAAAATGGACGAAAACGTAAGAAACGGACAAAGACGTAAAAAAATTGACGAAAACGTAGAAAATGGATGAGCACGTAAAAATGGACGAAAACGTAAAAACGGACGAAAACGTATAAAAGATAGACGAAAACGGATAAAAACGAGTTTGAGCAAAAAAAGGACTAACGATGAAAAAAATATTAACGGAGAGAATAACGGTCAAATATTATTTTAACATTTAACGAATAAACTAACGGCCTATCAAAAATAGGGAATAAATGAGTGCAAGGTTTCAAAGATAGGGGTCTCTTAAGTAATTAAAACGACTTAGGGACTGAACATGAAATCGAAAGCAAACCACAGGGACCAAACGTGAACTTTTTTCTATCTATTAAAATAAATTTTCGTTTTAGAGTAACTAGTTATAATACTCGTGCACGCACGGGGTTTTGACAAAAAAAAAATATATTCAGTATTAATATTGAATGTTGTGTCTTTAAAGGTAATTGCATATAATTATATAATTATAAGTTTCGTGCACGCACGAATTTTACACATAAATCAAATTTATTTTACATTTTAGTTCAGTATATACACATATAAGAATTTGCTTATGAAAATTGTGATATAAGTACAGCTAATACTTATGCACGAGTTTTTCATTATGCATTAATTAGGGGTGTTCATGGGGCGGTTCGGTTCGGTTAGTTGGGATATTTTAACTATCCATCACGGGGCGGGTAATTCATTTTACTACCCAAAACCGAATCAGAAGGCGGGTAACCGGACACGCGGTTACCCGAAATGAGCTGTTATCCGCGGTTCGGTTCACGGTTAACCATTTTAGACGTTTATAAAAGTTTAACCGTATGAACAATAACATGATCTAAAAGGTAAAACCAATTTTAGTGTATTAAATAATATTGAATAAACTAAATTCATTTTAAAATTATTTCGTCACAATAATTATGTTCAAATAAGCATACATGACACATTAACAAAAAATATTTGTTCATATTTTCACACATAGATGTTTAGTAAACGTGTACATTAGAAGCATAAAAATCGTTATACAATAAGAGTAGTGTAATAATATAATCGATACTTGTACTATTATTTAAATATTTAGTTAAAAACCTTCATGTATATTATATACGGTTCGGTTCGGTTAACCATGGATATCTAAATATAAAAACCGAAATCGATCTGTAATAAGCGGGTTTTTTCGGTTTCGGTTTTTATCGGTTTCGGTTTATTCGGTTTCGGGTTTTTTCGGTTTTGGATTGAGCGGTTCGGCTCGGTTTGTCGGTTTCACGGTTTTTTTGAACACCCCTAATTAATATACATTAGAATTTGGTAAAATATTTGTAAAAATTTCTGTTAGGTAACTTAAGATTTAATTTTATTTAGCTGATAAAGATGTAAATGTTGTTATTTAAATTTCACTACTGATATTATGTTGTACACATGATGCAAGTTTAATAGCAAATAATGAGCGTTGATAAAGTTAATGTATACTCTTTAAAGTTTTTTAAAAATGTTTTTCTAGATATCCTTATATAAATAAATAATAATTACATGAGTGGTTGTTATAAGTACAATCGTATATATTATTTCTATCTTAAAGTAACCCGTGCTTACAATTTGATAATTATATTCCCGTTTTCAATAATTTAGCCGCATTTAAAATGTAAACTCGTATCCATATAAGTTAAACTTTTAAAAATGAACAGACGTTGCACTTGATATTTAAGTGCAATTACCATGGTCGAAGTATTTTCAAGGGCTAAAGATTCAAGCTCTGACTCAGGCTATGATGAGCTTGAGTTTTATCAACCAAAAGTGGGTTCAAGCTCAAAGCATGTTGAAGCTAGCAACAATCTAACATCTGAGGATAATGAGGAGCCACTAACCTCCAAACAAATTGCCAAGCTTGCTTTTGATGCTAGGGTTAAAGTTCTAGGATTACCAAATAAGGTAACTTGTGATGAACTTGGTATCAAACCATTTGCTGTCAAAAATACCAAATCTGCAGTTGACACTCCAAAAGGGAAGGGAAAGAAAAGAATGGTTTAGAACCACTTGAAGTTACTAATGGTTGTGGTTGCATTTTAAATATGTATGGTTTAAGTGCCCTAAAATAATCCCACTGTAACCCTTATTATGAATGCTATGTTACCTGCTTATGGTCTGCAAATCACAATCTCACACAAACTTATACCAAACTTAACAAAGTTAACAAGATCAAACTTAACAATCTGCCAATCATGGTCTGCAAATCACAATCAAACTTAACAAAATAATAACAAACTTAATAGACTTTCATTGACAAAGATTACACCATTACATAATAACAAACTTAACAACATTATATTACTTCATGGGTATGCAGGTCTACAAAGTTAACAACATCAAACTTAACAACATAATAACAAACTTAATAGACTTTCATCGACAAAGATTACACAATTGCATCCATTATATTACTTGCCAATTAAGATACCAACAAAGATCAAAAACAAAGATCCTAACATAATGCAAAACAACTTATCATAGAATTCCAACTTTGACTTTGTAGCCATCAACTCATCTTTCAACTTTGACTTTGTAGCCTTCAACTCATCTTCCAACTTTGACTTGTCCATAGCAAGAGCCTCAACTATGTGTGCAGTATCCACATCCAAACACCAAATCTTCGTCTCAAATCTTTCCTCGAGAGCCGCTGTCAACAGTTTCATGTCCATCCCTCCTTTCACCGTCACCAAACCGTTGCTCTTGTCAAGTACCGTTATCTCCTTAACACCTGTCAGAATCATGATCTTAGTTAAAACATCGAGAAATGGTGTTGTGCATCATGTTTTGAAAGTGATTATCTGATAAACTTTAGAAACTCAAAACGGAAAAATTGTATATATTAAGGTTCCGTGATTACCCTCGGTTTTCTTGACAAACTTTTTAATCTTTTCAATGCAGTCTTGGCAGTGTGAAGACATCTTCAACACCCTTTTTGTCACCGGAAACTGATTCATCAGAAAACGACACAATGTTATTAACACAAAACGAATCAAACTAAAAGTAGTAACCGGAAATGTGCAAGATAAACCAACCTTCCCCTTCTTTTCGCCACCACCATTACTGCTATCCTTCGGCTGAACAACCTCAACTTTCGTCTTTAATTTATCCTCGAGAGCCGCTGTCAGCAGTTTTATGTCCATCCCTCCTTTCACCGTCACCAAACTCTTGCTCTTGTCAATTGAGATCTCCTCGAACCCTGTCAAAATCATGATCTTAGTTAGAACATTGATAAATGGTGTTTTGCATCATCTTTTGGAAGTGATTATCTGACAAACTTCAAAAACTAAATTCCGTGATTACCCTCGGTTTTCTTGACAAGCTTTTTAATCTTGTCAATGCATTCTTGGCTGAGTAAAGACATCTTCAACACGGTCGTTGTCACTGGAAACTGATTCATTAGAAAACGACAAAATGTTATTAACACAAAACGAATCAAACTAAAAGTAGTAACCGGAAATGTGCAAGATAAACCAACCTTTTTCGGTTTACTCTCATCTTTCACGACAACAGTTTGTTTTTTATTGTCTACGTCGTCATTTTTCTTTTTTGTCACCGGAGATATCAGTTCCACCTTCTTTTTAATTTTCTTCTCAACCGCCTGCCGGAGTTCATTTGGATCAACTTTTCCAATCACTGTTACTTTATACGACTCATAGTCCCCTGCCTTCACTGTTTCTACGCCTACATGTACAAAACACTATAAATGTTGCTACTCATAAATTTAAATCTTGTATAATGAAAAAATGTAACAAAAAACATGTTAGCAAAACGTAAAAATTGGCTTACCGTCGAGAGAACGGATGGCTTTAACCACTTCTCGTCGGCAACCTTCACAATTCCAGACGATTTTGAGAACCACTGTCACGTTGCCACCGTCGTTCTGCTTCTCATTGTCGTTACTATGGTTCTCCTTCTGCAAAAAGCCACAAATAACGCGATTAACAAACAATATTTCTAAGCAATCTCAAACACGCCGTAAAAAACAATGTAGAAAGATACCTTAGCCATTGATCGAAATGCAATGTTTGTCAATGAATCAAGTGTGTTTGGAAACTATTTATAGTTGTGTGACCGTGTGAAATGATAATGGAGATTGAAGTGATATGGTTTGAAGAAGGTTCGTGCCTTCATAGTAGTTACTATGAAATTTCTTTGGTTTCATTATTGCGTTTTACTCTTGTTTTTAGTTTGGTTTCTGTCTTGGGTTGTATTGTAGCACATGTGGGTTTTCTTTGTTGTATGCAAGGGTGCCCTTATTTTATACAGTATCTTTTTGTTGGTGTTTTTTATATTGATGGCTTTTCTAAAAAAGTTACTATGAAATTTCTTTTATAAATAAGTGGGGCATGACTCTAAACGACAGTGTGAAATAAATCAATAATTATGGAGATTGAAGTGATATGATTTGAAAGATGAAATGAAGAGGGTTCATGTCTTCTTCATAGCACTTACTATGAAATTTCATTTATATATAAGTGGGGCATGAGTGCATGACTCTAGACGACTCGGTTTGTATGGAAGTTGACTTCAAAAATCAAAATGCCACTCACTTTTTGAAAAAAAAAGCATGAAAATTATAGTTTCCTTAGACTTTTACTCTTTTTCACTTGTAAAAAGAGTGAAACTTTATTTATCGTTTAAAGTTTTGTTTTTTGATATTTATCGAGAAGTCTTGCTGTTGTGGTTTCTTATAAGCGAGTGGCTCCTTGATCGAACCACAATGGTTCGGCTAGTTAGTTCTTGAATTGAACTCGCGTTTAAGGTGTATTGGACTCATAAGGCATAATAGCCATCGACATTGTTTGCAAAACTAAAATGGATTTATAAGAAGCATTTTGTATGTACTTCAGAAAAAAGCAAATGACTTTAGCTTCTCTTTTACTTTTAGAGATATTAATTATGCTATCTTGTTTGACTTTTATAGTCAACCAGATGCTCCACTGGTTTTTAAGGGTCTTCTAACATGTAAACTTAAAAGGTTCGTTTGGTAAGGCGGAATGAAATATCAATGAATGAAATAAACGATGTAATGGAATGAATGACGCAATGTAATGATTCATTACCGTTATTAATCATGTTTGGTTGGTAAGATATGACGTAATGAAATCGATAAGAAAAATACTAAAATGACCATTGATGATAAGAAGTTTATTTAATGTGGTTAATTAATGATGGACAAAAAATGTAATGAAAAGAAAGGAGGGGACCCTTGAGGAATCCTTTTTGTTACTTTTTGTCATATTCGTAAACTTCTTTTCACACATATACAAATGAAATCTTCTATATACGAACCTTACATTGTAATAAAGTATAGCATCATCTATGTCAAAGCTCGACTTTCTTGTTATGGCACAGGGCCTCCAAAATCCATGAGACGGCCCTGGATGTAATGAATCATTCTTTGCATGAATCATTACATTGTAAATGTGTAAACAAACAAGATTTTTTCCATTCACCATAATAACCTTTTTCATTCCCACTTTAATTACAACATACCAAACGTTACGTAAGTGTTAATATGCAGATAAGTATAACTCTGTAAGTTTTTATGATGAAACCTCTAATAACGACACATTTATACCAAACTAGTGCGGGTACATTGTTTTAATCTTGGGTAACTAATTTTTTGTTGGAACTAAAAGTTCTAGTGTCATGTCTTTTTGGGTCTCGTTCTGCTAGATTTATATAATACATCTGCATTAACTAAATACACTTCCTTTGTTCTTTAAACCCGGTGTACTGGACTTCACATTGTACAATAGTAGATTGTGAATCTCGATTGCCATTGAAGTCAAATGAGCCATTCTAGTTTGACATTTGATGCTATCACAAGGCCGATACATGCCATGTCAAGGGCAAAATCGTAACAATGCCATCTTTGGCATGACATCTAGCTAACTTTTGAGAATTTTCACTTTTCTTTGCTTTCCCTTTTCCCTTTTTTTTCTGCAAGAACTTTTAATCATATTGCAGAAATTGGATATTCACTCTGTGATCCACTTACTTTTCTGCAAGCATCAGTGGGAATTTACATATTTTTTGTCATATTTTACGAGATCAATTTCAACTGCTTATAGGAACATGGTAACAAATGTTTCATGTTTAGTATGTAGTTCCCTTAGGTTTGTATTTTCCTTTTGTTGCCATGGTTGTGTCTTTGTGTTTTGCCCTCTTGTGGGTGCTTCTTTAGCTTGTGTAGTGTCTTGTACTTGGTCCTTGTTTTATGTTTGTCTCTTAATAAAGTTGCCTTTCTAAAAATTTAAAAAAAAAAAAAAAAAAAAAAAGGTATTAACGGCAAAGGTAATTTGAACCATAAACTAACTTATGTTAAGACACTTAGACTTACAAAATCATAGGAAGTACCTATAACCAGAATGTGAAGTGTTATTATCATTCATCAAGTACAAGTTTAACTCCATTCTCCCTAAGCGAATTGATGACTGCCCATACTTTTGTTTGGTTTTTGAAGTCTTTTTTCTCCAACTCTTTATTAACGTCTACATGAACACCTCGTCCTAGTCCCATTTCAAGACCTGCTACTTTAAGCCGCATAGCCAACACCTCACCCATAACTGTTGCAGCCTTAGCATTGCATGTTCTACCACACTCGAGTGAGTTCTTGAGCGAATGTTCAACAGTTGAAGCTGTTGCAACTATCCGTCCGTTGTTCCTGTCCACCACATTTGCTGTCATGTACTTTGACGACATGAACAACCTTAACACATATCTTTTCAAAACAGTCATCCTTATAGTCCACAAGCTTTTTCGCTACAAAACCAAATAATAAAGTACTTTGTTTCTTAAGCAATTCTTGGAAAATTCTTGAACAATGGTTCTTGTTAATTTAAAGATAAGAAAATGTTCGTTGTAACGTGTTGAAATATAATGTATATTGTGAAACAATTTGTGTGAAATCTAACAATACATTTATGTTTAACCAAAAAATTTAGCAAGCAAGTTTGAGGAAGAATCAGTAAAAAGTAAATGGAATCAAGTAATCAACAAGTTTTAAATCAAAACCCCAAATTGATTCTCAAAAAAGGCGAAATAACATAAGTTGCAAAAGATGATATCCAATGTTGGCGAGGTTTCACTGGCCCAATGGGTTTGCTAAATGGACCCTAATTCATTTAGCCATTTATTCATTTGGGATATCAAGCTGGGTTGCCTTTTTACCCATTGACACTTGACAGGACAATATAGACTTTTATGTTTTTCTTCCTGTATCTTTTAATTTTTACTATTTTTTACTTTTCAAACTTTATAATTTTTGTTTCGCATTTTTTGACAGTTTTACCCACTTTATTAAGATGGCAAAGACAATTTTTTGCTCCATATTTTTTGTATTTTATTACTTTTAACTTATCAAACTTTATATTTTCTTGCCTTTTCTCGGCAGTTTTTTAATTAAATAAAATTAAAAAACAATTATAAAATTTTAGAGGAAGGAAGGGGTATCACTTTAAAAGGTGTACCAATAATCAACCCCTGTCAAGCTTCAGTTATGTAGCAATTTCGAAAGCTAGGTGCAGGCACCCAATAACAGAGCCCATTGCAATCATCAAATGGCGTGTTATTGATATTTTTTTTGCCCAATTACACCACAATGGCATGTCAAACTACACCGCCCTTTTGATGTTATTCGTCCCTCGCCAGTCAATCCACCTATCGCCATCCTTTTTTCATTTTTCTTTTTTAAGTGAGATGTATTTTTGGTGGTATGTTACGGAACCCACATGCGCTTATAAGAGTGCTTGGTGTGGAGTATTGTTGGTCCGCCAAACACACCAACAACACACGAATAACATGTTATACCAAACCATGAACCATGTCATTTGCCCGCCATCGGTAAATTAGTGGGTGAAATGGTTGGTGCCATTTATTCCATTGGTTGTTGTTGTTTTTTTTTTATTTATTTATTTATTTATTTATTTATTTATTTTTGTTTTGTGAGTGAGTGGGTATTTTTTGTGGGACTCAATAAGTGTGATTCGTTTTTCTGTTAGAGATGGTGTTTTAGTTATTGGTATGTTATTGGGAGGGATATGAGATGGCGCTCAGATGGCAGACGAATAACGTGTCGTTGGTCTCTCTCACACCTAGCTCTCTGATAGATATAGATGGGGAGAGTGTTTTAGTTATTGTGGTGTTATTGAGTGTGTGGTAAAATGACAACCTAATAACGTTTATTGGGTGCAAACTGCACTTAGCTATCTAATTGTTATTGGGTTGCCACATCAGCACATACCCAATAACACCACAATAACTAAAACACCCTCGCAGTTATAATTGTTATAGGGGCAAGTGGGTCTAATAACACACCATGAAAAATACTTCACTCATAGAACAAACAAACAAACAAACAAAACGGTCGTTAATCTTGGCAAAGTGACAAACGGTGAGTGAATGGCAAGGAAATAGGTGCAGTTTGGCGGCGCCATTGGGCAAAAAAAAGTCCTATGACGTGCCAAACCCAACTGCACCGTTCACTTTTAAAGTGCGTTTGTTTTACTACGTATGAGATTTTCAAGCTTATCTTTTATCTTAACTACATAAAATAGAAAAATGATCAAAGGTGAAAGTGGAAATTGAAAGTTGAATGTTTAAAAAAAATCAAGCAATCAACGTGGAACTAGACGAGCACGCGTTCCAACGGGCAAATGCGGTTCTAGTTTTCTCGAAAAATTCGACGACCCATAAGTTTATTTCAACAAACTGTATTTGTAGCGTTAGAGAATCATTTTCGAATAACTATAATTCTGATGCGTGGTTGCATAGCAGCGGAAATATACAGTTTTCAAGAAAATTAGGTAGATTCGATCTAAGTGTAAGAGCATATTTTCTAATAGAATTGTTTTAAGTTATTAAGATTTTAGTAATAATATATTCAAGCATTACAAAAAGCAACGGTATTACGTAGTTGGAAATCTTATATTGTAGTTTAGAGGTATAGCCAACGTGTGTGACCGTATTTTCTTGTTTTCTCGGTAATTTAGGCAGTGATAACTATTTTTTTTACATGTGTAGCGTTTATCATTTGGCGTGTGGCTTTTAAACTTGTAACCTTATAACATTATACAAATGACAAAGTACATGTGTCAAAGCAAAATAAATAACAAAAAACTACAATTACTTGGTCTCTCATTTTTTCAAATTTGTCACGGGTTCCACAACTACTTCATCATTTCTCGTATAATTTTGTCAAATTTGAAACCTGGTTCGACCCAGGTGATTCAACCGGTTGAACAATTTCGGTAAAAAAACAGGTCGATTTAAATCGAGTCAACCCGAAAGGTTGGGTCGAAAACAGGTCAAATTAGACCTGGTCAACCCGCCGAGTTTTAAGCGTCCTGAGTCAACCCGATTTTCGACGTGTATTAATAGTTTCCTTTTGAAATATATGTCTCCAACATTTCCACTTTTAGTTTTACTTTTTGGTTTTTCCTTTATATCTGTGACTATTAACCGGAGAAATAGATCTTAATGAGACCTGATTCACCAGTTTGTATCGGTTTCAACGGGTCCTCTCTGGTTCATTTTCGGATGGCTTTAATTGGTTAGCCGAACCGATGGCGACACCGGTTCCCGGTTGAACACGTTGGTCCTGTCTGGTCCGATTTTCAAAACTATATGTACCATCAACTTGTTAGCTTGTATGAAGTTTTGTGTGTTTTATTAATTTGTATAATGTGTATAATAACATGTACTTTTCATTTTAGGGTGTTTTAACAATTACATTAATTAGTGTGTTTAATTATTTTATATTTTAGATTATGTTATAGTTTTTTTAAATTGTATGTTATGAAAATTTTATTGTACTTTTTAGTAAAGGGTGTTTTAATTTGTTGTTTTTAATTTGGTAGATGTGCTTTTAATTGGTTGTACAATGTGAATAAATTATTGTACTTTTAAGTAATGAGGTGTTTTAAGTAATGAGGTGTTTTAATAAGAGTATTAATTACATTATACATTTCTCTCTCCATTGACCAGTTTCAACTTTTCAACTTTCAACTTTGATTGTTTTTCTATTATATATGGTATGGATAAATTGTATGTTATGAAAATTTTATTATTTTTTTTAGTAAGGGATGTTTTAATTTGTTGTTTTTAATTTGGTATATGTGCTTTTAATTGGTTGTACACTGTGAATAAATTATTGTACTTTTAAGTAATGAACTGTTTTAAGTAATTGTGTGTTTTAATAAGAGTATTAATTACACTATACATTTCTCTCTCCGTTGACCAGTTTCAACTTTTCAACTTTGACTGTTTCTCTATTATATATGGTATAGATATAGTAATTGTAAGTCAAGCTATTCAGAAATTAAGGAAACGTTGAAAAGTTATCTTTGGCAAGTTGATTAGTATAATTGGCAACACAACTGGGCAATTTGTGAAACTTGCAATACACGCGGATGACTTTATAGGTACTTTTTATAAGTTTAATGCAATCTTAATCTAATACAGTTTCTTATAAACGGGTAAGTACATATTTTTCGTTAATCGTAAAGAAAATAATTAGCCGCGATAATTTTATTGAAAATTAGACACCACTGCCGCTAGGTGCGGGTACTCGCCTAGTATAATAAAAAAACATTTCGTTTTAGAGTAATTTAGAAAACTCAATATTTGACAGAAGTCAAATATGTTTTGAATTAGAAAAAATTGCACGTTTGTTCCCTGTGGTTTGCTCATATTTCAAGTTTAGTCCCTAAGTCGTTTTAATTACACCAGAGATACCTATTTTTGAAACCTTGCACTCATTTAGTCCCTATTTTGGATGGGCGTTAGTGCAGTCCGTTAAGTGTTTTGCGCTGTTAGTCATTCGTTAATAAATTTTGCACAAGTAGTCCTTATTTTTAAAAATATAGTTTTCCACAGTTATTCCCTCCGAATAATAGTTATCGCCGATTTTTATTTTGTCCGTTTTATCCGCTTTTCCCATTTTTTCGTTTTGTCCGTTTTACGTTTTATCCCTTTTCTTCGTTTTATATGTTGTCCGGCTTACGCTTTGCTCGTTTTTATCCGCTTTTATGCTTTTATTCCTTTTCGACATTTTTTACGTTTTATCCATTTTCGCCCGTTTTTTTACGTTTTTGTATGTTCTTATCAATTTTCGTTCGTTGTTTATTCGTATTCGCGAGTTTTTTTACGTTTATGTCCGGTTTTTTCTTTTTCTGTACGCTGTTTTACCTTTTGTTCGCTTTAATCCGCTTTGGTTCCTTTTTATCCGCTGCCTTACGTTTTTATCTGTTGCTCGTTTTTTACGCTTTTATCTTTTTTCGACCGTTTTTTACTTTTTACGTTTTTTACGTTTTCGCCCCTTTTTACGTATAAAAAACGTAAAAAAAACTTAAAAATTGGACGTAAATCGTAAAAAGGGGCGAAAACGTATAAGAAACGAACGAAAAAGGATAAAACAATAAAAAAAGGGATGAAAACGGAAAAACATGAATGAAAACGGATAAAAACTGACAAAAACGTAAAAAAACAGGCGAAAACTGATAAACAAAGAATGAAAACGGATAAAACGAAAAACAGCGTAAAACGAAAAAAAAAAAAAAAAAAGGGACAAAAACTGGCGAAATCGGATAAAAACGTAAAACAAACGGGCGAAAACGAATAAACAACAAATGAAAACGGATAAAAACAGACAAAAACGTAAAAAAGAAATGCGAAAACGTAAAAAAAACGGACGAAAACGGATAAAACAGTAAAATGTAAAACGAAAAAACAGATAAAACGAAAAAGGCTAAAACGGATAAAAACGGACAAAAACGTAAAACAACGGGCGAAAACGGATAAAAGTAAAAACTGGCAAAAACGAATAAACAACAAACTAAAACGGACAAAACATACAAAAACGTAAAAAATAATGAAACGTAAAAAACGGACGAAAACGGATAAAACGTGAAAAAACGGACGAAAGTGTAAAAACGCGGAAAACATATAAAAACAGACGAAAAGGGATAAAAACGTTAAAAAACGGACGAAAAACGAAAAAAAAAGTGGGAAAACGGATAAAAACATTCAAAAACGTAAAAAATCAGGCGATAACTATTATTAACGGATGGACTAACTGTGGAAAACTATATTTTAAAAAATAAGGACTAAGGGTGCAAAATTTATTAACGAAGGACTAACAGCGCAAAACAATTAACGGATTGCACTAACGCCCATCCAAAATAGGGAATAAATGAGTGCAAGGTTTTAAAAATAGGTATCTCTGGTATAATTAAAACGACTTAGGGACTAAACTTGTAATATGAGCAAACCACAGGGACCAAACGTGTAATTTTTTCCTTGAATTATAAAATTAGCGTGTACGACATGTGACCCTTGTCGATCAACTTTTTGCGAAGTTTAAAACAAACATGCTTAATTAAATGCAATAACGAGTCGAGTTTTCTAAAGATCTAGTTGAAATGAAACCAAACCTTGATACAAACTATTCCAAACAAAATATGATGAAGTCACCATTACTTTTTTATAAGTTTGTCGAATTGGAAGATTCAAAACATGGATTGTAATTTTAGAACATACAAGTTCATATATACGCTAAAAAAATCTAGATATGAATGAACATACATACATCCAGAGTTCAAATAAAAACAAGCATCGCTTTATACTTTACACCAATCGTCTTTGTTTTGCTTATTAAATCAACAACTATTAAACACAAACTAAGTTAACCTGAGATTAAGCTAACTTCTAAACAAAGTTAGGCTTATGTTATACTCTTTCTTACCAAACTTTGAAAAGTTATGATTAATTCAAACTTTCTAAAACTCTATAAACTAGCGATATTTCATATATTCAACTTTTCAAGTCATATTTGACGTAAACAAGTTTAAAACAATTACGCCAACTTTCTTTACTACATAAAATGTAAAAATGGTCAAAGGTGAAAGTGAAAATTTGAAACTTGAATGTTGAAAGTCAATTGTTGAATATATTTTTAATGCATTGTTGAGACACTTTAATATATTACTTAATTTGATAATTATCGAATCACGTTTATTTGCTGCATTAATTTATCTTGGTAACCTTTTAATTTTGAGGAGTTTGTAAAATTTTGAATTTGACAATTGGTGTATCGCAGAATTGATAACATTATGATCTAGCAGGTTGCGAAGCGTGGCCAATAAACTTGTTAGTTATTAACACAACACCAAAAAAATTGTGTCAGATTGAACAATCATGGGTGTTTTACTTGAAAATACCCATAAGAAGAAATGACTTTTATTTTCATTGTATTTATTTAGTTAATGAGTTTGTTGATAATAAAATGAGCAAGGAAGGAACTTTAACATTTTTATTAGGGGCTTAATCGGTTTATAACTAATTCTTTATTTATGAAGAATAATCGATCAAAACCGCACAATCCAAAGTCCAAACAATGCTTTTTTGTCTATTATTTTTAGTTAGGTGTTCACGGATCGGGTAATATCTACAGTAACCGAAAATCAAATCAAATCGAACCGAAAAGTTAAACCGAATTGTGAATCAACCGAAATAGTCAAAACGGAAACAACCGAACTAATATTGTTGTCGGGTTAGATATGGTTTTGATAATGAAACCGAAACCGAACCAAAACCGAAATTATATAATAATATAATTCTTTCTATGTATTTATATGTAAAAAAAATCACTAAAACTCTTTCTTAATATAAATATAACATTATTTAAAGAAAAAAATTTGTGCTAAAAATACATATAATTAAATAAAAAAAACTAATTAAAATTATGTAATTCGGGTTATTCGGTTCGATTTTTGGTTATAGGGGTTCGGTTTCGATTAATCGATTGCTTGAATCAAATTTGAATTCGGTTTGGTTTTTGGTTATACCTAGAAAAAAAATTTTAACCGAACTAACCGAACCAAATAAACCAAGTAACCCGATAACCGAACCGATGAACACCTATTTTTAGTCGATATCATTATATCTTTATCTTTAGTACATAAAATGTAAAAATGGTCAAAGGTGAAAGTGAAAACTTGAAACTTGAATGTTGAAAGTCAATTGTTGAATATATCATTAATGCATTATTGAAACACTTTAATATATCACTTAATTTGAATGCGGAAATCATTCGTCTAGATGTATCAATTTTAAAACCACGGTTAATATATCATTGTTGAAACGCTTTAGTTGAAAGTTAATTTTAATTAGTTAATGAGTTTATTGTAAAGATGGGAAGTCAGCATACAAACATAGAAAATATTGCAAGTTAATTGAGCTAATGAGTTAATGTTGCTTTTCGATTTCAAACATCTTCCTAATGTTCAAGGCGGAAAATCAAATTGAGCATTGCCTATTGCCTATATAAACAACCCCAAAAGAGTGCACGATTCACTACAGAAAAGAAAAATGGAAATGCAAAGTAGTCAACCCATCAATCTTGGTCGGAAACGAGTTTATTGTTAGAGTTGAATTATCGCATGTTACAACCATTTGCTATTACATTTTGATCTTTTCACATTCTATTTTGGATGATATACGAAACACTTGTCACAATATAGCATATCGTTAATTGTCTACCGTTAAGAACTGCCGCCGCAAGCGCTACTCGTGTGTTGTTAGTTAATATTTCATAATTGATGTAATGTTTTATTTTAAGTTTTATTAAATATTTTTATATGTCGTTTGATATATGTTAAAAAAGTTTGCTAGAGTTGAATTATCACATGTTACTACCGTTTCTAATTACATTTTGATCGCTTCACGCTCTATTTTGAAGGTTATACTAAACACTTACTACAATATCATTAATTTCTGCCGCTTTAGAACCGTCTGACGGTACTTCTAGTCTAAACAAAAGGCATTACCTTGTTTGGAGCTATGTGACGATAAACTCAAATCCAATATATCATAGGGTATTTGTAAAAGCTTGTAACTTGGCTTTTATGTAAAACTGAGAAAAGAAACTCATACACTTGTATATTTGACTTATAAGCTTATCAAGTTTACTTTATAGCTTCTTTAATCTAAAAAATACAATTTAATGTGTTCATAAGGTGGAATAATATCTTTTTAAATTTCTCAAAAGTTAGTAAGCTAATAAATCCAGCAAATAAGTTAATAAAAAACAACTCCTTTAGTAAAGCAAAAAAAAAAAAATGAAAGGGACATATCACGATATTTTCTTGAACATTGCTATAATCTACCTAATTAATGTTACTATTACTTATCTTGCTAACTACTCGTATATCATTATCAAACTAATAAAAATTAAAAGAGATCGTACGAAAAAGATAAATAATTGAATCCACGTGTCATTCAATTAAGGGGCAATTGCATATATACTTACTCAAACTTGCATATATACCCAAAACATGTTTAACTTGCATTGTACATCATACATTAAAAACTTATATTTTAAAAAAATATGCAATTATTTGAGTTTTAGAAATGCAATTCTCCCTTTAATTAATTGTTTCAACTATATTCATCTGACAGTGTAAATGTCTTGTTAACCAGTAAATTTTTTTTTTGATGAAGTATGTCCTAAGTTCAATTCTAACTTCTAGATAAAAAAAGTCATTGCAACATGTGTTCATTGTCTCGGCTAAATTCTTGAAAAAGAGTCAATCGACGTCTAAACAATATATGAAATTAGAGTTTCATGCCGATTTAAACCTTAAAGGAATCTAAAAAGAAAGGTAAGAATTAACATCATTTTTCTATTTCTTTTAATGCCATGCAGGATGTTCACAACTCAGGTAGTACCCACACGAACTAAAACCTGAAACCGAATCATTTGAAACTGAACCGAATATATTCGGTTTTCGATTTGGATATAATTTTGACAAAATGTAAACCGAACATATATAAAAAAAAACTATTAAAACTCTTTTTTTAAATAAATATAATATTTTTATGTTTTGGAATACTACATTTTTTTTTGCTAAAAAACTATATAATCAAATGAAAAAAATAAATTGTAGACTAAAATACACTATTGGTCCCTAAACTTGTCCCGAAACATCACGCTAGGACACAACTTGCCTTTTTCATCGTCGGAAGTCCAAAATAAGCTTTTTATAGTCTAAATGATAAATCTTGACCATTAATCCCAAAGTCCCTTATATTCCATAAAATCCCGTTATCCATTTATTGTTGAGGGTAAAATCATCTTATTACCTTGATGTACTATGTAACAGATGTCTAATTCAATTTCCCGCCATAATGTGTAATATAATTAAGTTGTGTACTCATTGGTCATCCCCAAACTTGTTTCGAAAGCCTACCCAAAAAACACTAATACAATGTCAATCATCAAATCCAATAATCTAAGTAAGAAAATAACAAGCAGCAACCTTAGATTTAGTTTATGGCAAATCAGAGAACCTTCTTTCTTTGATGACTATGAGAAGAAGGAAAACTCTGCAATTAGGAGATATGGTAAGTGTTTTGTTTTTCATTTTTTGTTATAATCGTATACACATATATATTAGTACGATTCTTTAAGTTATTCCCCTTTTAGGTAAGTTTATCGTAACAGTGTTTTTTTTATATTTTTTATACAGCGGATCGACCATGTTCCTTTAGCATGAGGTTCCATCATAAAGGTACATTCAAATAATGGCCAGGTAGAATATATGATGGAGGTAAGGAATGCCAGGTTGATTATGTTGAAATCAATGAGGTATCTATTGATGAAATGGATGCTCTCATGACCCAAATCGGTTATGATAATGGACAAACCAATTATTACTACTTTGTTAAGTCTGGTAGTACATTGGATGATGGATTGTTTAGTTTTCGTGAAGCTGCTAATCTTGAGTTGTTGAAAGACATTGTCAAAGACCATAAGTTGATAGATGTGTATGTGAAAATAGGTAAGACAAGATTAGAGTTGTCTTAAATGTCCCCACAATCTATGAAGACTGTTTTTTGGGAGATGGATAAAAATAGTAGAAAAGTTGCTAGTGCTGCTATTCAATCTTGTTGTAAACGATTGGTTTTAGATGATCTTGATAATGAGCCTGCACTAGATCCTATGGAAAATTAGAAGGGGGGTGAATAGTTTTACCGATTAAAGCTTCATTTTAAACTTATTTTAGATCGACTTATGTCAATCTATTTAAATGTGTGTGTTGGATGTTGATAGATAAGCATATAAATAAGTAAAGTAAAGATAAAGAGTAAGAAGCACAAAACCACAACGCGAGTATTTATAGTGGTTTGACTACAAGGACACCTTCCTTGCCCTACTCCACTCTCCGAGTCACCTACTCGAGGGTTCGTAAACACTACACAATACAAACTCCTTGTGGCGGAGAAGCCTTCACAACGTCGCCTACTCTTTATCCAGTACAAGGCTAGACACCGGGTTCTCCAACGAGGTAGAACCAAACCTATCACAACGTCGCCTACACTTTATCTGGTACAAGGCTAGATACTGAGTTCCATTATAAAGGAGGAACTACTACCCAACACTACACAACACCTATCCCAAAGGAGATCCACTCCTTATGACAACATCAACAAGGATATCAATATCCTTTGACCCAAACTAATCTAGCTTATACATCGATGCACCATATCGAATGTACACTCTAGGAACCTTTCACAAATGCCTTTGACACAACACCAAGGCACCCTTCACTAATGCCTTTGACACGGATCTTTGGCACCTTTCACTAATTCCTTCGACTTGACCCTTTAGACATCTTTCACCTATGTATTCAACACAACATTTCTAATAAGAGAAGGAAGAACTATCAACAAGATAACATCAGTAGTCTTGATGATGACGAAGCTTGGCAACCCATGGACTTGAGCTTGCTCGACTTCAAGAGGTGATGATCTCGCCTTTAAAAGGAACCTAGAGAATCATACAAACACAAAAATACATAGAAAGATCCTTTGGATCTGAGGTTAGAGAGTTTACAACACTAGGAGAGAATGTGTGTGAAAAGGGTAGTTTACAATGAAGAAATGGCTCACTATTTATAGACAAAATTTCACTACTGTCCCACGGATCCCACAGATCCCTTACATGAGGGATCCGTCCAGTGTATTTCTGGGGATCCGTAGGACGCTCCCCCTAAATGGTTTATGGGTCATGGATCATGGGTATCCAAATAGATACAATGTATCTAGAAGATGCAATGCATCTAGTCAATGGGTCATAGGTTAGCTCCATGGGTCATGGATAATACCCATTATGACTTATGCATGATGTCATGCAATGGGTCATGGGTTATGGATCATGCTCCATGGGTATGGCTCATGGACTTTGGGCTTTACCCAACTACATTCAATGTATTTAGTCAATGGGTCAAATACTTAGACTTCTACCCATTATGTTACCTATTAAAATACATACTAACTATGTATATATATATCTACCCATTATGTAAACACTAGTTGTTATACATATGCATTACCATAACATGAAAACACTATTGGTTGTTTAGTGTTTTATATGAAAACGTAAGTGTGTTAGTAAACTATTGGCTCAAACCATTTACGTATTTTATTTGTTTCGTTAAAATGATTTTACGTTTGTTATCGACAAAACATTAGAAGATCGTAAAATATAAATAAACATTTTTACGGCTTATTTGTATTAACAATCTCCCATTTTTTGTTGATGACAAAACATTAGATTATTTTAAGGAAAAACTAAATTTCGTAAAAGTTTGAATTGGAGTTTTTACTCTCTTCTCCCCCTTTTTGTCGAAACAAAAAGAAAGGCCGAAGAAACTAACACATTGTTTTAAGAAAAACATGTGAAACTAGAAAAATATGAAAGTTAGAGAGTAAGAGAAGAGAAAGATTCTCGTCTTAGCTCCCCCTTGACCGGTCCATCCCTTTGTGAGGGCGTCAAGTAATTAGAAAGACTAAGCGAGGGTTTTGCAATTTTGTTTGTAAACGGTTTCATCTTTTTGACGAACATGCTCCCCCTTGACGAGTGCTCCTTTGCAAGGAGGACGTCATTATAGTTATGGTAATCCTGTGTGAAAGTATTGCAAATGATTTTGCAATTGTTTTGCTTTGACAAGAAACTCCCCTTAGCTAAGGGTGTCAAAGTCTTCATGTGTAAATTGAAAATCTACAATGTTAGAAAACGAGTATACGATGCATAATTTCCTGCAAATAAGACTCATGTTAGTAATAAAAATGTCTTCTGTTGCACGGATCCTACGGTTCCTCCCTTGGAGGGATCCGTCTAGGCTAAAATGAGGGATTCGTCTACCTGTATGCTTAAGACGGCAATGGTGATGTAAAATGTGATGTTAACATCAACAATGAGTTATGTATTAAGGCACCAAACATATTCTTATGACAATATGGCATATAACATGTAATTTCATTCAATAAAAAGCACGAGAAATGATCTACATATCTCTAAAACTAAGAGAATGAGCAATACATAGATTAAGATTCCTAAACTATCTAAGTTAAGCTTAAGATTAGGACACCACTTGAATCCTTAAGCTCAAGGTTGTTTAGGTTTGTTGACCTCATCGAAACGTTCGAGGAGGTGATAAAACATGAAACGTTGCTCTTCACGTAGTTCATGTATCAAGCCTTCTACGTGCTGACAATGATAACAATCTTTGTCATGGCTTGGAAATGGTGGTGGTAGAAATGAAATAGCTTGAGATGGAAGGTTGGGTTGAGATTCCATAAAAGGAGGAGGGTTAAATGAGGAAGGTTGAGGATTCTCAAAATAAGGAGGGATTTGAGGAGGTACATTTGAATGTGGCACAACAAAGGATGCTTGTAGTGGTAGAGAGGTGTCCACTTCCATGTGGTCGGGTGGTTGACTTTGATGATTCCTCATAATCCAAAAGGGACTATTTGAGGGTGATGGAGAGAAGGATACCGGTGCTAGTGTCGATTCAACACCTTAATTTTGTTGCGCTATTCTCTCTATTGAGGAGAATGTTGGCAATGGTGGAGGATGAGAAGGCCTAGAAGGCAATTCCTATAAGTTGTATAGGTGTGGAAATGAATGTGGAGTGGTGAATGATAAGGCTCTAGGTACTAAGGGTGATGGCTTAGTGGAAATAGGAGTGTTTGGTTTATGAGGTATTGTAGTGTTTGGCAATGGTAGTTTTGTGGGAACAATCCTTTTTGGGATTGGTTTGATTGGTTGAGTTGGTGGAGGGGAAATCCTAGCCTTTGTGGATTTAACGGGAGATGATTCGGTTGAAGAAATTTCGTGAACAACACGAGCAAGTTTTTTTGGGTGATCCTTTGGTGGATGAGTTAGCACTAGGAGCTTTCCTCATGATGAGATGATAAAAGATTAGTGCGATAGGGGCTTCTAGTTGCTGGGAATTAAGTTGTAGATGGTGACTTAGAAGTCCTAACAAGATGGTTTATAAGAGGAAGGATTTGGCAAGTGCATTCAAGGCTTAAACCACTAAAATCCTTTGAAATGTGATGATTTGCATGCACAAGAGTCAACTTCGTGATTTGTAACCGATCGAGAAGGTTAATTGAGGTAAAATGGAGTGTTCAAGTTAGCAAGTAGAGCTTGAAATGATTGTTTTAGCTAGGATTAGCTGAATCTGTCATCCGGTTCCCACGGTTCCCTCCAATGAGGAATCCGTCTAGGCTAATTCTAGGGATCCGGCTCTCAGCAGCCAAGAAAAGAAGGAAATGATGTTTTGTAAGGTCTAGAACCTATACATCTTGAGTGTTTAGTCTTCTTAATTGTCTTAAATGAAAGGGGACTTAAATGATTAAGGGAAATGAGTGATGGTAGCTAATGATTGCCTTTTATGGAAGAAAATGGGACTTTATGATCACCAATGGATGATCAAAGATGACACTAGGAGATTTGAGAGTGTCAAGTGGTGTTAAATGATCCTATAGATCAGATGGTATCTTAAGATAAATTTGAAAAATTCCTTAAAAATTATAAGAAATGTAAAACTAGTTTTTGACATATTTTAAGGTAAGGATGACTAAAATCAATTTGCTAAAATTGAGAGAAATATCAAGCTAAGTGTTTTGAGATGTAAGGATCAGTGTGTGAGCATTGGAGCGGAAATATGGTGAGTCTAGGTGAAATGATAGATCAAAAGCACTTTGAATGTGATCCTAAGTTAGCTATGAGTGAGAGTGAGACATACTGATTTGGAGGAAGGCTTAAGTAATCCTAAAGAATCATGTTTAACTAGTATGATATGTTCTATGGTAATGGTTTGATGTATGGATGTCTGCAACTGCATTTCTGTCTGCCCGGATCCCACGGATCCCTAAATGGAGGGATCCGTCTAGTGCAAAGTAAGGGATCCGGCTCCTGCAGATCAGTAGCATTACAGAAGGTGTGCATTTTTTTTTGCACTATATTATGCATACTCATTGCTATGAGTTTCTATTGTACGTGAACATCAAAATAAGTAAATATCTCATAATTCATAACACAAATACGAGTAATAGTGATAATATCCAAACAAACAAGGTAAATCTTGCACAAACATAAGTATCTATTGTAAATTGATAAAAGAAATGTCTAAGACAACCATAATCCTAATGTCTCTTTTGTTAATCTCTTCTCTTCCTCTTTCTCGACGTCATGAGGTAGTTAGTTAAGCATTTGATCATCCCATTCAATTGTTTGAATTCTTCGGACTCGTTTGGAAGAGTTTGAAGTTATTCAAAGTAGGTTATGGGGTCCATTTGGAAGTTGGCAACGGGGTCGACTTTTTCTACTTCTTTGTCCGAAGAGTCCGAGAGAGCACGGTGCCTTTTTCCATTGATCATGAGCCGTTTAGAGGGTTGTTTGGTGAGTGGTACCATAACGTGATTGGCAAGAAAATGATCATCGTTGATAGGAGAAGGTTGCATTACACTAACATACTCACGGAGTCATGTTAGGAGCATACCATAGGGAAGTACCATGGTGTTGACTTTGAATACACCTACCATTCTTTTCACCATGTAATAAAATAGGTTAAATGGTCTTTGGTGAATGAGGCAATAGATCATTTGGACAAGACATGCATTGGGATGGTCTTTGTTCCCGACCAAACAAATGACATTTTCTCTAAGAATTTATTCCCACTTTCTATAGATGTGATTCATTTCGGAGAGTTCCATTTGAAAGGGATCACGGTGGATGAGCTCTTTCTTGCGGTTGAGGCAAGATTGGTCGACTCTAATTTTGAAGATGGTGTCTCGAACAACAGTGGGGTCATCGAGAGAAGTGTGATAGATTGGTTTTGGGTCTAGTGCAAAAGACTGAGTGGATATTGCCCAATCTTGGGAGTACATACAAATACCTTCACATGGAATGCGAAGAATTTGTGCAAAGGTGTTGAGGGGTAAGGTGATGGTTTGATTGTTGACAATGAAAGTGATTGAGATGCTTTCATCATTGTTACGAATGATCCTAACACTTTTGTAAAACTCAAAGATTAAAACCGGACAAATTTGTTCATCAATATCTAGGAGACAATCAAAGTTAATTGCCGAGAAGACTTGACGAATGTCGGTGTTTTCAAGGAAACATTCCTTAACAACACGACCTTCATGGATAAGTCGTTTTTCAAGCTTTTTGAAAATTTTGTGATTGGATTTTGAAAGCTCTTCTTTTCGATATCTAGAGAGGTAGTGGACGGTGTCATGATTATCTTGTTGGGTAGCTTTGGGCATGATTGATCCTAGAAAACAAATATTCCAATAAGGTAAAATTTGTCAAGATGGGTTTATGGTTTTGTATTAATAATGTTGTTTTTGAAAAATCTTTAATTACATAGAACCCTTTTATAATTACTTTTTGCAATACTTAATTTCTCCAATTGGAAATCAATTGAATCTTAATTGAAAAGTCTAAACCATAAACCCTATGAAGAGGATGATGATGAATAGAATATATGAGTGTAATTACTTACAATGATGTTCAAGAAGGAGATGCTTGAGGATATGAAGCCCTATGGAGATGGAAGCAGAATTTGGGTCATTTTTTTGTGTTTGTGAGGAGAGGGAAAAGGATTAAACTGATTTTGAAAAGCGTATATCTGTTTTCTGTCACACGGTTCCCCCGGATCCCTTGTATTAGGGATCCGGCTCATACAACTTGTGGGATCCGGCTACTGTGGACAAAAAAGGAGTGTTTGGTGTTATTTTTGTAATAAGTTATACAATAGCTTATAGAACAAAAAGAACTTTGTAAAATGGGGTTCCTAATTTAATATGCGTTTTGGTCAACATGTTTTGATAGTTTAACTATCAAGCATCTATTTTGCTATGACGACGTAGGTTTGACGAAAGAAAATCATAGAGGAGTACTATTCCCGATGATGAGTAAGTATGGAAGTAGTGAAGAGAGACTTTTTAGAGACTTGTAACTATTGAAGTTAGCGTCCTAATTCATGTGTTTAATAAGACAATATTAACAGGCAAGGTTTTAATCAGGAGAAAGACATATATTATCAACAAAAACGTACTACAGATAAAATCAACTAGTTTGTGGGTAAGTGAACATACCTCTAACCTTTTGGTATGGTTTTTAGAGACCATATACCCGAAATACTTCACGAGCTTTTAAAGTAATCCATTGTACTTAGTAGAAGTAGGTTGTGATTACTTTTGGGTTCTTCCTTGAGTGTTGACTTCATTTTTCTTTGGATAGAAATGAAGACTTTCGAAAAGTCCTAGCAAGAGAATTTCTTAAGAAGAAAATGTTAGAATAATCTATCATTATCCAACATAAAAATTTGTTTAAAAAGATTTCTTTCTTTGTAGTTTTCAATCATACACGGATCGTATCAAGCTTTTAATGTACAGCATACTCTAAGAAACTTGGTAACGAAGCTCTGGTACCAATTGTGGAAAACTAAAGGGGGGATTGAATAGTTTTACCGATTAAAACTTCGTTTTAAACTTATTTAGATCGACTTATGTCAATCTATTTAAATGTGTGTGTTGGATGTTAATAGATAAGCATATAAATAAGTAAAGAAAAGATAAAGAGTAAAAGAAGCACAAAACCACAACGCGAGTATTTATAGTGGTTCGGCTACAAGGACACTTTCCTTGCCCTACTCCACTCCCCGAGTCACCTACTCGAGAGTTCAGAATACTACACAACACAAACTCCTTGTGGCGGAGAAGCCTTCACAACGTCGCCTACTCTTTATCCTGGGCATAAGGCTAGACACCGACTTCTTCCACGAGGTAGAACCAAACCTATCACAACATCGCCTACACTTTATCCGGTACAAGGCTAGATACTGAGTTCCATTACAAAGGAGGAACTACTACCCAACACTACACAACACCTATCCCAAATGAGATCCACTCCTTATGACAACATCAACAAGGATATCAATATCCTTTGACCCAAACTAATCTAGCTTGTACATCAATGCACCATATCGAATGTACACCCTATGCACCTTTCACTAATGCCTTTGACACGACACCAAGGCACCCTTCACTAATGCCTTCAACACGGACTTTGGGCACCCTTCAATAATGCCTTTGACACGGATCTTCGGCACCTTTCACTAATGACTTCGACTAGACCCTTTAGACATCTTTCACCTATGTCTTCAACACAACACTTCTAATGAGAGAAGGAATAACTATCAACAAGATAACATCAGTAGTCTTGATGATGACGAAGCTTGGCAACCCATGGACTTGAGCTTGCTCGACTTCAAGAGGTGGTGATCTAGTCTTTAAGAGGAACCTAGAGAATCATACAAACACAAAACTACATAGAAAGATCCTTTGGATATGAGGTTGGAGAGTTTACAACACTAAGAGAGAATGTGTGTGAAAGGGGCAGTTTACAATGAAGAAATGGCTCACTATTTATAGACAAAATTTCACTACTGTCCCACGGATCCCTTATATGAGGGATCCGTCCAGTGTATTTCTGGGGATCCGTAGGACGCTCCCCCTAAATGGGTTATGGGTCATGGATCATGGGTCATGGGTCATAGACTTTGGATCATGGGTATCCAAATAGATACAATGTGTGGAAACTAGAAGGGGGGGGGGGTTGAATAGTTTTACCAATTTTTAAAACTTCCTTTTAAATATTTAGATCGACTTATGTCAATCTATTTAGATGTGTATGTTGGACGTTGATAGATAGATATACAAAAGTGTAATGAAAGAAAAAGAGTAAGAAGCACATAACCACAACACAAGTATTTATAGTGGTTCGGCTACAAGGACACCTTCCTTGCCCTACTCCACTCCCCGAGTCACCTACTCGAGAGTTCGTAATCACTACACGACACCAATCTCCTTAAGGAGGAGAAGCCTTCACAACGTCGCCTACTCTTTTTCCAAGATAGGCTAACCACCGGTTTCTTTCACACCAAGGTGAACCACACCTACCACAACGTCGCCTACCCTTTATCAGGTACTAGGCTAAGTACCTAGTTCCATTACAATGGAGGAACTACTACCCAACACAACACAACACCTAATCCCAAGGAGATCCACTCCTTATTACAACACCATTAAGGATATCACCATCCTTGGAAATAAACTAATACTATATGTATAACGATGCACCTAATTGATTATACGACCTAGGCATTCTTCCCTAATGCCACTTGATTTGATTCCTACGCATCCTTCACTAATACCTTTGACACAATGCTTGGCACCTTTCACTAATGCCTTTGTCTTGACACCTTTAGCATTCTTCGGTAATGCTTTTGACACGGACGTTAAGCACCTTTCACTAATGCTTTGCCTTGACTCTTTCGCATCCTTCACTAATGCCTTCAACACAACACTTCTATAGAGGAAGAAATAACTATCAACAAGAGAACCTCGCTTGTCTGATGATGACGGCATGGCAACTCATGTACTTGAGCTTGCTTGACTTCAAGAAGTGGTGATCTCGCCTTTAAGAGGAACCTAGAGAATCACACAAAAACAAAAGACAAACTACATAGAAAGATCCCTTAGGATAAATGGTTAGAGAGTTACAATACTTGGGGAAAGTATGTGTAAGAATGGCAAGCCAAAAGGAAGAAATGGCTCACTATTTATAAAGGAGAAATGCTTACTGTTCCTCAGATCCCACGGATCCCTCCCACAAGGGATCCGTCTAGTGTAATCCTAGGGATCCGTGGGACGCTCCTCTTTGCCGATGGGTATTTTGGTTATGGGTCATGGGTCATGGGCTATGGGTTGATCCATGGGTTTCTTATTAGATACAATGTATCTCATGAGTTCAATGTACCTAGTCAAATGGGTATGGGTCAATACCATGGGTTATGGGTATTTTCCATGGGTTGTAGTTTTTACCCATTTATATAATATATACTAGTTGTGTATATATTTTGCCCAATATGTAAACACTAGTTGTTGTACATATATATTACTAAATCATAAAATCACTTATACTTGTTTTAGTGTTTTATGTGAAAACGTAAGTGTGTTAGAAAAATATTGGCTCAAACTATTTACATATTTTATTTGTTTCGTTAAAATGATTTTACGTTTGTTATCGACAAAACATTAGAAGATTGTAAAATATAAATAAATGTTTTTACGCCTTATTTGTATTAACAATCTCCCCCTTTTTGTTGATGACAAAACATAAAATTATTTTAAGGAAAACTAAAATTGTGTAAAGTTTGAATTGAGTTTTACTTTATTCTCCCTTTTTTGTCTAAACAAAAAGAGCGCCAAAGAAACTAACACATTGTTTTAAGAAAACATGTGAAAACAAAAGATGTAAAGAGAGCAAGTGACGGAATGGTTCTCGCCTTAACTCCCCATGACGAGTCCATCCCTTTGTTAGGCCAAGTAAATATAAACTAACAGGCTAACGAATTGCAATTTTGTTTGCAAAAGGTTTCGTCCTTGTGACGAAAATGCTCCCCCTTGAAGATTGCAACGTTGCAATGGGGTGTCATGAAGTATAATCCACATAAGTATTATGTTGCAAATGGTTTTGCAATATGTTTTGACATAAAGGTCCCCCTAGCTTTATGGTGTCAAAATCTTCATGTGTATTTTTGAAAATCTACAAAATAAAGGTTAGAAAACAAGAGTATAGTGCATAATTTCCTGCAAATAAGACTCAAGTTAGTAGAATTTTGTTCTTACATACACGGATCCCACGTTCCCTTTGTAGAGGGATCCGTCTAGGCATTTTGAGGGATCCGTGATTGTGACGATGATTCAAGAAAGGTGTTATACCAAACAATGTTGAATATGAAAATGAGATATGTATACAAACAATAAACATATACTCAAATAAATATGGCAAGTAGGTTATCATTCAATAAAACAAAGAGATAATTAACAAATCTCTTAAAACTAAGAGAATGATCAAGCCATGTAATACATTTTCTATCTTAATGCTAATGAAGAATCTAAGCTCAAGAGGCAACTACGTTCTTAAGGATGATTAAACATAAAATCGGATTCCTAAACGTTCTAAGTTGAGCTTGAGGCTAGGACACCGTTTTGAGGCTCATGGTTGTTTGGGTTTGTTGACCTCTTCGAAACGTTCGAGGAGGTGATAAAACATGAAACGTTGCTCATCACGTAGTTCATGTATCAACCTTTCAACATGTTGACAATGATAGCAATACTTGTCATGGTTTTGAGCTTCTTGAAGCGGAAGTTCAAGTGAAGTGGGTTGAAGATCCTCAAATAAAGGAGGAATTGGTGGAGGCTCATTAAGTGGTGGCTCAACAATGTTTGAGGGTGGAAGTAGAGAAGTGTCAACTTCCATGTGGTCGGGTGGTTGACTTTGATGTCTCCTCATAATCCAAAATGGACTATTGGGGGGAAATGGAGAAGTTGATATTGGTGCAAGTGTTGATTCAACACTTTGGTTTTGTTGCACAACCTTTTTAAATGAATTTGTTGGTAATGGTGGAAGATGAAATGGCCAAGGGGGTAAGTCCTCTAAGTTGTGAGAATGTGGAGATGATTGTGAGGCGTTAAATGATGTGGCTCTAGGCACCAATGATGTTGGTTGGGTTGAAAAGGGTGTGTTTGGTTTAGTAGAGTTTGGTGATGATATCCTTGCGGAACAATCCTCTGGGAATTAGTTTGATTGGTTTATTTGGTGTAGGGAAATCCTAGCATTGGTGGACTTAACCGAGATGATTCGTTGAGGACACTTCGTGTATGACCCTAGCAAGTTTCTTGGGTGGATGAGTTAGCACTAGGAGCTTTTCTCATGATGAAATGAATGAGGAAGATGTTTCTAATTGCTGAGAATTATGTTTGTGTTTGATTACTAAGGAGTTCTACCAAGATGATTTATAAAAGGAAGAATTTAGCTAGTGCATTTAAGACTTAGGCCATTGAGATTCATGGAAATGTGATGATTAACATGCACAAGATTCAAGTTCAGAGTATCACTGATCTAGGAACTTAATAAAGATGAGATGGAGTGTTCAAGTTAGCAAGATGAGCTTCAAATGATTGTTTTGGCTAGAGTTGACATGATCATTCACCCGTATCCCACGGTTCCCTCCTTTGAGGGATCCGTCTAGGCTAATCCTAGGGATCCGGCTCTCAGCAGCTATGCAAGGATAAAAATGATGTTTCTAAGGTCTAAGATCTATACCATCTTGAGTGTTTCAGTCCTCCTAAGTCCTAAGTATCTTAAATGAGGGTGTACTTGAATGATCAAGAGCAATGAATGATATAGCAAATGATTGCTTTTTATGGAAGGAAAATAAGACTAAATGACTACCAATGGATGTTCAAGGATGACACTAATAGTTTTGATGGTGTCAAGTCATAATAAATGATCCTAGAGATCAGATGTTAGCTTGAGATGGAGTTTGAAAAATCCTCAAAAATCAAAAGAATTGAAAAACTAATTTTTGACCCGTTTTGAGGTAAAGATGACTAGAAACAATTTCCTAAATTTGTTCAATATGTCCACCTAAGTGTTTTGAAAAAAATGAAATAACAATTTGTGAGTATTGAAGCGGAAATATGGTGAGTTTTGATGTGTTGATAAATCAAAAGGAATCTTGAACTAAGTCCTAGGTGAGCCATGGGTGAGTGTCAAGCTATCAAATGTTAGAAGAATACTTAGTTGGCTTTAAGGTCTTATGTTAGGCTTATGTGAGGTGATCTAGTGAGTTGTTTTGATGTAAGGAGATCTCAGATAACTCATATGCAACATTTAATCCCACGGTTCCCTTAGAGAAGGGATCCGCCTAGACTAAAACAAGGGATCCGCATCCGGCAGATCGTAACCTTTACAGCAGCCTAATGCAGACTTTGCACTAAGCAAGATACACATATAACATTTAATTTAAACAAATAAGGTAAAAATATTATCACATACGACATATCATAGATAATTGTAGTAATAATAATATCCAAGAAAACACAAACAAACGTATAAAACATGATCATTCATACACAAAACAAGTGTTTCAAGATAATCATAATCCTATAGTCTCTTTCATCAATTCTTTCTTTTCCTCTTTCCCCACTTTGTGTAGCTAGGTTTTGAATCATATCCCTTAATTGTTTGATTTCCGCGGTCTCGCTTGGAATATCCGGGAGATGTTCATAGTAGTCAAAGGGTTCTAATTCGATGTTAGCTATGGGGTCGACGTCTTCCTCTTCTTCATCTTCTTCTACTTCACCGTCCGAGGAGTCCGAGAGCTTCGTGTTTCTTCCAATGACCATGAACCATTTAGAGGGTTGTTTGGTAAGAGGTACCATTACGTGATCGGCAAAGAAATGATCATCGTTGATAGGAGATGGTTGCAATGCACTAACATACTTACAAAGTCGTGTTAGAGCATACCATACGGAAGTACCATGTTGGAAGCTTTGAATACCCCGGCCATTCTCCTCACCATGTAATAGGCTAGATTAAATGGCTTTTGGTGGATAAGACAATAGATCATTTGCACAAGACATGCATTTGGATGATCCTTGTTACCAACTAGGCTAATGACGCTTTCCCTAAGGATTTCTTCCCATTTTCTAAACATGGGATGCATTTCGAAAAGTTCCATTTGAAAAGGATCACGGTGAATGAGCTTTTGTTTCGTTGAAACGGATTGGTCGGTCCTAACCTTGAAGATAGTATCTCAATGGTTGCGGATCATCAAGAGGAGTATTGTAGATAGGTTTAGAATCAAGTGCAAGGTTTTGAGCATTAATTGCCCAATCTTGAGAATACATACAAATTCCTTCACAAGGAATGCTAAGAATTTGAGCAAATGTGTTGAGAGGTAAAGTGAAGTTTCGTTTATTGATGATAAAGGCGATTGAAATGCTATCATCGGTGTTTCAAATGATCCTAATGCTTTTATAGAATTCAAAGATGAAAACCGGGCAAATTTGTTCATCATGTCAAGAAGACAATCAAAGTTGATTGCCGAGAAAACTTGACGAGTGTCGGTACCTTCAAGGAAACATTCCTTGACTACACGACCTTCGTGAATAAGTCGTTTTTCAAGTCTTTTGAAGACTTTTATGATCGGTTTTTGATAACCCTTCTTTCCTATAGTAATGGGTGAGGTAATGGACGGTATCATGGTGGTCTTGTTGAGTGGCTTTAGGCATGGTTGGTCCTAGAGACACAAATATTCCAATTAGGTAAAATTAGTTGAGATGGGTTTATGTTTTCGATTTGTATTAACAATGTTGTGAACACAATGTAATCCTAATTGTGTTAAAAGCCCCTTTTATTGATTAATTTTAAAAACCCTAATTGAATTAATTGATTAGAAATTGTGCAACCATAAACCCTAGGATGAGGATGATGGAAATTAGAGCAATTTAGTGTAATTACTTACAATGATGTTCTAGAGAGGAATACTTGAGGGTATGGAGTCCTATGAGGATGAAATCAGTTCTTGAGTCGTTTTTGTGTTATGTGGGGAGAGGAAAATGATCGTGATGTTTTTCAAATGCGTATTGCTGTGTTCTCGTTCTACTGCCTTCCCCGATCCCTTGTATTTGGGATCCGCTAGTACAACTAGAGGGATCCGCCCCCGTGGGACGTAAAAGGGTTGTTTGGCTTTATTTTTGTAGTAGGCTATAAACTAGCTTACCGAACAAAATTAGTTTAAAGGTTTCAAATAAAAAGATGTTTTGGTCGACGGGATTTGATAAGTTAATTATCAAGGATCCATTTGTGACGACGACGTTAGTTTGACGAAATCAAAAGGAATAATATTTCCGATGATGAGTAAGTTGGGAAAGTGACGAAAGAGAGACTTTTAAGAAACTAGCAATTTATTAAACAATCAAGAACTATGATGTCAACATAATCATGTAAACTAGCAAATGAAAAAGTAAACATACCTTTATGCTTCTTGGTTTGGCTTATGAAGACATAATACCAAAAATACTTCATGAGCTCTTAAAGTAATCCTTTGTACTTAGAGTAAGTAGGTTGTGATTACTTTTAGATCCTTTCTCGAAGGTTGACTTCATTATTCTTTGAATAGAAATGAAGGTTTTGAAGAGATCCTAGCATGAAGATTTCTTGAAACAAATATGTTAGAATGATCTATCAATGTCCAACATGAAAGAGAAAAAGAAAATGTTTTGAAATATTTTCTTCTTTGTAGTTTTCAAACATACACGGATCCTATCAAGTTTTTAAAGTACAACATACTTTAAGAAACTTGGTAACGAAGCTCTGATGCCAATTGTTGAAAAACTAGAAGGGGGGTTGAATAGTTTTACCAATTTTTAAAACTTCCTTTTAAATATTTAGATCGACTTATGTCAATCTATTTAGATGTGTATGTTGGACGTTGATAGATAGATATATAAAAGTGTAATGAAATATAAAGAGTAAGAAGCACTTAACCAAAACACAAGCATTTATAGGGGTTCGGATACAAGGACACATTCCTTGCCCTACTCCACTCCCCAAGTCACCTACTCGAGAGTTCGTAATCACTACACGACACCAATCTCCTTATGGCGGAGAAGCCTTCACAACGTCGACTACTCACTTTTCCAAAGACTAGGCTAACCACTAGGTTATTTCACACCAAGGTGAACCACACCTACCACAACGTCGCCTACCCTTTATCAGGTACTAGGCTAAGTACCTAGTTCTATTACAATGGAGGAACTACTACCCAACTGATGTGCTCACCGGGTGCAAGTTTTAAAAATTTATAAACACGATTAATCCGTCTAATACTAAAAACACATACGAGCAAGTATACTGTCAGCGATAGAAAAAGTGGGTAAGTCGAGATTGTCCCAAGAGATTTTGTGTTTGAATTTGTTAAAAATATTTGTAACAAGAAAGCTTTGTCAAGGCTTCTTCCAAAAGTGATGTTATAGCGTAATTCAATATAAAGAAGGGCAAATTATCTGAAAAGGCATCGAACTTGCCACCTTTTCCTTTTCTGGGCATCGAACTTTTTTTTTCCTATTAGAAGATCAACTTGCCTAATTTTCTTATTGTAGCACTGAACTTGCCTATTGTAGCACTTAAAGTGTAATTAACATTCTTAAAACCGTTTTAAGTGTGATTTTGTGTCACAAAAGGAAAATTAGGCAAGTTTAGTGCTACTATAGGAAAATTAGGCAAGTTTAGTGCTACCCGTTTTAAGTGTGATTTCACCGCTAATTTTTTTATTGCACCGCTAGTCCTTTTCGCTCGCTTTTAACGACCGTTATTATATAATTGCACCGCTAGTCCATTTCGCCGCTTTTGCACGCTGCTCGCTTTTGTTCGTTTTTTATGCTTTTGTCTTTTACAGTTTGCTGTTCAAAGCGGCTGCCCGGTTTGCACGGTTTCGCCTGTTGTTACACGTGCTCGCTTTTTTGCACGCACCGTCGTTTTTACGCCGCTGCCCTCGCTTTTGCATAGTTTTGTCCGCTTTACAGCTTGTTTTGCCCGCTTTGTACAGCTTGCCATTTGCTGGCACAGCAGCCCCGCTTTTTATTAGCTGCCCGCTTGCACAAGCTACTGTTTCGCTTTGCGCAGCCACTTGCCAAAGCAGTTGTCCGCTTTTGCAGCTGTTGCTTTACACGTTGCTCTGCTTTTTGTCAGTTGCCCATTTTTACATGCTGCCCATTTTTACGCTTGCATCGTTGCCCGCAGTTCGCCTCGCTTGCACGCCAGATAAGTTTTAGACGCTTACACGCTTTCACCAAAACGGAAACGTAGAAACGGAACGAAAACGTAGAAACGAACAAAACGCGTAGAAACGACGAAAACGCTCAAAAGCTGACGAAAACGTAAAAGCGACGAAAACGCGTAAAAGCTTTACACGAAAACGCGTAAAAACGGACTAAATCAGGTAAAAAACGGATGAAAACGTAAAACGGATAAACGCGCAAAAACGGACGTAAAATGTAAAACGGACAAACTATGCAAAACGGACAAAACGCGAAAAACGGATGAAAACGGTAAAACGACAAAAACGCAAAACGGATGAAAACGCGGTAAAACGACAAAAACGTAAAACGGATGAAACCGTAAAATCGGACAAAACCGTAAGAACGGATGAAAACATGTAAAACGACGAAACCGCAAAAACTAAAAACGTGTAAAACGAAAGAAAACGTAAAAATGGACAAACCGCAAAAATGCATCTAAACCGTGTAAAAACGAACAAAACGGACGAAAACGTGTAAAAACGGGCTAAAAGGACTAACGTGCAACAATATAATAATGGTCGTAAAACAAGTTTAAAAGGACTAACGGTGCAATAAAAAAATTAACGGTCGAATCACACTTAAAACGGTAGCACTAACTTCTTAATTTTCCTATAGTAGCACTAAACTTGCCTAATTTTTCTTTTGTGACACAAAATCACACTTAAAACGGGTTTAAGAAGGTTAATTACACTTTAGGAAAAATTAGGCAAGTTCAGTGCTACAATAGGAAAAAAAAAATTCGATGCCCAGAAAAGGAAAAGGTGGCAAGTTCGATGCCTTTTCAGATAATTTGCCCTATAAAGAAAGATATATACTTGTGTGTAGTCTATAGGCAATCATAGGTAGTGTTCATGAAGGCTTGGTGTAAACTCTTGATGTGATGCACAAATCATAAGCAAATGATTTCCAACCATGGTTTATGTTTGCAAAAATCATTCTAAGAACAAAAACATATAGGTAATCCTTTCGGTCCTTATCCTAATGATTATCCTTTAGAAAATCCATTTGTTTGTAAAATGTTCTTATTAAACTCGCTTTACTTAATCTTTCGAATTGTCGTGATGAAAATGTTCATAGTCTTGTTTTAATAAGTAAACATGGTGGTTGTCAATCACCATATCCCCATACTAGTTTGTCACTTAACTTTTTGGAATAAAACACAAGAGAAATCCTTTTAGTCCTTTTTCTTAAAACATGTTTTACCGACAAATCAAACAAGACTAGTATTTTTCCAACAAACTCATTTAAACAAGATCATATATACATGCATCACATATGAGAACACTAGTATGATTTCCTACATCCCAACACACAAGTATATTCAAAAACTACTCCATGATAATAATAACAAAACACAAGAAATAACAAAGTAATTCCAATAACTCAAGAGAATAGAAATCCATAACAAAGTTCATAGAATACCTAAACTTTTGCGATTACAAGAACTAGAAATCGTGGCTTATAGCAACCACACTCCTCCAATCACCTAGCTTAACCGTATAACTCCGAATAACCAAAACAATGGATGAGAATTGCTTTCTCCAACCTCCGGACGCTTTACAGTGAATACTAAACTTTGGGATGAATAAAATGGTTGGTAATAGTTTGGTGTAAACTATTACACTTTGGGTTGTGTCACACCTAGTAAACTAAGTCTAGGTTCAATATATAGCCAAAGAGACTTTACTAATCGGCTAAAAACGCTCCCAACAAGTTAATATCAAGAAATGATCGGCCTCAATGATTATGGGAGTTAAGGCAACATTAAATACGATTTGTGTAACTCCGCACCATGCAACCGGATCGGTTACACTGCAACCGGATCGGTTGCCTTTTGACCATTGCCCAACCAAATTCGGTTGCTGGCTCCAACCGAACGGTTGGGCACCTCAACTTTGACTTTTGTTGACTTTCTTGATCCACGCCTCATTCTTTGCTCTCGCTGATGATTTTCAAGGCGAAACTTGATCTTTCCTTGCTGTAGATACTTAGAAATCATTGAGCTTCCTAATCATTGAGTCCAAAAGCTTCCTTGCTCGACTTCCTTCCTTGGGAATCCTCCAAATGTGCATAAAAACTTCATTTCTTCATCATTGTAATACCTGGCTACATATACATACACAATACGCATCTTTTGCACTTTTGCCACAGTTATGAGTAAATATAGCCGATTATCATGCACAAAACCAACAATAACGCTACTAAAAACATGTTCATTTTAGGCGCTATCAAATTCCCCACACTTAAGTTCTACTCACCTCCCTGAGTAGGTCTAACATTTGCAAAAATCAAATTCAATGGTCTAGATACCGTGGTTCTAAAAAATTTAACAATCATCCCAAAAGAGATAATCATTAATTTGCTTTTAATATGTGAAAAACTTTTAAAATGAACCAAATACTTTAGATAACATAACTAGAACACCTCACGAATGATTTTAAGAATTCACTCAACACTCATATATTGGTGGGTATATGTAAATCACTCAATGCCTAGTCATGATCAATGCTTTTTACCATAAGCTTGTACAAGTATCAAGATAAAGAAAATAAATTCATCAAAGAGGGCTTTTATTCGGGTTATATCATTACGGCTTCAGGTTTATAAAAGGTATGGATAAGGCATGGGATGGTTTATGAAATTGGTGTTAAAAGAAAAAAGAAAGTCAAGTCTAAACCTCCATGTTGCTAGCCATCATACAAACCACAATCCCGAAAATGATTATATCTTCTTCCTCTTCACATATCGATCTCCCAATATATGTATAACTCAATTTAGCTCATTGGCTAATCAATATTCTTCATATAGCTCATTGGATATTACCATTTTTTTTTTATTTTTTTTAAGTTCCCCCACACTTAGTGTAAGCATACACCACAAAAAATACAAATGAGAAAGACGTCTCCTTCATCTTTGTTGGAGAATGGTATACACTATAGACAAAGTGTAGCTTTTTCATAATCATCAAAAACAATCCAACACCCCAAGCAACTAGCAACAAACCGATAGACATGACATGGGTTGGCTAAGGTTTAAAGTGTAAAATCTTTTTGTATTTTTCTGGATTTAAACAAAAATGAAAAGATTGGCTCGAAGGGTGTAACTAAGGGTATCTAGTGCTAAAGATAAGCACTAACAAATGGGTCCATATAAGGTGGTTAACTAACCAATGTGGTTAGCTAATATATCATTAGATGTAAAATAGAAGGCCATTTGGGTCAAATCCTACGATGCCTCTTATCACTTGAACATATTTTTATCACTCAAGAGTGATTTTAACCGTAATGCATAACTAGTACAAGTTCTAGAATCGACATAATCACCGGCACACTCATAGCAAATATAAAACAAAAGATGTGTTTTATACAAAAAGAAACCTCACAATTAAGTAGAAAAGGCTATAATGCGCGCTAGAAAATGCTATCGAAACCAAAATGAATTACTTCCGTAATTTGGTTCAAATCGAAAATTTTTCAAAACCTCATTTTACCATTGAAATACCCAAATTGTTTTAATATATCCCAAAATGTGTGAAAACAACTAGACAATCAAGGGCTTATTTCCTGCTAATTACTTACATCCAAAAGTTTATCTAAAAATAAGACTAAAAGCTAAAAATTTAAAGATGGTATCATTTTTCCTATTTTCTCCCCTCCCCCATACTTAAGTTTTGCATTGTCCTCAATGTAATAAAAATAATCTTCAAAGTAAAGAAAATGTGAAAAAGAAATAGTCAAAAGATACCAAGGATAGAATATGCAATACACATATTGGGTCATAAGCAAGCATGTGAGTTATCCAACTCCAAATATTTGACCATCAATAAGCTTCCGACAAATTTATCCTGCAAACAAAACTGCAATACACAATACACAAAACAAAAGAAAACAATCCAAATGCTACTAAAAATACGAAAAATAAACAAAGACAAAGTATGATAATCATCCTAGAGAAATAGTTTAAGAGATAGAGATGATATTGTTTAACACATGATAACCATTGTTTTTGAAACCATAAATCAAGAATGATCCACGATCATTCGTCGTCCTCACTCATCTCATCACCTTCCTCATCATCATCATCATCCTCGTCATCATCACTTTCGGTTACATAGTTCTCGTCCACTAGCTCAGAACAAACTCTCCTCTTCTAAAGAAGATTCGGGTGGCACTCTGGGATTGGCATTGCCTCTTCTTTCTTCACGAGTCCTTGATGCGACCCCTTTTCCTAAAACATTCTTCACAACATAATTAAGGGATTAGTTGTTAGAAACATTCAGTATTGCCGTGAGAATCACAAATATAAGTCAATATAAGAGTGTTAGAATAAACGGTAAGGTCTATGGAAGCCTCTAAGGTCTACTTCAAAATTTTGAAAAATCCCACAACAGAACCTAAAACCGGATTCGGTTGCAGAGAAACCAGATCGGTTCCTCTGTTGTCCTTCTAACCGCTCGTCGCTTCTCAACCGATCGCTCTCAACTCCGCATAAGGCTTTGCCTTCTAATCCAACTCCCACTGATTTTCTAAGTTTAATTCACTCCAAGATCCGATTCTAACGCTCCAATGATTTCTACATCCTCAAATTACTCTAAATTCACTTTCCAAACCTCTAATCATCACCTATTCATTTGCTTAGAACTCAACTAATTAGACCTCAATTCTTTCAATCGCTAGTTCTAATCAACAATGTGGCATCTATTATTCATTAAGAACGCATCATCTACCAACTAGGAATCACCAATTGCAACTTAATTTGATTCAATGGCATAACCTAATTAAATCCAAAATACAATCATCTAATACTCATTCCATGTTGAATCAATCACTACAATTCTTTTTGCAATGCATTCCTATATCAATTACCCATTTAATCCTAAAAGATTACAACTTAATTCGAATTCTATCAAAAACCCCCAAATTAGTGACCTAATTTGCAATTCGAATCAAATGCTCTAATTAAACCTTAATTGAGTTAATTGAATGCAACCTTACTTGTTTGGGTGCCATGATGATCTTCTACAACTTATACAACCTTCAAATAGCTTCTATTGGTCGAATTTTTATAAACCCAAATGGAGGATTAGTGTGTGTGTGTGTGTTTTCTCGAAAAGTGAATTTTGGTATATATACTTGTATGCAACCGGTTAAGTCATTGACACAACCGTTTCGGTTTGCATTTTTGCCAAATTTTGCATTTTTCTTGTTACTCAGGCATTTTACCTTCCAAGCAACAATCGTTTTCTCAAAAATCCTATTAAAGATGCACACAACATTCATCCACCATTTGGAAATTTCAACAATCATCTAATCTCAAAACTCAAATCATCATACTCATAAACTAAAACTAAAACTCAAACTCATAATCATAATGCATTAATCAAATAACCTCAACATAATAAAGATAAAACTAAAATGAAAAACAAGAAATCATAAATGCATAAAATTAAAAAGAAGTTCATGAAATTCAATCAAACAATTGCTTGTTTATTATGGTGCCTTGTTTCTCCTTAAAATTCCTTGAAATACTCATGCCTTAAGATGTCCTCACTTAGAAATTTCCCGGTCAATTCACGGTATGTTTCATAAGTTTTGAACTTCCTTATAAATCTTCTCCCATCCGGACATAGTATATCAAATTTGACGTGCCATTCTCCATCCCCATTTTGTCTCTTGTAAATGCCCCACCCTGGTCTCCATTCCAAATTCTTGAGTTGAACCGGTAAAGAACCTAAGAAATCAGTTAGCTTCTTGTAAACAAGGATGTTTTTGAATGGATTGTAAAATGCTTCCACCGCTAGTGCGCTGCTCCATCTCATCCTCAATTTCAAAGTATGGTGGAGCTAGTGGTCCATACATCGGGTTTCCTTGGACATCACGTCCTACTTCAAAACAAGTCAAGTCCTCGCCCCGCTTCCATCAATTCTAAATCTTCCATGAATTCCACAGTTGGTCCCATTGGTTTGGGATAATAGGTTTGTTTCGAGATTCCATCATCGATAGTCATCGCACTCTACCCATGTCTATGATTGCACCACATGTGCGAGGGAATGGTCTTCCTAGTAGAAATGGTAAACTCTTATCAACCGGAATGTCTAGGACTAGAAAATCAGCCAAATAGGGTTGATAACCAATTTGAACTCTTACGCTTTTTCACCTCCCCATCGCTTTTGCTTGGGAATTATCCGCCATGGTAAGTTTTGAATGATTTGGTTGTGGCTTACTAAGACCCAACGTCTTAAATAATGGATAGGGCATAACATTAACACTTGAACCCGTATCGGCTAAGGCATAAACTGGTGTAGTCCCATTCACTTTAATTGGCAAAACAAAATTCCCCGGATCTTTCTCCTTACGTGGCATACCTCTAAACAAAGTCCTATCTCTATCCTCCTCCGATAGATCTTTATCCTCCAATCTTGCTCTTGCTAGCATCACCGTATCTAGTTTCTTGCGGTAGAGAACGTAATCTTGTAGTACCTCAATCACCGGCTTTTTCTCATTTAGCTCAAGAAACTTTTGTTCAAGGTTTTCCAAAATAGCTTCTTTTTGTTCTTCGGTTAAAGGTTTGAAAGTGTTTGGTGTAGTAGGTGGTGAAGGTGTGTAGTCATTTGTTTTGTTGGTGGATGTGGTAGGAGTTAATTTGTTGGATGAGGTTTTCTTCCTATTTGCCTTCCCCATTTTTACGACTTCCACATCTCCCTTTTTTATATTAGCACATAACTCCACAAGCATCTCATTCACCCCCTTTTCTTCTTCCAAATCGGTGATATTGGTCCTCATTTCCCCCAAGGAAAAATCCACTTGGCATTTGGTTGTTACAAGAAAATCCCGCCCAAAACATGCATTGGGCTCATCATGCTCTTCTTCCAAGACAACAAAATCTGCTTCAAAATGTGACCATAAATGTTAACCTTAAGATTCTTAACCATTCTTCTTCCAGATGCTTCTAATCCAAACGCACATGGCTAATTTGATCAAGAACTTTTTCCACAATGTAATTTTCACCATAGGCCATGTTTAGTTGCGCGGCCCCAAGCACTCACCCCTTCTACACTACAAGGTGTACCGAACCTCATAAGTGGCGAATCATACTCCATTAAAGGTGCTTGTGTGAATACCACAACTCTTCCCTTCTTAGGAAGTTGAACTTTGTTTTCACCCGTTTCTTCCATACTAACCGTATCAATTCCCAAATCCTTCTTACTCCCTTCTAAGATATTTCCAATCTTCTCCAACGAACTTTCGGTGTCTTTAAACATCTCATCCAAGTTACGAAGGTACTCAGAAATTCCGCTTAAACTATCCATAATAACTATCTAACAAGACAAAACAAAACCAAAAACAAAAATCCAAATCATTAGCGTTAGAGTTAGTCAAAACAAAAGCAAACCATAGAAACATATACTAAGCAAGTAAAGACACATAACAAAACTGAAAACACAAGCTAAAAACTCAAAATCTAAAAAGTAGAAATTTTTTTACCGAGAGCTCCAACCGGATCGGTTGGCTCACCAACCGATTCGGTTGGTGGTAAACTTCTTAACCAAAACGTCCAACCGGATCCGGTTACGGGTTGCAACCGAACGGTTGGATTGATAATTTTTTTTTTTTTTTTGTAAATTAATTAAAATTAAAAACTATTAAGTGTACTTAAACTCTAAATTAATGAAGACTACTCATTATCCTTATTAATTATAAAAATTAATTAAGTTATTAAATGAAAACTATATTAACTACTCTATTAAACTACTCATTAAGACTACTAAAACCATAAAAACTGAAAATTAACTATTTCTAATTACTGAAATTAAGACAATTAACTAAAAAGTAAATAAAACTAATAATAACTAAAATAAGAGAAAAGCTAAAAATCTAAGAAAAGCATAAACACCCCAAGATATAATCCATAAAAATCAGAAATGACAAGAATTAATCTATAAACTATAACACAAATCACTGAATAAACTAAAACTATGAAAATCAAAAGACAAAAATAATTCCGAGAGCACTAACCGGATTCGGTTGCAGGCGCAACCGGATCGGTTAGCCTCTAAACCAATTTTTTTTTTCTTTTTTTTTCACGAAATTCAATTTAAAAACTACCAATTTTACAGAATCTTAACAAAATCAAATTGCTTAAAAATCTAAAATCCCCAAGCACGGGCCAAAACTTGATGTGCTTACTGTGTGCAAGTTTTAAAAATTTATAAACACGATTAATCCGTCTAATACTAAAAACACATACGAGCAAGTATACTCGTTCGCGATAGCAAAGGTGGGTAAGTCGAGATCGTCCCAAGAGATTTTGTGTTTGAATTTTTAAAAAAAATTTGTAACAAGAAAGCTTTGTCAAGGCTTCTTCCAAAAGTGATGTTATAGCGTAATTCAATATAAAGAAAGATATATAGTTATGTGTAGTCTATAGGCAATCATAGGTAGTGTTCATGAAGGCTTGGTGTAAACTCTTGATGTGATGCACAAATCATAAGCAAATGATTTCCAACCATGGTTTATGTTTGCAAAAATCATTCTAAGAACAAAAACATATAGGTAATCCTTTCGGTCCTTATCCTAATGATTATCCTTTAGAAAATCCATTTGTTTGTAAAATGTTCTTATTAAACTCGTTCTTACGAATCTTTCGACTTTTAGTGATGAAAATGTTTCTAGTCTTGTTTTAATATGTAAACATGGTGGTTGTCAATCACCATATCCCCATACTTGTTTGTCACTTAACTTTTTGGAATAAAACACAAGAGAAATCCTTTCGGTCCTACATCCCAACGCACAAGTATATTCAAAAACTACTCCATGATAATAATAACAAATTACAAGAAATAACAAAGTAATTCCAATAACTCAAGAGAATAGAAATCCATAACAAAGTTCATAGAATACCAAAACTTTTGCGATTACAAGAACTAGAAATCGTGGCTTATAGCAACCACACGCCTCCAATCACCTAGCTTAACCGTATAACTCCGAATTACCAAAACAATGGATGAGAATTGCTCTCTCCAACCTCCTGGACATTTTACAATGAATACTAAACTTTTGGGATGAATAAAAATGGTTGGTAATAGTTTTGGTGTAAACTATTACACTTTGCGTTGTGTCACACCTAGTAAACTAAGTCTAGGTTCAATATATAGCCAAAGAGACTTTACTAATTGGCCAAAAACGTTCCCAACAAGTTAATATCAAGAAATGATCGGCCTCCAATGATTATGGGGAGTTAAGGCAACATTAAATGCGTATTTGTGTAACTCCAGACCATGCAACCGGATAGGTTACACTGCAACCGGATCGGTTTCCTTTTGACCATTGCCCAACCGAATTCTGTTGCGGGCTCCAACTGAACGGTTGGGCACCTCAACTTTGACTTTTGTTGACTTTCTTGATCCATGCCTCATTCTTTGCTCTCGCTGATGATTTCCAAGGCGAAACTTGATTTTCCTTGTTGTAGATACTTAGAAATCATTGCGCTTCTTAATCATTGAGTCCAAAAGCTTCCTTGCTTGACTTCCTTCCTTGGGAATCCTCCAAATGTGCATAAAAACTTCATTTCTTCATCATTGTGATACCTGGCTACATATACATACACAATACGCATCTTTTGCACTTTTGCCACAGTTATGAGTAAATATAGCCGATTATCATGCACAAAACCAACAATAACGCTACTAAAAACATGTTCATTTTAGGCGTTATCACCAACACAACACAACACCTAATCCCAAGGAGATCCACTCTTTATTACAACACCATCAAGGATATCACCATCCTTGGAAATAAACTAATACTATATGTATAACGATGCACCTCATCGATTATACGACCTAGGCATTATTCCCTAATGCCACTTGATTTGATTCCTACGCATCCTTTACTAATACCTTTGACACAATGCTTGGCACCTTTCACTAATGCCTTGTCTTGACACCTTTAGCATTCTTCACTAATGCTTTTGACACGGACATTAAGCACCTTTCACTAATGCTTTCGTCTTGACTTTTTTGGCATCCTTCACTAATGCCTTCAACACAACACATCTATGGAGGAAGAAAGAACTATCAACAAGAGAACCTCAGTTGTCTTGATGATGACGAAGCATGGCAACTCATGGACTTGAGCTTGCTTGACTTCAAGAAGTGGTGATCTCGCCTTTAAGAGGAACATAGAGAATCACACAAAAACAAAAGACAAACTACATAGAAAGATCCCTTAGGATCAGTGGTTAGAGAGTTACAATACTTGGGGAAAGTATGTGTAAGAATGGCAAGCCAAAAGGAAGAAATGACTTACTATTTATAGAGGAGAAATGCTTATCGTTCTCGATCCCACGGATCCCTCCCACAAGGGATCCGCCTAGTGTAATCCTAGGATCCGTGGACGCCTCTCGCCCATGGGTATTTTTGGTTATGGGTCATGGGTCATGGGCTATGGGTTGATCCATGGGTTTCTTATTAGATACAATGTATCTCATGAGTTCAATGTACTTAGTCAAATAGGTATGGGTCAATACCATGGGTTATGGATATTTTTCATGGGTTGTAGTTTTTACCCATTTATATAATATATACTAGTTGTGTATATATTTTGCCCAATATGTAAACACTAGTTGTTGTACATATATATTACTAAATCATAAAATCACTTATACTTGTTTTAGTGTTTTATGTGAAAACGTAAGTGTGTTAGAAAACTATTGTCTCAAATTATTTACGTATTTTATTTGTTTCGTTAAAATGATTTTATGTTTGTTATCGACAAAGCATTAGAAGATCGTAAAATATAAATAAACGTTTTTACGACTTATTTGTATTAACAGTTTAACACAATGTACCTAGAAGATGCAATGCATCTAGTCAATGGGTTATGGGTTAGCTCCATGGGTCATGGATAATACCCATTATGAGTTATGCATGATGTCATGCAATGGGTCATGGGTTATGGATCATGCTTCATGGGTATGGGTCATGGACTTTGTGCTTTACCCAACTACATTCAATGTATTTAGTCAATGGGTCAAATACTTAGACTTCTACCCATTATGTTACCCATTAAAATACATACTAAGTATGTATATATATATATATATATATATATATATATATATATATATATATATATATATATATATATATATATATATATATATATATATATATATATCTACCCATTATGTAAACACTAGTTGTTATACATATGCATTACTATAACATGAAAACACTATTGCTTGTTTAGTGTTTTATATGAAAACGAAGTGTGTCAAGAACTATTGGCTCAAAACAATTTATGTATTTTATTTGTTTCGTTAAAATGATTTTACGTTTGTTATCGACAAAATATTAGAAGATCGTAAAATATAAATAAACGTTTTTACGGGTTATTTGTATTAACAGATCCTTTTATGCAACTTACACAAGTACCTATGGACCTCAATTATATTGGTGAATCTAGCAATTTGCCAAACATTGAGCCTGTATTTTCCACCCTAGACACATCATTTTCTAGCCAACATGTTCATAACAGTGAGCGTGCTTTAGTACTTATGGATAAGGACAATACTATTAAGGAGCCAGACAATTTTGAGGTTAATATGTTCCGAGTGACTCAGGGGAAGCAATTAGAGAAAGTAGGAAGAGCACTAGTTGATGTCAATAACAGGTTTGAGAAGCCTGATATTGATGTAAATCTGCTTCAATTGACTCGTGATAAGCATTTAGGGGAAGTAGGAAGCGCATCTGTTTATGCCAATAACATGGAAGAGGATCCTGTTGTTGATGTTACTCTGTTCCAAGTGAGTGAGACTAGTGACTTAGGCAATGTAGTTGATGATTCAATTCAAGAAAACGAAGAGAATACTTGTCAGGAGAATGATGCACAACTTGATTTGGTCCAAGTAAGTCATAGTAATGAGTTAGGTAAAGCAGGAACAAGCACAATATAAGTCATGACATGGATTTGAAAAATGATTTATCTGTGATGGTTGATGATGTCTTTTACAGTGAGTATGTTTCTTACCGACAGGCAAGTAAGTCTGATGTGCTGGCAAGGGTAGGCACTTTGCAAATAGAATTTATAACACGTTCTTCTATTGTGGACAAGACTTTCTGATGCAGGTTTTACTGACCAGGTTTTAATATTTATAAGTATCGTTATACCTGTGGTCTACCCTAATGCACTAACGGGCAAAGGTACCGGTCGTCGTGTGTAGTGTAGTAATCGGTAAAACCGAGGTCGTCCCAAGAGCTATGTGTGTGGATTTATACTAAGTCTAGGTGTCACGTGATTTTATATGATTTTGATATGGAATTAACTAATAAAGCAAATAAAGGCGAAAGATGTGATCAATAGAGGAGAGTGGTGCTAACCTAGTTATTCATCCTAACTAGCGTTGTTTACGCCTAATTACTTCCAATTACTTCGTGGGGTCAAAGTCGATAGGACAACATTTGGTCACCGTCTCTAACCTATCGAAAGGGTACCACCGAGAAGTCGTGTCCCTCATAAGTCCAGCTTGTTCCCCGGTCCCCAAGCCAAGTCATTAAGTACCGCTACATGCTAGATTTATAATAGTGAGTGCCCGGCTAGCAACTTAAACACTCACCCCTTACTTCTTAAGTTCATCCAAACGGTAAGTGATCACTGGTCAAATCAACAAGTAGAAAGGGTCATCACCGGGTCATATATTACCCTTCCCGCCTCAGCTACTCACTTAGGGTCAGTTGGTCATATCTCCTAAGCAACTAGCCTCTACCGCCATTCAAAACTACCGAAACAAGGGTAGCTACCAATAAACTATGCATGCATACAATTAGAAATAATTATACTGAAGCAATGTAAACGTAAACAAAACAATTAAGGAATCATAACCAAAGACCAAGAGGTGCTTAGCCATCATTATTAACCATAACAATCAATTCAATGTTTAATGTTACTAAATACATGAATTGAAAGTAAAGAAAAGATAAAAGCTAATGCTTATCGTAGGGGAATGATTTCTCCCTTGGAGATAGCTCAGATGCTCCTCTAGATCCGCTTCGACTTCTTCTCACGCTCGATTGTTGTGTGTGAAACGGATGATTTGAAATGCCAAAATCGGGGTATTTATAGGCCGATCTCGGTTACGGCGTAACTATTAAAGAGTTACGTACCAGAACATACAATTCATCGTAAATTTCACTAATAATGCTAGTTACGGCATAACCTCAGGAGGGAGTTACGGCGTATCGTCAATAAATCTTGGTTACGCCATAGTTGATGCATGAGTTACGGCGTAATTAGTAGCGGCGCGGAACCTCATTTGACCTAATATGGTTACGCCGTAATCTTGGATAGAGTTACGCTGCTCTTCTCGTTAAGTTGGTTTTCTCGAGCCACGCTTTAGTTACTTGTAATGCGAGAGAGGAGTTACGCCGTAACTTCTTCAAAGTGAGCATACTATGATAAATCTTCAATAAACTCTCCACTTCCATACACAATTTTAGCTCCAATGCTTGTAGTTTACCTGAAAGTGAAATATAATGGAAAACAAGCGTAAATCCATATAAATGATATAAATTACAAGCATTATCGGGGAAATTGACACTTAATATTCAGGATAATTTGATGTTATCAAATATCCCCCCACTTGAACTCTACTTGCCCTTAAGTAGACCTTATTAGATGGATTCCTAAAAAGATATCTCCCATTACCTGGAAAATATAAGTTTAAAATCCCTTATGCTATAATAAAACAAAGCCGAACACCTCACAAAATGGGAACGAAACACTCAAATCTCTCAACTATTCTAAGTGTCAATTTCGGGTGATCACCAATCGCATGATCATAGCATGTATTCTATCATAAGCTTGGCGGTTATACAAATCTCCACCACTAGAGTTAAGGGCAAAACAATTTTTGAAGGCAATATGGGTAGACACGACAAAGGTTAAGGGTGATTTGTCATTACTAACATGTCACACGAAGTTGGACAAAATCAATGATACATGGCCAAATCCATGGCCAAGACACCAAAGATTGCTCGTTGCATCACCTAGACACGCTTCATGACTAAAGGGTAGGATAAGACATGGGATATAAATGGTGTAAAATAAAAATCAAGCAAATAGTCTAAATCCATAACAAAGTCATCACCACTTATCGTTCGCCCAAAGTTCAAGTTTTGAAGTTAAGAAACCGGATCATGATATACTAGGTAGATGTGTCATTAGAGGACGTCATGATGGGTACACTACCTTTCCTCCAACTTTTGGCCCTACTCCAATCTTCAAATGTGACCGAGGTGGCCTCCTCGATACTAAATCTATATTAAGCTCATAACATAGTGCTTATAACATTGCACTTTACAACTAAATAAAAAATCATTTGTTTATTTATTTTTATTTTTTAATCATAAACATAAACATAACATCTCCCCACTTGAGATGAACAATGGGAATTCGGGGGGTCTTCAATGATCTTTAAGAATATGTCGTCGACGAAAGCGTGATTCCCGAACCTTTCCACTTGAACCTTGAACTTAGGCAAATGATGACTTCCCAATCACAAATAAAGACTGCAGGGTAGGCTATGGTGTATAGGTGTAACGAAACAATATATTGGGTTAACAAAATGAAAGGAATGGCTCAGATGGGTGTATCTAGGGGGATCTTGCACTAAAGGTGAGTGTACAAAAGGGTTTCACATGGGGGTCGAGAAGTCGATGTGACTAATCGATAGACACACAATGGTAGGCTAATTGGGTGATAATCCTATAATACTGCCTTCATAAACTGAAAAGTCCAAATACATCGAGCTAACTCAACATACCTCGTCTATGGTCTCAAAATGATATAAAGGCCAAGTTCTAAAGTTTACAAGCTACCGACACACTCATAATTTGGTGGATTTGGGGTAAAATTTTGGAAACGGATAAGGTTAATCTCACTATATAATATCAAGGGTTGTATGTGTTCGGCTAAGGTCTAATCTAGTTAGGTTAAGAAAAACATGTCAAAATTTTAAAAATGGCATAATTTTTCAAAATAAACTAGAAAATCGAGGGTAAAATAAAGTTCAAGAGACACCCCGTCCCCCACTGAATTGTACAAAGTCCCTTTGTACTAAGCGCAAATAAAGGTGAAGAGAAAAGTAGAATTAGAGCGAGAACTTCCCCGAAATTTGCTTCAAAAGAAAGAAGGCCCAGAAAGAGAGTCGTGGCCTTCGCGATAAGCATCCATGAGCAAACTTCAATCCCCAAATCACACTACCGACAAGCATAATTTCTAAAAAATGAAAAATAAACCTAACTCACTTTCAGAGGAATCACGGTTGCATTTAGCGATGCAACAAGCCTTTTAAACCACCGTGTCCCAAGGACGAAAGTGTAGTCTCTTGAGGGCTTACAGGGAACATACCAACAAAGTTCATTTAAAAGACTAATACAAGGTTATTCTCATTAAAATGAAAGAAGTAATGTAGGATAGTTACGCCATAACTCCGAAGGAGTTACCGTAACTAGGCAAAACCCGCATAGGTCGATAAGTGTAGCTATGTATGCAACCATTGAAATGAGATTACGCCATAATTGGTAATGCTTTTGAGGTTCTATCGCAAAAGGGACCGTTACTTGCAGAACCATGAGAATGAAGTTACGACGAACTCGTGTCGATCAAAGATGTCAGCAGCAACAACTTTTCTTTGTTTCCGCAAAAATGGTTAAAACACAAAACCAAATGAAATGGAAATAAAACAAATGAAAGGGATAACGGGTTGTCTCCTCGAAGAGCACTTTTCTTTATTTACGAGTCTTTAAGTTAGACTCGAGCTCCTGGCTTTATGGTGGCCTTTGGACTTGGCCAACTTCCTCCATGTCCTTCACCAAGTTATGTTTGACCCAAGCGACATTTGTAGCATTGCGGAGGTACTCTTTACTCTCGATCTTCCGAATTTTGCAAAAAATTTCGTCCGGACCTAAATGGTATCGAGTGAACTCATACAAATATATAATTGGTAGGCCTCTTATATGAATACCAAGAAGTTTGCACCTTGTTTTCTCATGTGCTTCATCATCGGGGTCAATTAACCTATCTTCACCTTGTAATTCGAGGTAATCAAACTCATCATCGCCGGAATCGGTATCTTTAAGTCGTTTATCGCCGAGTAAATTTTGTAGCAGCACCTGTTTACATTCCTCTTTTTCCTTCCTCGATGAATCCTTGGTATCATTATCCGACTCTTCATTTGAACATTTTCGCTTGGTTCATCTTTATTCATACATCCATTCCGCATTTTCTCCTTAGTTAGCGCATCAATCTTTCCGTATTTGATTTTGACCCAATCGTCGAATCCTAAATCGTTGAGCCAAGGCAATTCTGTTCTTTCCGAGTCATTAGTCGAGGTCCATAGGAACTCGACTTCCAAATTTCTATACTCGCTCCCCATCACATTCATAATCAAAAGAGTCGCAAGATGCCCAAAAATTTCCGTCAGTGGTTTTAATTTTCTCACACCAATGACTTCGAGTTCCTTCGTCATCGTTGTTGCAAGAAGGAATATCGTTGAGAGGTTTCATGGTCTTTCCTCGAAGAATAATTTTTTCATATTTGAGCTCTAAATTTCTTAGCAAAAATGAATTAATTATTGCGTCCCCGAACCTTACTGAATACCAATCACTGAATGATAGGTCCCCAATATCAACGTCATGTTTTCCCGATTCATGTGGGCATATCCAAACTTCATTCTTCATATTGCCCCCTTTGTTGCAATACTCACGAAAGGGGTTGCAGGTCGGCCATGCTTGTATGAAATCATCTTCCGTGATTAGTAAGGGCCTGCAGCAATGCTTGATGGGTGGTCCTTCCACTTCATTAATCGAGAATTTGGCTAATCTTTCTTCATCGTTAAGTGTAGTCCACATGTATTTGTCATCATTAACCCTTTCCTCATCGACCCTCCATCGCAGCCTCCGAGGGTCGCATGAGGCCCATAGGTTATAACACTCTCCATCATCAATTGCAATAGCCTTACACCAATGATTCTTCCTTTTAGAGTAGTCAATTTTGTAGACTTGTCATCGCCAGATCCACGTTACGCAGAACTGGCGTTTGGTTACTTCGCGTAATCTCTCTCATCACGCATCAATGTTTTTATTAGACTCATGGGGTGATTTGTCATTTTCGAGAACACGGCTTTACATACCGTGCTGATTTGTTCTTTTGTGCCTCATTTCTTTTTGTACCTCTCGCCAAGCCTCCCAATCATAGTTTCCAAGTTTTTTAGTGATACGTCATGGCTAGAAAGGCTTTTGTTTGTATTATCTTGGAAGTTTTTCAGCCATTCTTCTTGCTCTTTCTGTCTCTTAGTTGAATCTACAAGGTACTTGTTAATCATTTCCTCCAAGTTAGTTCTTCTTTCACCACGATCATAATATGGGGGAGGTCCTCCACGATAGCCATTACAATTATCCCCGTAAAATGGTCGATTTTCTCCATATTTAGCTTCTTCGATTGTGTTTTCTTCGTTAACGTTAGGACAATTCTTAGTGAGATGTCCTCCCCCACAACTTTCGCAACCTACTTAGATGGCATAAACAATTTCTTAGATTTTTAGCATTTCTCGACCCAGATTCTCGAGCTTGTTAGTGATGGCTTTGAATCCGTCAAAACTTCCGCCTTGGTTTCCTTTGTTTCCTCCATCGTGCCATTTTTGAGAATGATCGGCCATTTTTTGGATGGCTTCAATTGCAAGAGTAGGATTCATGCTCAGAATTGGTCCTTGATAGTCCAAAGATATGTCTTGTAGTCACGCTGATTCCTTTGTAGAAGATGTTGACCTTTCACTGGTTGTTCGATCATGTGTAGGACACTTGTGTAGGAGATCGTTGTATCTATCCTGTGCTTGATACAATGTTTCATCGCCTTCTTGCTTGAAATTATGGATCTCTAAAAGTCGGTTAGATATCTTCGACGGAGGACAATACCTCCTGATGAAGTGCTTTTTAGTAGAGCCCAAGTATTAACTTTCCGACATGTAATCTTTCGATCCATCTTCTGGCAGCCCCAGTAAGAGTCATGGGGAACACCCTTAGCATAACAGCGTCATGAGACACACCCGAAATGTTGAAAAGGCTTCCGATGTATAAGACATTTTCAACGTGATCATACGCATTGATGAGTGTCCAAATACTCATCATTTTTATACCATTTAAACTGCAAAAACATCTGAAAACACTCAGAAACGCATCAAAATGATAAAAATATCACAAATAAGTGTTTTATGTGTTTTAAATGCAAAAATATCAAAATCTGGTGAAAAACGTATCAAGTTTGCATAATTGGCGCTTTAGTCCCCAAGTTTCAAAAGTTGTCAAAAATGCCCCCTGGTAAAACCAAATGAAGAAAAATATCATTTTAAGTCCCTAGGGATTCCTAAGTTGTCAAAATTGATCCTTGAGATTCAAATTTACAAAATTACAACTTTAGTCCTTAAACTTTGAAATTTGGCAAGTTTAGTCCTTTGAAAATGGAAAATGGCAAGTTTGGTCCTTGCACTATTGAAGGTTGTCAATTTCAGTCCTTGTGACAAAGTTTGGAAAATTACGTGATTGGTCCTTCATAATTTCAGATTGGCAACATTAGTCCTTGTCTAAATTAATACAAAGCCTTGTCAAAATGAGTTTTGGCCCCCTGCCATTAGTCCCTTGTGACCCCCCTGTCAAAACCAATTTTTGAACCCCCTAGTCAAACACCTCACCCTTCCCCTTTTCCCTCCACCTCCACCTTTCTCCCCAACTTGTGCCTGTTGCCTGCTATTCCTTCTCCCAACACCCATCACCTCACCTTATCACCTTCCCCTCAACCCCTCATCATCACACCTGTCCCCCCCCTAGTTGCAGTCAGAAGGCCACAGAGGTCAAATAACACCTTTCCCGCCAAAATCATCAAATAGCCATTATGCTTAAAACCCTCCCATTGGCTCTCAGAAGTGGTGGGATTTGATCTGAGGGACACGTGGAAGCATTGAAGGCTATAAAAGAGGAGGAAGAGTCAACAGAGAAGCAAGTAGTTAGTTTTTACTTTTTCTTGTATGTCGTTTTTTTTAGTTAACTTAATTAGT
>OU343224.1:334866751-334895416 GCA_910596185.1 Chrysanthemum makinoi
ATTGGTTTGAAAGAAATAAAAATAATTGATAGTATTAATGTTGTTTGTTTTGTAAAATGTAATTTAGAATTGATTTTAATTTAATATTATTTTATAGTGAGATGAGCCCTTTGCTTATATTATAAAATAAAAAATTTACATACAAACAAGAAAGTGACGAATTATAAAACAAAAAAAATTCCTTTGTGTCAGTAAACCATTTCTTTTGTCAGTAACCCAACCTCTTATGAGTGTTTTCGCACGAACCCTCAAGTAAATGTTTCAAATCCACTTTTAAAATCCACACCCACATTCCAAATGGAATATTTCACTTTGATAGTATTCCTATAAGACAAATAACACCTACAAAACGGAACCTAAGTACTTGATACTTTTTGAAGTGTTGTGTAGAACTTTATTTTTTGATAGGGGTGAGATATCCACACCCTCGTAGGAGGTATCCAATCATTTAATGCATTATCGGCTTATGCAGTTATGCATCGCGGGTTGTACAATTGATCAAAAGCTATTGATGTGACAATATAGGGAGGGTATGTATATCACATCCCTTTTTGATATTGTACACCTAAACTTATGAATCTCGATATTTGTATATATTTTGTTCATATGTAATGACCAAATTACCCTTTGTTGTTAATAGGTCGGTTAAAAAAGTAAGTGTAAAATGGTCACAAAATACAAAATATTACAGATTCAGATAAAATCAGGCGGAACCAGATGCGAAACTAGAACCAATATAAGTTGTTAATGTCAAAATGCTACACAATAACTAGGACTTAGTCGGATTAGTTAAGATTGCAACATCACCATCACCAACACCAACACCATCACCATCACCAATAATCCATTATAACCAAACAAATATATCCGTGATCACCAAATACCTATACCAATATTAATACCAATACCAAAGATCATCCAACTACTAATATCATCACCATTACTTTCGAACTAATCAATCTCCAATCGTAACCAAAATTCATACACACCCTTTGACTTTTTATAGTACTTGTTTCATTCAATTCTTCCATCAAAGATGCGGAACAGTTAACGGCCAAAGGTGAAACAAACAATTTACAAATATGATTCCAATAGGCTACCCAGAATTCCCAGAATTGTGGCCAATAGATTTTGTTTTCGTTTTTGTTTTTGTTTTGTTTTGTTTTGTTTTTTCATCTTTGATCTATACTTATTAGATTCACCAAATAATGAAGATTATAAAATATTAAATAGACTACAAAACAATAAACCCTAGGAGGCGAATTATTTTGAGGACAAGAAAAAATTAAAAAAACTGAGAGACAAATTTGAACCACACAAATCATTATATCTAAGAGACAAGATTTAAGGAAAACAAATATGGAGGACCTAAAATGAAATTTTGGACCACCTTTTTTTCAATTAAAACACATTTTCACATCTCTTTTTAAAATATTACATATTTTAAAAACCGTAAACCGTTAACCTAAAAATTAAAATCATATGAACATTTAATTATTTTTTTCAATAGGGGCACTTTTATATGCTTTCTACAAACTTTTTTTTTGTCTTTATTAATACAAATAAACCATAAAAATGTTTATCTATATTTTACGATCTTCTAATGTTTTGTCGATAACAAACGTAAAATCATTCTAACGAAATAAATAAAACACGTAAAAGCTTTGATCCAATAGTTTACTAACACACTTTTACTAAACATATAAAAACCATCAAAAATGTTTAGTTAAATAAGTTATATAAAACCAAAACCATTTTTATAAAACACTTACAAGTAATATTGTTTAATTATATTTTATAAAAAATGTATACGTACTTTGTATAACTTGTAATGGGTAAATAATGGGTAAAAACCAAAGTCCATAACCCATGACCTAAGACCCATGAGCTATTGACTAGGTACAATAAAACTTGTTGGGTAAAAACCAAAGACCATAACCCATACCGATAGAGCATGATCCATAACCCATGACCCATTGCACGACATCATGCATGAAGTCATGTAGATATTTTCACAATTCTCAATTTCCGGTTATTTTGCAAACTTTAAAAAAATTTACTATTCATCTCGGGAATTTACTATTCATCGGTTACTATTTATCATTTTACTATTCATCGTTTTTGAAGTCGATATGATATTTTGAGAGGTTATTTCAAAAATTTACTATTCACAAAAACCTACTCATTCCGGAGAAAATTTTATATTCATAATTTTTATTCATCATTTTTCAGTAAACTAGGTTTCAGTATCAAATCAGTAATATTAAAGCGTTAAGCTGCGCATTCATGAAACATCATTGAGAACACTTCATATAGACTAGAGTTAGTCTACATATCATCCGTAACATTATTTTCATATTAGTTCATGCATGGGTTTGTACAAATTTTCATATTAGTTCATGCATGACCATAAACCTATTAGCTTGATCGGAAGTTTGTACAAAGTGGTTACTAAAGTGCTGGCTACTCGTCTTGCGTATGTGATTTCGGACCTCATTTCGGACGTTCAAACCGCGTTCGGTCCTAACCCATTTTTAGATGGTCCGTTCATTATTAATGAAGTTCTATCTTGGTGTAAACATAAAAAGCAACATGCTATGGTTTTTAAAATTTGATTTCGCTAAAGCATATGATTATGCGGTGGGATTTTATCGACGAGGTTTTGAGGCGTTTGGTTTTGAAATAAGTGGCGTTCATGGATTCTTGAGCTTATCATTAGGTATGGCTTCTATCCTTATTAATGGCGGCCGACATCGAATTTCAATTCCATTGTGGGCTTAAGCAAGGTGATCCGCTCGCTCCGTTCCTTTTCATTCTTGTTATGGAATCCCTTCACCTATCATTTAATAGAGCTATTGAAGCGGGTATTTTCAAAGGCTTAAGGATTGACTCTTCTCTTATGATCTCTCATTTATTTTATGCGGATGATGCGGTGTTCATAGGGGAATGGTTTGAGTACAACATTACTCACATTCGCATTCTCCATTGCTTTTAAGCTTGCTGGGTCTTAAAATTAATCTTCAAAAAAGTCATATTTTAGGTGTCGGTGTTTCTCATGAGATGGTTAATCGTGATTTCTCTTGGTTGTTCTGTTATGCGGGCTCCTTTCAAATACTTAGGGGTGTCAGTTGGAGCATATGTCTTTGGTCAAAATGGGGCGTTGTTGATAAAATTCACTCTCGGTTATCTAAGTGGAAATGTAATCTTCTTTCCGTTGGGGGGAGACTTACTCTTCTCAAGTCGGTCCTCGGTTCCACTCCTATATACACTTTGTCGTTGTATAAAGCCCCTAAAGTTGTGCTTAATATTATGAGTCTATTAGGCGTAAGTTTTCTATGGTATCCAAGATGGTGATAAGAAGATTATGTGGGTTAAGTGGTCTAAAATTCTTGCGGCCAAAAATATGGGAGGGTTAGGAGTGTCGGCTATTTTGCTTTAAACATGGTGCTTCTCTTTAGATGGGTTTGGAGGTTCGTTACCCATGATGATTCTCTGTGGTATCGTGTGATTTCTGCCATGCATGGACCTAGTTTTCTTCAATGTTCTTCTCGTTACTCATCGGTGTGGGGTAATATAGTCAGAGATCCATAAGCTCAAGAATAAAGGAGTTGATTTACTCTCTTATGTGATATTCGTGTTGGTAATGGTATTAAGACAAGTTTTTGGAAGGACCCTTGGATCGATGACTCCCTTTTGTGCCATCGTTATCCGAGAGTTTTCGGTTTGGAAACTAATCGTGACATTTGTGTGGCCGATAAATTGTCAGATTCTATAGATGGATCTCTTCGTCGTTCGCCAGAGTGGGAGTGAAAGCAACGCTCGTTGACTCCGAATTTGGTTGGTTCATCCGTTTTGTCCTCGGTCGATGATAGATAGGTTTGGTCCTTGAGTGGGGATGGGATGTTTCGTGTTAAAGATGCTAGGACCCTGTTGGACGAGATCTTTCTTCCTAAAGATCACAATGCTACTCGGTGGTGCAAGTTTATTCGATCAAAGTCAAGCGTGTTTTGCTTGGAAGTTGAGTATAGATCGGTGCACTACAGCGTGAACACGCTCAAAAGATGTTTATATTCTGATTCTTCTTGTCCGATTTGTAAGGATTCTCTGGAAGATTCTTCGCATTTGTTTTTTACTTGTAGCTTGGTGATGATGTTCTTGATTGATTTGTCGTTGGTGGGTTAAATTGGACGCATTTCTTCTTATGAGGGTATTTATTGGATCAAAGATATTCGGATCCAAAATTAAGCTCATCTTTGGAAGGTGTGTTCTATATCGCTTGGTGGAGTATTTGGAGTTTGAAATGGTCTTCTTTGCGGCCAAAATCCTCGGAGGATATTATTTTTGATGATATTGTTTCTTGTGCTTATTCTTGGTGTCATGCTAGATGTAGTAGCTCGTTTAGTTGGGTTAGTTGGTTACAACACCCTTATTTAATTTCTTTGTAATTTTCTAGCTCCTTGCTAGTTTTCCTTCAATAAAGTTGCGTTCAAAAAGTTCATGCATGGGTTTGCATATTTCAGTAACGTATATTTTTTTTTATTAAATAAACGCTATCGTATGATCATTTATTTTGAATAATTGATCCGACACTTCCAAAAATTATCCTAATATATTTTTATAATCATTTTAAGACTTTAAAAATTATATTATTAGTTTACCCTATGTTTTGAATTTATTTTGTATATAAATTGTTATGTATATATATTTCTGACGGTTTTAAGTAAATTCAACACGATAATTATTTATTCACTCAATTCTTCGAGAAATGTACTTTTATAATTTTTTGACTTGATATATTTTAATTTGTTGTTTAAATCTATTTCTAGCTAACACTACAAAAATACCTAATTATATTTACTTAATACACAATATATTTAACTTTAAAATGCATTTAACTTCAAAACTCATCAACCCTCTATTACCCCTTGGACCCCCTTAGTCACCATTGTAAAAAAAAAATATCTTACTTATAGATGTACACATATACATATTAGACTAGATACTTTCATTATACTAGATATTATCCTAAACAAAAACATAGTTACACTTATGCAAGGTGAAAACTAACCAAAACTCTCCCATCTCTTCTCCATTATTCGGCCAAGGCAAGAACCAAGGAGAAACTCAAAAGTTTTTCAAGATCAAGTGCTTATATTAACCCTATTATACTTCTATATAAGATTTTGAAATAAAAATCAAGAAGTAATTAGAACCTAATTACTTAAACCTCATCATTCAACTAGTAAGCTTTTCATAATCTTTATAACTCTTTCCTAATCTTACTTGATTTATTTTTATTATCCTAGTAGAAAAACATGCAAGTATTATGTGATTCATACCACTTTTATTTGTTTTTAGTACTTATTATGAGTTTTAATCATCCTATAATTAATCCCTTAAAGCATATCATTGTTGATGAATTTTAGGAACCCATGACACCCTAAGAAGGTGTATGGTAGGTTTAGAATAGATTTGATGTTGATTTGAAGTGATTGAAACAAGAGTTACGCAAGAAAAATCATTTTCGACAACTTAAGATTGAGGTCTGATCGTTTTTGTAAAATCTGGAAATTTCGACAGGTCATGGATTATTTTGGGCTAGATATTCATAAAATATACTTTAAAACCAAACCGTGGTCGCTTGAACGGGTTAAACGGTTTATAACGAAGAAGTTACGTTATTTTCAAGTTAAGCAGCGAAAACTAATTTTAAAATTTGCAAGTGTCAAGAGTTATTTAAGGAGCAAAAATAAGTTTTAAATCTTATCTAAATGAGTCGATTTGTCAAAAATATATTAGTATACTTTAACACGAAACTAAGGATATATAAAACGTAGAAAACCAAGCTTTAACGACTAAGTTACCGCAGCGTTTTAATTATGGCTATCGTAATTATTTTCACAAGTAATATATATTTTCTACTAGACCAAAATGGTTATAAAAGTGACCATGTTTGAAGGTTTTTCCTATCGATAGATTACTTTTGAAAATAATGTCTTTAAGTAAAAGTGAGTTCACGGCCTATTTTCCAAATGTTCAACCGTTAAATCAAACGAAGTTGTAACGAGTAATATCACGATCTCGAACTTTTCCGAAAACTACTCATAAACTATAATTTCTTGATAAATCACTAAGCAATTATTGTAGGATGTCGTTTCAACGTAAGTACTTATAAAGTATTTTATAACATGACGAGATGTCATAAACGTGTATTTCGACGATAAACTTCATTTTCAAAAATGTACAAGTGGTATGGTTATCATATGAGTTTGCATGCACGACATTATTTCATGACTTACATTAGAACATATCATTCATATTAGGTTGCAGATAGAGAATTGCACCTCATTTCAGTGTATCCACTTTTGTCATCATAATCATTGCATCAGGTGAGTTTGTAGCCCCACTTTTACTCGTTTAATTGTTTTATAAACTCGTTGGGGGAGATACATGCTCAACTACTTGCTTTTACTTTACACTTATATGAGCTTAAATAACTGTTGTTTCACTACTTATGCTAGTAAGTAGATTAGGACCGAACTAAATTGATACTATGTTATGAACACTATTATTTGAACCACTTTCCTTGATTTTGAGCCCTTCGACATATATATTTGAACTCTTTTAACTTGATAGGTACCTTTTGGCATAGATTTGAACACTATAACTTGATTTAATTGTTTTGACATATAATTAATCTCTTTTAACTTGATTTAAAACATTTTGACATATAATTAATCTCTTTTAACTTAATTTAAAACATTTTCACATATAATTAATCTCTTTTAACTTGATTTAAAATATTTTGACATATAATTAATCTCTTTTAACTTGATTTAAAACATTTTGACATATAATTAATCTCTTTTAACTTAATATTGAACCTTTTGACTATTTTGAACTTGTTTGACTTTATATTGAATCTTTTAACTATTTTGAACTTGTTTGACTTTATATTGAACCCTTTGACTATTTTGAACTTGTTTGACATAATATTGAACCCTTTGACTATTTCGAACCTTTTGATATGTTTTGAGCTCTTTGACTGTTTTGAACTTTCGAACTCAACTTAAACTCTTGAACTTAATTACGAACTTTTGAATGGAACACTTGGACTTAATTATGAACTTATGACTTTGTGGAAAACTAGAAGGGGGGGGGGGGTTGAATAGTTTTACCAATTAAAACTTCATTTTAATCTATTTAGATCGACTTATGTCAATCTATTTGGATGTGTGTGTTGGATGTTAATAAACAAACATATAAAGGTAAGTAATGAAAAGATAAGAGTAAGAAGCACAAAACCACAACGCAAGTATTTATAGTGGTTCGGCTACAAGGTCACCTTCCTTGCCCTACTCCACTCCTCGAGTCACCTACTCGAGAGTTAGTAATCACTACACCAATCTCCTTATGGCGGAGAATCCTTCACAACGTCGCAACCCTTTTCCTCAAAGCTAAATCTTAGAGTTCTTTCCACCCGGCGAACCACACCTATCACAGTTGCCTACCCTTTATCGGTGCTAGGCTAACGAAGTTCTTTCACACCTTAGGTGAACTACACCTTCCAACGTCGCCCTCTTGATAGTGTGTAAATACTCATCATTTTGGTTTAATCCCCGAATGCAAAAGCGTCAAAAATGCTGAAATGCATCAAAATATGAAAATATTCCAAAGTTGCATTTTATATGTTTCGGATGCAAAATGTTTAAAACAGATGAAAAATGAGCTAAATTTGCATAATTGGCGGTTTCATCCCCCAGTTTCAAAATTGTCGAAATAGTCCACTGAGCACATAATTTCAAAAGAAAAATCACCAAAGGTCCTTTTAAAATCATAACTTGTCAAAATTAGTCCTTTGGTGAAAAATATAAAAAGTTTGAGAAAATTACAAAATTGGTCCTCCAAGTTTCAAAATTGGCAAAAATTTGGAAATTTGAAAATGGCAAGTTTGGTCCTTGTACTTTTGAAGAATGTCACTTTTAGTCCTTGGAGCAACTTTGAGATATTGGCGGCCTTGGTCCTTTCGGTTGAAATACAAACAAGCCGCGTATTAATAAACCCTTTAAACCTTTTGGCCTTGTCAAATCTAATTGTGACCCCTGCCACAACCATTTTGAACCCCCTGCATTATTCTTGGTCTAATCCAGTCAACACCTCAAGCCTTGGCTTGAAGTCCTTCCCTTCCACACTGCTGCCTAACCGCATATCACTCCAAACCCATTCCCCCAACTCATATCTTGTTCCCCCCTCCTCCACCTCACTCCAAGAAACATTTATTACTCCTCCTACTCCCACACTCAACCCTCAACTTAAACCCTTTTTTCCGCAAAAGCCATCAATGGCTAAAATCCACCCTAACTCCTAAGTCAGGAAGATAGTGGGATTAGCTCAGAAAGAGACAAGAAAGAGTTGGAGTATAAAAGGAAGGAAGAGAGAAGGAGAAGAAGGTAGTTAGTTTTTATAAATCTTCCTTATGTCGTTTTTTGATTAATGTCTTAGTTTAAATGAAAATGTTGTAATTTCGACTTTCATGTATCAACATTAAGTTAACAAACCTTTGTAATGTGTTGTTGAGTTCTCCATCCAAGCTTTGGATAAAATTCATGTTTCATGTTACTGTTGAAAATCTCGGTCTTAATTTCTTATGTATAAGCTTAGGTAGCTTGTTTTTAAACACAAACAAGTTTAATTAAGCTTATTATGGCTTTTGATAAGCTTGTAAGTCGTTTCAGTAAGTTTTCCATGGTCGGTCAACAAAAGTCAAACTGAGCCTAAATTGGATTTGGAAATGGATAATGGTAGATGTAGTAATGGTATTGGGTTGGAAATGGATTAGTGTAGTGATCATTGGTTTGATTTTAGCTTGCAAGATTGGATGATGGTTAGTAAGATTTCATTTTCAATTTTAAGTCAATTTGTAGTTTTTGCTTGAACTTGTATCGTGGTTTAAAATGGTTTAAGTCGGTTATTTAGTGTTAACTATAGCAAATGACTTAATTTGATCAAAATGGCATGTTGGTTCGAGAAGATGGTGTAGGTTTAAGCTTATATGATCCATTAAATGGTGTTTGGTTCATATGCTTAATCGTATTAGAAGGTGTTCAGTAGTGGATATTTGTTAGTTTAGGTTTGTTTAACTCAATTGAGCTCATATCTGTCTTTCACTTGTGCCTGCAAGAGCTCATAGTCAAATTCTCAGTTTAAATGTCTTAACTGTCTAACTGTTATAATTTTCAAAAGCCAAAAGCTTATTTTGTGTTCAAAAATCCATAAACATTGCTGCAGTGTGTTCATACATCATTTTGCATCATTATCAATTCACAATTGATCCAAGTCTCAAAAGTCTGCATGTTTTCTTGAAAAGTCAAAATTTCTATCTGGTTTTGAATAAAACTTAGAATTTCATTGTGATCTTACTGTTAGGAACTAGGATTTGTGCGTTTGGGAAATTAAAATTGCTGCTCAAAAAATTAGAAAATACTGGTTCAGTTTCAATTAGCTTGTAAAGTGCTTATTTGTTAGCTTATTTTGGCTACCCACTGAAAAGTGCCCGTACTTGGCGTATCCATCTTTTTCACAGTAGCTTGCAGAGTTCTCTCAAGCTCATAAGAGCTTATGAGCATCGATCTTTAGCTATAGATACCCACCGGTCTAGTGCAGGGTCCCACTTTTTTGAAGTTTGGCTTATTTTGAAGCTTGTGCATAAGCTCAAACTTGGTACCCTAGAATCTGTTTCTTTATAACTCATTTCCTCAAATCTTTGTAGATTGCAATCCTGTGGTTATAGCTTGTTTATTCTTGTTGCATTTAGGTAGTTTTAGGTTATTGTAGCTATTGTTTCAGTTTGGTGCTCTTTGATGCTTCTTGCTTATTCATGCTTATTTCAATAAGCACTTGTGCATCATTCATTTTCCTCCACACAACACCCTGTTTTCTATTTTTCCTTTATTCCTCATATTATTTTGAGTTTTCCTGAAATTTCAGATTTTCCAAGTTGGTTTGCTATTTTTCGCATTTAATTACTTTTTAGCACTTTTTTAACTTTTAATCCAAAAATTAAGAAAAGTTTCAAAAAATAATTTTTCATTTTTCTTAAGTTAAGATAAATATAAAAAGTCAAAAATATATTTTTCTACATTTTGCTTAGTTAAATTTGTATTTGTAAATAATTTAATTAGTTTTTAATAGGTTTTAATTCCTAGAAAATAGAAAAATAATCAGAAAAATACAAAAATAGTTTTGAAAATTCTATTTTGTTATTTTAGATTTTTCTAAGTCATAATTTTATTTTTCTAGCTTTGTTTCCTAATTTCTTGTATTTTAGGCTATTATTAAATAGTTAAAATTAGTTTTTAATTAATAATAATTAGATAATTAGTTATAAAAATAAATTTCTCTTTCTAATAATTTTCTTATATCATTAGGATTGTAAAAATATCATTTTCATATTTTTAGGGTTAATATTGCTTTAGTTTCACATTTTTATTTGTACGTCGCGTAGTTTTTAATTTCAGTTTTATAAAAAACATAAAAACAAAAACATCATTTTGCAAATAGTGATAGCGTTTATTTAATATATTTTAACTTTTTAATTTTCTTAATTTGCATTTTAGTCGCTATAATTTATTAACTTTTGTTAGTGTAATTATCCATCCAAATCCTTTAGATCACTATCACTTGTGTGATCATTCTATCGTCGATCAAGTGTTTGCACCAATGAGTCTCGTGGGACTTAACGACCCGGAATTCATTATATTCGATCTTCATTGCATTTGTTTGAGCTGTTTTAAGCTTCTTCGGTTAGCCATTCACAGTGGCTAGCTTGTGAGTAGCTTACTTTGTGTTCAAGCGCGGATCAAATTTTGGCCCGCACGGGGAGGCTTTAGCGTGTGTTAAGCTTTGGACCATTCTTGCACATATACCACTTTTTGTAAGCAGTTTTCTTTTATAAAGTTATCAAAAATCCAAAAAGTTCATTAACACTTTTCCTAAAGTGTTAACAACACCAAAAAATATTTTCATTCTTTGTTTTTATAGCATGTTTTCAAAAATCCAAAATATCCATCCTTTATCCTCTAATGTTTAATTCTCCATTCCTTATCCTCTCTTAGTTTAATTCTTCATCTCTTATCCCTCTTTATCCGTTTAATTCTTCATGTCATGGTTTCGACATGTTCACGTGTGGAGGTCCATTTAACGGTGGAAATTGTCGGCGATGTACCAATGTGAGTTTCGGAGACAAGTTTGTCGGTAATCCCGATCCCATTTCAAATGAAACACCTGATTTTTCCTACCTATCTCCACAGCCCCAATCGTAATCCTAAATGCGAGTTTTGTGGGAATGATTCTCATTACGGTTTTGATTGTCCACCACGGGTTCCGCTTGTCTATGAGCCGGAACCATGTTACAATCGAACTTTGGTGGTTATTTTCCCAATTATCTCTGTTGTGAGAATTATGCGGGGTCTCATGCGACTTTGAATGTCAACGATGAATCAAAATTTTCACAATTCCAATTCTCGGTTTTGACAATTTCAACTGATATTCCATCGATCATCGACCGAGCCTTCACAGCATTTCAATGATTACGAGTGTAATCTTCCAAAAGTTCGAAGAAATACACATTGAAAGAAACTACAAATGAAAAGAATGGTGTGTAAGCTTATTGGATGAATATAAGAATCGGATATGATGGCGATGATGATGATTCTATTCAAATGAAGGAATATTATGAGAGCTTGTCAATGTCACACCGAAGCTCCCATTGACTCTCTCATGTGGGGGCGAGCCTCTTAGCACTATTCCGAGAAATGGAATCGCTCTAGTGTTGAGAGCCTTGTCCCAATCCCAGAGAGTAGTCGAGGTTATCTCCGTGTATGTGTGATAAGCCTCTTGATGATGATTCTTACCCTCCTCTTGACATTCCAAATGATCATGTTGATATGTTCTCCGTCCGACAACGATTGTACCGTTTGGCGATTTTATCCTATGGAGACATCTATATGTCGAGGAGCTACCTCGAGCTAGTTAGCTTAGAAAGTGAGAGATTGATGATCAGAAATGAGGGAGAGACGCGATTAGTGAACAATTGTTCAATATAAATCTCGTTTCTAAGATCGATCATTACATTGCTAAGTCGGCTTCATATCCGTTGTGGATAGTGACTCATTGACAAGCCAAACATCTCAAGGCTTTTCCCAATGATTCTCATGAAGAGTTCTCCGGTGAACTCTCTCATGACATATCTCTCCGAATATGATCATTTCTATTTTTGATCTTGAGGATGATATTGGCTCGGAGGAAGGTGTACTCTATCATAAGAGTTTGTTTATTGATGATACTACCTTCTTCTTCCTCAGATATGTCTACATTTGAGGATGAAGAATGGATCCTAATTGTTATAAACATCTTTCTTCCATTCCTCACTTATGATGTAACTTCCTCTCTTCTTCACTCCCGGGGAGTGAGGATACTATCTTTGACCCAGGCATTTTCATTTATCATTTGTGGTAGATTCGTCTCAGATATCTTTCGTCGTTGTGGAACTTTCACGTTAGCTTCAAATGTTTGTCCAAACATCTTGAATGAAAGTCCGATGGAGATTGTTTTTCCACTTTGCTTCCCCATGAACCAATGAATTCGAGTCGAGTCAGAGCTAGACTTCGGAATCAAAAACGATAGCACACACCATATGGGTTTCACCCATATTTACATCTCTTTCTATTTTCTACCACCCAAGTGGGGGGATGCCCACATGTTATATATATATATATATATATATATATATATATATATCGATTAAAAAAAAAATCTTTCAAAATACTTGGCCGTAGTATTTCCTTTTCGTTCTTTGTTTGGCATAACCGCCGGTACTTTGAATATTGAGGGCAATATTCATTTCTAGTGTGGCGGGGATTCTCACGAATTTTATCATGTAATTATCAGCCTAATTCCCGTTTTGGCCAAAATTTTTTGGAGTAAGTGTTTAAACACCGATTGGTTATCATCCGCCTTGTCTAATAAACAAAAGGATTGGCTAATCCAAGAGCAAACGGCTCTTGGTAAAGATATCTCAAATCCGTTGACGGCTTGCAATTTGCCCTAAATTGTATGGTATTATTTCACCATATCCTTAAAAGTGAAGAGTTGGCTAGCCCGCAAGTTTATGGCTTGTGGTAAAGGCGGTGGGAAATCCATAATTGGTAATCACTCCAGATAATATTGATAATTTATCTAAGTTGGCTAGTCAGGCAAAGCAACAAAGCAAAATCAAATCCGCTTAAAGTGGTGGTTTGCTCAAATCACATGGTTATCGGTGGCTCGCAAACCGTTAAAACAAAAGTAACTTTAAAGATCGTCGTTTTCGTCAGGGATATGGTTAAATTAAGTGTATGGTGTTGATTTTAAACTAACGTCCAAGCCATCAAAAATGCTGAAAATGAAATATTCCAAAGTTGCATTTTATATGTTTCAGATGCAAAATGTTTAAAAAACGAGATGAAAAAATGAGCTAAATTTGCATAATTGGCGGTTCAGTCCCAAGTTTCAAAATTGTCGAAAATAGTCCCTGAGCACATAATTTCAAAAGAAAAATCACCAAAGGTCCTTTTAAAATCATAACTTGTCAAAATTAGTCCTTTGGTGAAAAATATAAAAAGTTTGAGAAAATTACAAAATTGGTCCTCCAAGTTTAAAAATTGGCAAAAATGGCCCCTGGAAATTTGAAAATGGCAAGTTTGGTCCTTGTACTTTTTGAGATTGTCACTTTTAGTCCTTGGAGCAACTTTGAGATATTGGCAGCCTTGGTCCTTTCAGTTTCAGAAATTACAAACAAGCCCTTGTATTAATAAACCCTTTAAACCTTTTGGCCTTGTCAAATCTAATTGTGACCCCTGCCACAACCATTTTGAACCCTGCATTATTCTTGCCTGCAATCCATCCAACACTCAAGCCTTGGTAGTCCTTCCCTTCCACTTGCTTCCTGCGATAACTGCATACACTCAAACCCATTCCCTCATATCTTGTTCCCCATCTCCTCCTTTCCAGAAACATTTATTACTCCTCTACTCCCACACTCAACCCTCAACCGCTAAACCCTTTTTCCTAAAAGCCATCAATGGCTAAAATCCACCCAACTCATCCAGGTCAGAAAGATAGTGGGATTAGCTCAGAAAGAGACAAGAAAGAGAGTTGGAGTATAAAAAGGAAGGAAGAGAGAAGGAGAAGAAAGTAGTTAGTTTTTATAAATCTTCCTTATGTCGTTTTTTAGATTAATGTCTTAGTTTAAATGAAAATGTTGTAATTTCAGCTTTCATGTATCAACATTAAGTTAACAAACCTTTGTAATGTGTTGTTGAGTTCTCCATCAAGCTTCGGATAAAATTCATGTTTCATATTCTTGTTGAAAATCTCGGTCTTAATTTCTTATGTATAAGCTTGCGTAGCTTGTTTTAAACACAAACAAGTTTAATTAAGCTTATCATGGCTTTTGATAAGCTTGTAAGTCGGTTCAAGTAATTTCCATGGTTGGTCAACAAAGTCAAACGAGCTAAATTGGATTTGGAAATGGATAATGGTAGATCAGATAATGGTATTGGGTTGGAAATGGATTAGTGTAGTGATCATTGGGTTTGGTTTTAGCCTAGTAGTTGGACGATGGTTAGTAAGATTTCTCATTTTCAATTTTAAAGTCAATTTGTAGTTTTTGCTTGAACTTGTATCGTGGTTTAAAATGGTTTAAGTCAGTTATTTAGTGTTAACTATAGCAAATGAACTTAATTTGATCAAAATGGCATGTTGGTTCAGAAGATGATGTAGGTTTAAGCTTATATGATCCATTAAATGGTGTTTGGTTCATATGCTTAATCTGTATTAGAGGAGTGTTCAGTAGTGGATATTTGTTAGTTTAGGTTTGTTTAACTCAATTGAGCTCATATGTCTTTTTCGTACTTCTGCAAAGCTCATAGTCAAATTCTCGGTTTAAATGTCTTGTCTAGCTGATAATTTTTCAAAAGCCAAAAGCTTATTTTGTGTTCAAAATCCATAAACATTGCTTGGGTGTTATTCATTACATCATTTTGCATCATTATCAATTCACAAAATTGATCCAAGTCTCACAAAAGTCAAAGCTGCATGTTCTCTTGAAAAGTCAAAATTTAAATCCAGTTTTGAATAAAACTTAGAATTTCATTGTGATCTTTGTTAGAACTAGGATTTGTGCTTTGGGAAATTAAAATTTAGCTGCTCAAAAATTAGAAAAATCTTGGTTGATTTCAATTAGTTGTAAAGTGCTTATTTGTTAGCTTATTTTGGCTACCCCTTTTCAGAAAAGTGCCATGCCTTTGGTATCCATCTTTTCACAAGAACTTGCGAGTTCCTCACAAGCTCATAAGAGCTTGTGACATCGATCTTTAGCTTAGATACCCACCCAGGTCTAGTCAGAGGGTCCCCTTACGTTTTGAAGTTTCAAATTTTGAAGCTTGTGCATAAGCTCAAACTTGGTACCCTAGAATGTTTTTAGCTATAACTCATTTCCTCAAATCTTTGTAGATTGCAATCCTGTGGTTATAGCTTGTTTATTCTTGTTGCATTTAGGTAGTTTTAGGTTATTGTAGCTACTGTTTCAGTTTGGTGCTCTTTGATGCTTAGCTTATTCATGCTTATTTCAATAAGCACTTGTGCATCATTTCATTTTCCTCCACACAGCACCCTGTTTTCTATTTTTCCTTTATTCCTCATATTATTTTAGAGTTTTCCTGAAATTTTCAGATTTTTCCAAGTTGGTTTGCTATTTTTCTGCATTTTAATTACTTTTTAGCACTTTTTAATAGCTTTTAATCCAAAAAATTAAGAAAAGTTTCAAAAAAATAAGTTTTCATTTTTCTTAAGTTAAGATAAATATAAAATCAAAAATATTTTTCTAGATTTTCTTAGTTAAATTTGTATTTTAAATAATTTAATTAGTTTTAATAGTTTTAATTCCTAGAAAATAGAAAAATAATCGAGAAAAAATACAAAATAGTTTTGCAAATTCTATTTTGTTATTTTAGATTTTTCTAAGTCATAATTTTATTTTTCTAGCTTTGTTTCCTATTTTCTTGTATTTTAGTTTATTATTAAATAGTTAAAATTAGTTTTTAATTAATAATAATTAGATAATTAGTTATAAAAATAAATTTATCTTTCTAATAATTTCTTTATATCATTAGGATTGTAAAAATGTCATTTTCATATTTTTAGGATTAATATTGCTTTAGTTTCACATTTTATTTGTCGTCAGTAGTTTTAATTTCAGGTTTTATAAAAACATAAAAACAAAAACATCATTTTGCATATAGTGATAGCGTTTATTTAATATATTTTAAACTTTTAATTTTCTTAATTTGCATTTTAGTCGCTGTAATTTATTAACTTTTTCAGTAGTGTAATTATCCATCCAAATCCTTTCCGATCACTATCATAGTGATCATTATCGTCGATCAAGTGTTTGCCGCGGCATTAGTCTCGTGGGACTTAACGACCGAATTCATTATATTCTCTGATCTTCATGCATTTTGTTTCGAAATGTTTTAAAGCTTCTACGGTTAGCCATTCACAAGTGGCTAGCTTGTGTGAGGTAGCTTGACTGTGTTCAGCACGGATCACCTACCCTTTATTAGGTACTAGGCTAAACACCTAGTTCCATTGCAATGGATGAACTACTACCACACTACACCAACGACTAATCCCAAATGAGATCTACTCCTTTACAACATCATCAAGGATATCAATATCCTTGGATCTAATACTAGTCTATCTTGTACATGAAAACATACATCGAATGTACATCTAAGGCACCTCTCACTAATGCCTTTGACTAGATCTACAAGACACCTTTCACTAATGTCTTGTGTCTTCACTTCTAAGCACCTTTCACTAATGCTTCTTTGTCTTGACTTCTAAGCACTTTTCACTAATGCTTCTTCTTGACTTCAAGCACACTACCACAAGTGCTTTATCCTATAGACGATAGATACCCTTAACTAATATCTTGTCTTGACTCTTAAGACATCTTTCACTAATGTCTTCAACACTACACTTCTTTGAAGAAAGTAAGGAATCATCAACAAAGACTTGATAGCCTTGATGATGAGGAAGCATAACTCATGGACTTGAGCTTTTCGACTTCAAAGGTGGTGATCTTGCTTTAAGAGGAACCTAAAAGATCACACAAAAACAAAACTACAAACATAGATCTCTTGGATCTAAGGTTAGTGAGATTTAACCTGAGGAGAAAGTATATTGAAAGGGGTTAGAAACAATGAAGAAATGGCTCACTATTTATAGAGGAAAAATCCTACTGTTCCCCGGATCCCACGGATCCCTACCATAAGGGATCCGGCTAGCACAAAGCTAGGGATCCGTGGTCATCCTCTTTGCCCATGGGTTTTTTGGTTATGGGTCATGGGTCATGGGTTATGGGTTGATCCATGGTTTCTTTCTAGATACAATGAACTTGGTTAAGTGGTATATATAAAACCATGGGTTATGGGTCAAAACCATTTGCTAGTATTTACCCATTTAGTATATACCTGTATTTACCCATTTTAGCATACACTTAGTTTTTACCCATTTTAGTATACTTAGTTTAAGTATATGTTTAACCCAATATGTAAACACTAGTTGTTATACATATGTATCTAAATCATAAAATCACTTATACTTGTTTTAGTGTTTTATGTGAAAGCGTAAGTGTGTTAGAAAACTATTTACTCAAACTATTTACATTACTTTATTTGTTTTAGTTAAAATGATTTTACTTTTGTTATCGACAAAACATTAGAAGATCGTAAAATATAAATAAACGTTTTCGGCTTATTTGTATTAACAATCTCCCCCTTTTTGTTGATGACAAAACATAAAATTATTTTAAGGAAAAAGCTAAAATTCTTAAAAATTTGAATTGTAGTTTTACTTTCTTCTCCCCTTTTTGTCGAAAAAAAGTGTTTGAAGGACAAGTTGTTTTTAGAAAAACATGTGAAAGAATTAAAAGTAAAAGGAATAGAGAGCAAATAGGAAAGGATCTCGTCTTTCTCCCCATGGCGAGTCCATCCCTATAAAAGGCGTCAAGTAAATGATACTAATCTAGTTTGTTTGCAAATAAGTTTGCAAAGATATCGTCTCTGAGGCGAATGTGCTCCCCTTGATGATTGCAATTGTTGCAAAGGGATGTCACGAAATGTAACCTAGTATTGCAAGTAATTTGCAATGTATTGCTTTGACATAAAGCTCCCCTTAGCTTTATGATGTCAAAGTCTTCATATGTAAATTGAATAACTACAAAACAAAGGTTAGAAATCTAGTATAATTCACAATTTCACAATTTGTGATTCATTAGTAGAAAAAGCTTTGTCTCACGGATCCTACGGTTCCCTCCTAGTAGGGATCCGTCTAGGCAAATCTGAGGGATCCGTCTGGTTGATGAATAAAGTCAGCAAAGATTGGTATAACAAGAAATGTTAATACTAAAAGAAGATATGGATTATATAGTATACTCACATACAACGAAATATAGCAAGTAGCATGTAATTCCATTTAATAAACAAGAGTTATGATATACATGACTCAAAAACAAGACAATAGACAATACATGACTAGAATTTTAGATCACCTAGCTTGAAGCTAAGACACCACTATAATCTTCTAGCTCAAGTTTTGTTTAGGTTTAATCTCGTCGAAACGTTCGAGGAGATGATAGAACATGAAACGTTGATCTTTCCGTACTTCATGTATCAAACTTTCAACATGTTGACAATGATAGCAATCTTTGTCATGGCTAGGTAGTAGTGGTGGATGAAATGAAATGGCTTGATTCGAAGGATCAAGTGAAGCGGCTTTTGGAGCTTCAAACGATGGAGGGATTGGTGGAGGTGCATTTAAGAATGACTCAACCAAGAATGATGATGGTGGTAGAGAAGTGTCAACTTCCATATGGTCGGTGGTTGACTTTGATGATTTGTCATAATCCAAATAGGATTATATGATGAAAGCGCCGAAAGGAAGCCGGAGCAAGTGTTGACTCAACACCTTGATTTTGAACCATTATTCCTCCTAGTGAGGAGAATGTTGTCGGCGGAAGCGGATGAGACGGCCTAGGAGGCAAGTCCTCTAAATTGTAGAGGTGAGGTGATGATAGTGGGGATGTAAATGAGATAGTTCTAGGAGCCAATGGTGATGGTTTGGTGGAGATGATATTGTTTGGCCTAGGAGATATGGTGGTGTTTGGCGTAGGTAGTTTTGTGGGTACTATCCTTTTAGGAATAGGTTTGATTGGATGATGAAGAATTATATCATTTTTTGGTTTGATGGGAGATGATTCGGTTGAAGAAATTTCGTGTATAACGTGAGCTCTTTTAATGGGTGGTTCTTTGGTGGATAAGTTACTACTTGGGGTTTTCATCATGATGGGATGATTTCAAGAGGTTGCAAGACCGAAGTTTAAATGAAAGTGATGACTATGGAGGTCCTAACAAGGTGGTTTATAAACTAAGAGATTTGGCAAGTGCATTTAAGCTTTAAGCCACTAGGATTCATTGGAATGTGATTATTGACATGCACAAGCAACTTGGAGGTTGTCTTGATCTAGGAACTCATTTAAGATGAGATGGAGTGTTTGAGTTAGGAAGATGAGTTGAAATGATTGCTTTAACAAGATTTGACCTATCTTCTCGGATCCCGGTTCCCTTCCTCGAGAGGGATCCGTCTAGGCTAATCCTAGGGATCCGTCTCTCAGCGGCTATGAAAGATTGGAAATGATGTTTCTAAGATCTAAGACCTATATCATCTTGAGTGTTTCAGTCATCTTAAGTGTTTTAAATGAAGGGATGCTTGAGTACTTGAAGGTAATGAATGATATAGCTAATGATTGTCTTTGTGGAAGGATTTGGAACTTTCAAGAGTACCAATGGATGAACAAGGATGACACTAAAGATTTAGAATGTCAATTGAAGGTAGATGATCCTAGAGATCAGGTTGTGTCTTAGGATAGTGTATTGGAAAATATCCTAGAAGCTTTGAGATGAGAAAACTAGATTTTGATCAACTTTGATCAACTTGAGTGAAGATGATTTATGATCAATTTTGTCATAATTGAAAGATTTCTAAGACTAGATGTGAGGGATCAAGTAGAAAATGAGGTGTGAGTTTAAGAGCGGAAGAGTAATGGGTTAAAACGAAACGATAGATCTACAAGCGTTTTTAGAGTGTGACCTTGGTGATTTATGTATGAATGGGAAAGATTAACCTATCTTGATAAGGACTTAATTTGCCTTAAGACACTATGTTTAGCTTAGTGTGAGTTTTTCTAAGAATGTGTTTGAAATACAATGCTTGTAATTGCATTTTCTGTTAGCCGGATCCCACGGTTCCCTAAGAGTAGGGATCCGTCTAGTGTAACTTTGGGATCGCCCATCTGCTCAGTGGGACCTTTACTAAAGGTATGCAATGATCTTGACAATGCATTATATCTCAAGGATAGTCTAAAAAGAGTTCTAAATACTAAGATATCAAATGTTTTATTTCATGAAGGAAATTGAATTACATTGATAAAGCAAAGTGCAATAGATTTGATCCTATTTTGAAATATTATTAGTTTCCTTGAGTGTTCTCGCTAGGAGGATCATTAAGTGATTGATGAGTGGTGGTGGAGTCAAGAATGAAGAAAGTCTTCATGAGGGATATGTTTAGCGGTTCCATCATTTTGTTTAAAAGTCGTTACGGACTTTGAAATTGAGGATGGAAGTGCTTTATTATGATAGAGGCGGTCAAGAACATTCCATAAAGGATTAGTTTGTTCTTGGAGCCTTGAAGATTTACAATTAGCCTTGCGAGAAAGTAGAGATTGTATGGTTGTTGTGTTAGCAAGCATACAACATGTGAGCACAACAAGCGGGGAGGATTTATCGATTTCCCTAAGACTCCATTTTTTCAGGATGAGTGCAAGAGGCTTGTACTCTTCTCGGATATCCCTTGTAAAGATAATGTTTGGATCGGAGTAATATGGTCGAGGTTTGCATATTATGCGATTTAAATCTTCCGGAGAGGTATGTGTGAACAATATGGACTATTTTCTTCACGAAAGTTGAAGAGAGAATCAAGAGACCAATCTTTGGTGAAGGCACATTGTCCATGATTTGGAATCCAGAGGATGTGAGCAAAATGCCCAAGGGTTAGAGTGAACTTTTGGTTTTGATATAAAACCAAAGAGATAGAGAGCGATCCTCGTTACGAACGAGTTCGACTTGACGGAAAAATTCCATTATGAACCTTGGACATATCTTCTCGTTGATTTCAAGAAGTCATTCTAGTCCTATGGCTCGAAAGGAGGTATTGATACCTTCTTGAATTGTAGAGAGGTGTCTACAATCGTCCTTCATGGAAGTGACGGTTTTGAGATTATTGAATCCGGACATGATTGCCAGCGTGTTGGGTTGAGAGATGTTCGGTGTAGGCTAGTGAGTGAAAAATCAAACTCATATTCATGCGTCATAGTTGAACCTATAGAAATGACAAATTAATAAAAGGAAATGTTTGTGGTCAACATATGTTAATCTAAGGTTTTACTAGATTTTTATTAACAATGGTTTTTAACAGGAAATACACTTAACTCACTTATGGTTTTGACATACAAGTGGAGTATTACTCTTAGAAGAAAGAGGTTTTGATTTGCATGAAAAGCTGTTTTCCATGAGACGGATCCCACGTTCCTTTTCAAAGGGATCGGCTAGTATAACTTCGGGATCGTGGATGCGTAGTAGCAGCAGATTTTATAAAAACATAGATTTTATAGTTTTTATACCACGAAATATGTTTTATCCTACATTTTCTTTTAGCATGCATACATGACTTCTAATGTATCATGTAAGAAATAAAACATATAAATCAAAAGAAGTGATAAACACACTATAACAAAAACAACCTAGATAATCTAGATCATTAATAATATTGCATTTAAATGCTAAGGATGATAAAAGTTGGGTATATGACCCCAATATAGATTAACAACACAAAGTAAATGTCTTCGTATGTGAACTTCATCATAGGGAACACAAGTGCGATGAGTGTTATGACGATGAGCACGAGTGCGATGTAAACCATGTTGATGACGGATCTTCTTGGTTTTGGTTGAGATGGAATGATGAGGAAGATGAAGTTTTTAAAGTGAGAGAATTTTTGAAATTGGATGATTTGAAAAAGGTGAGGATTTGTTAGATAGGTCGACGGTGAGATTTTATAGGGAGGAATTTTGAAATTAGTGTTATGTTTTATTATTGGGTTAAAAAGAAATAAAACATAAGTTTTAATATATTATAGACGAGAAATATAGCACGTATGTGAGAAAAAGGCTTCCTAATGAAGCTTCATGTAAAACATGTATAAGCACAAAAGATAATCATATAAATACCTAAATAGGTATACTTAATTATCAAGCAAAGTAAAAGAAAATCATACCTCTAGCGCACTTAGGAATGTCTTTACAAATGACAGAACAAATGTCACTTACGATTCCCGCTCAAGATACCTTCTTAAGGAAGGTATTCTTGTTACCAAGCAACTCCTAAAGCTTGGTGGGTATGAGCTTTGACTAATCAACATGACAAAGAAGATTAGTGCAATTAAAAATAAATAAAAATGTTGTTATCAAATCAACATCCAAACATATAGTTTTAAAAGACATGGTGTTTGTTTTTATGAAAAAATTTCTTTGTAGTTTTCATTAATGGATCGTATCAAGTTTTTAAAGTACAATATACTTCAAGAAACTTGGTAATGAAGCTCTGATGCCAATTGTGGAAAACTAGAAGGGGGTTGAATAGTTTTACCAATTAAAATTCATTTTAATCTATTTAGATCGACTTATGTCAATCTATTTGGATGTGTGTGTTGGATGTTGATAAACAAACATATAAAGGTAAGTAATGAAAAGATAAGAGTAAGAAGCACAAAACCACAACACGATTATTTATAGTGGTTCTACAAAAGTCACCTTCGCCCTACTCCCAAGTCACCTACTCGAGAGTTCGTAATCACTACACCAATCTCCTTATGGCGGAGAAGCCTTCATAACGTCGCTTAACCTTTTCGGTCAAAGCTAAAACCGAGGTTCTTTCACCAAGGTGAACCACACCTACACAAGCCTGCCACTTTTATCGGTGCTAGGCTAACCCCAGAGTTCTTTCACACTTAGGTGAACTACACCTTCACAACGTCGCCTACCTTTATTAGGTACTAGGCTAAGCACCTAGTTCCATTGCAATGGAGGAACTACTACCACACTACACCAACGACTAATCCCAAATGAGATCTACTCCTTTACAACATCATCAAAGATATCAATATCCTTGGATCTAATACTAGTCTATCTTGTAAATCGAAACACACCATATCGAATGTACATCTAAGGCACCTTTCACTAATGCCTTTGACTAGATCTACAAGAAACCTTTCACTAATGTCTTGTGTCTTCACTTCTAAGCACCTTTCACTAATGCTTCTTTGTCTTGACTTCTAAGAACCATTCACTAATGCTTCTTAGTCTTGACTTCCAAGCACCTACCACAAGTGCTTTATCCTATAGACGATAGATACCCACTAATATCTTCGTCTTGACTCTTGAGACATCTTTCACTAATGTCTTCAACACTACACTTCTTTGAAGGAATCATCAACAAGAAGACTTCATAGCCTTGATGATGAGGAAGCATGGCAACTCATGGACTTGAGCTTGCTCGACTTCAAAGTGGTGATCTTGCCTTTAAGAGGAACCTAAAAGATCACACAAAAACAAAAACTACAAACATAGATCTCTTGGATCTAAGGTTAGCGAGATTTAACTCAGGGGAGAAAGTATATTGAAAAGGGGTTAGAAACAATGAAGAAATGGCTCACTATTTATAGAGGAAAAATCCTACTGTTCCCCGGATCCCACGGATCCCTACCACATGGGATCCGCTAGCAAGCTAGGGATCCGTGGTCCTCCTCTTTGCCAATGGGTATTTTTGGTTATGGGTCATGGGTCTGTGGGTTATGGGTTGATCCATTGTTTTCTTTCTAGATACAATGAACTTGGTTAAGTGGTATATATAAAACCATGGGTTATGGGTCAAAACCAATTGCTAGTATTTACCCATTTAGTATATACTTGTATTTACCCATTTTAGCATACACTTAGTTTTTACCCATTTAGTATACTTAGTTTAAGTATATGTTTTACCCAATATGTAAACACTAGTTGTTGTACATATGTATCTAAATCATAAAATCACTTATACTTGTTTTAGTGTTTTATGTGAAAATATAAGTGTGTTAGAAAACTATTAACTCAAACTATTTACGTACTCTATTTGTTTTAGTTAAATGATTTTACTTTTGTTATCGACAAAACATTAGAAGATCGTAAAATATAAATAAACATTTTAACGGCTTATTTGTATTAGACTTGTTTAAACTTATTGAACCTGCGTCATATGCTGACTGGTAAAAGTCCCATGTTGGAGCGAGTACAAATTCTCCATGTTGGAGTGTTCTTGCTTTGTATATAATAGTTGTATGATGTACCGTTCGTACATTTGCATGTTAGTCTCCCTATTAGTAGGTAGTTGAACGGATAGCTATTAGAGGTCGGCCAATCTCTGTTCACTATATGTTACGGGCATATTATTTATTCTAGCGGCTTTGCACAGCATAACATTATATAACGTGGTGCTATATGGTGAACTATTATGACAACGTATACTGACTACTAGAACCACTTTGGTGGGTTGTGAACACACCACGTGGTTGCAAGTTTTGTATGGAAGACTTGGAACTGGAGTGGATTTACAATGCCTTTGCTTTGTGGACTATTCTAAATGACCAAGATCTTTGCCTTTGCTGCATGAACGTTCATTAAAAGCTTTACATGTTAAACAAACTCTATGAACTCACTCAACCATTGTGTTGACACTTTTTAGCATGTTTTATCTCATGTATCTAAGGCATTCACTTCATGGCATGCATGTGGGCTTATCATAGAGTCGCGGTGTCATTTGCCTCTACATATATTTTATGCACTTAACTATCGTTTGATTGTAACAAACTCATTTTGATACATTGGAAATCTTTTGGGACCTATGTTTTAAACTCGATTATTTTACTTAATCAAACGATATTTTCAAAGCGACACTTTAGGTCGTTCGATATAACTGTAACTTTGATGCTATGTAGTCATCCCCGGGTATTCCATTTCATTGCCAAAGCGGGTAATTTGGGGGTGTGACAGATATTATCCATGATCCATGATCCAAAGTCCATGATCGACCCAAGATCCATAACCCATTGACTAGATATATTGTATCTTGTTGGGTATTCATGATCCAAACTCCATGACCTATGGTACATAACCCATAACCCATAACCCGGTTTACAACCCAAAATTCGGTTAAGTGACCCATGGCGGATCCTGTTTTATCGCGGCGGATCCCTGGTAAGGGATCCGCCGGAACCGTGGAACAGTAGGAAGTTTTTCCTATAAATAGTGAGCCATTTCTCTCTTACTCACTAACCCTTTTAGACATATTTTCTTTCTATGTTCTAACCTCTCTAACCACAGATCCAAAGGATCATTCTATGTAGTTTTCTCTTTGTGTGATTCTCTAGGTTCCTCTTAAAGCCGAGATCACAACCTCTTGAAGATATGCAAGCTCAAGGTCATGAGTTGCTAAGCTTCGTCATCATCAAGACCACTGAAGTGTATCTTGTTGATAATTCTTCTCTCTCTCCAATAGTGTATCGTGTTGAAGGCATTGGTGTGCAGTGCCAAAAGTGTACATTCGATGTATAAGTTGTGTAGTTTGGGTTAAAGGATATTGATATCCTTTCAAGTATTGTAAAAAGGAGTTTGTCTCCTTTAGGTAGTAGTGTTGGGTAGTAGTTCCTCCTTTATAATGGAACTCGGTATCTAGCCTTGTACCAGATAAAGTGTAGGCGACGTTGTGATAGGTTTGGTTCTACCTCGTGGAAGAACTCGGTGTCTAGCCTTGTACCAGATGAAGTGTAGGCAACGTTGTGTAGGCAACGTTGTGAAGGCTTCTCCGTCACATTAAGGAGCTTGTGTTGTGTAATGCTTAGAAACTCTCGAGTTGGGTACTCGGGGAGTGGAGTAGGGAAAGGAAGGTGTCCTTGTAGCCGAACCACTATAAATACTCTTGTTGTGGTTTTGTGTTCCTTTACTCTTTATCTCTTTGCATTACTTATATATATGTCCATATATCAATATCCAACACACGGTTTAAATGAATTGACATAAGTTGATCTAAATACTTTAAAACGAAGTTTTAATGGCAAAAATTCAACTCCCCTAGTTTTCCACATCTTTTTTTAATTCACGTTTTTTCGCTTTAATCGTTTTCATACTGTTTTCATCGTTTTCATACATTTCGATCCGTTTTCTTGCGTTTTTGTGGTTTCATCGTTTTCAATCGTTTACATAAATTTTCGTCCTTTTCTTATGCTTTCGTCCATTTTCATCGTGTTCGTCCATTTTCGTCCGTTTTAATACGTTTTCATCCATTTTCATACGTGTTTTTATGCTTTCATACGTTTTCGTCCGTTTTCATACATATTCGTCCGTTTTCTTATGTTTTGTCAGGTTTTATATGTTTTCGGCCTTTTTCATACGTTTCAAAATATCACGATATTTAGAATATCATAAGTGATATTGAGAATCACACGTGATTTTAATATCAAAGTGATTTTCAACTAATAATCTATAACATGAAAGTTACCTGAAAATCTTAAGTGATTATAGCTAAAAATCACATGTGATTTATGACCAAATCATCTGTAACCTGAAGGTTATCTAAAAATCACATGTGGTTGTTGACTAATGTTTGTAACATGAAACTTACCTACATATCATTAATCATATTACATATGATAACATAGGAGGTGATTTGCACACCTAAAAGTATTGTTTCTTGACATTTATACACTTATGATATTATTACAATGATTTATTGTGTTCTCTGCGTGATTTTCAACTAATAATCTATAACATGAAAGTTACCTGAAAATCATAATTGATTATATAGCTAAAAATCACATGTGATTTTTGACCAATCATCCGTAACCTAAAAGTTACCTAAAAATCACATGTGATTGTTGACTAATGTTTTGTAACATGAAACTTACCTACATATCATTAATCATATCACATGAAACGCATGAAAGCCAAAACGTAAAAAAAATGAATGAAAACGCAAATCATTATGAAAGCGATATAAAAACCATGACAAAGTGAAAAACGGACAAAAACAAATAAACGAATCATTATGAAAACGGACGACAACATATGAAAGCGTAAAAACACGTATGAACACGGACGAAAATGGACGAAAAAAATATGAAAACGAAAAAAAACGGACGGCATATGAAAACAGACAAAAATACATAAAACAAACGAAAACATATAAAAATGTCTGAAAACGTATGAAAATGAACAAAAATGTGTGAAAGAAAAAAAAGTGAATTAAAAAAAATAAAAAAACGTGAATTGAAAAAAAGACCAAAAAAAAGTGAATAAATAAGAAAGACAAGGACTTAGGTTATACATATTAAATCTTGAATTAATCCCTTATTAGATTAAATAAAATGAATGGCGGAAATTAGTCCCTTAGTATACATAATTGATCCTAAATGAACTTTTCTGTAAATCCTAAAGAGCTAAATGAATAAACAATTGGGCCGGTAGAAATAGAACTTTTATTATCTAATAATAATTTCTCATAACTAAATAGATATAATAAGTTTGTTTTCTTTGGAGAGTTGGATGAAAAATTAACATTTGATTTCTTTGTAATGTTTTCTAGCATCTTTAATTTATAAATTTGCATAAAAAATAAAATAAAAGTTTTCTAATACTATATTTACTAGGCGAAAGTTAATATAGATTCAAATTCTGTGGAATCCGATGAAACAATAATAGATTCATTTTAAAAAAATAAATTTTTGCCTTTTTAAAAAATTATATATCTTGCTTAATGGTCAATTGATTCATGGCCATTAAATATCTTAGCGGCGAAAATTAAATTATGCTACATAGATATATATTTCTATATATTTTAAGTTTTTCAAAATTTGGTAGGAAAAATCATATATGATTCGTTTCTGAATGATTATGATTTTTGAAAATCATATAATTTGAAAATCTTATATGATTAGATTACAAAATGTAAATGATTTTTTGAAAAGAAATCATAAATCGATTATCGAAAATAAATGCTTCTTGATTTTCACAATCATACTATATGGATTTTCTGATGGTTTATATTTTTAATGCTTTTGATTACAAAATGGATGACCCCAAGATATGAGATATATATTGCATACCAATTATTTCATTATGTAATTAGCATTATATTAGAAAAAAATAAATCTCATAACTCTATTTAAGATTTCCAAGATTACAAGTAGTCTAAAGTGTAATTACGTTCACAAAAAAGTAAAAGAACACAACAATCCCAACCATATATGGTTATATATCTTATATGCATGTACACCGGAATTAACTACATGAGTAACTAAGTTTCAACCTCTAGAATTGATAATTTTGTTAAGCAGTATATATTTCTAAACAGAGAGATATAA